>JANJGN010000314.1:0-630000 GCA_026770705.1 Isurus oxyrinchus
TTGAAAAACACCAACAAATTCAACAACAACCTCAACATTGAAAAACTACAACAACCTCAACATTGAAAAACACCAACAAATACAACAACAACCTCAACATTGAAAAACAACAACAACCTCAACATTGAAAAACAGCAACAAATTCAACAACAACCTGAGCATTGAAAAACACCAACAAATTCAACAACAACCTCAACATTGAAAAACAACAACAACCTCAACATTGAAAAACAACAACAACCTCAACATTTAAAAACACCAACAAATTCAACAACAACCTCAACATTGAAAAACAACAACAACCTCAACATTGAAAAACACCAACAAATTCAACAACTTCAACATTGAATAACACCAACAAATTCAACAACAACCTCGAAATTGAAAAACACCAACAAATTCAACAACAACCTCAACATTGAAAAACAACAACAACCTCAACATTGAAAAACACCAACAAATTCAACAACAACCTCAACATTGAAAAACAACAACAACCTCAACATTGAAAAACACCAACAAATTCAACAACAACCTCAACAATGAAAAACACCAACAAATTCAACAACAACCTCAACATTGAAAAACACCAACAAATTTAACAACAACCTCAAACTTGAAAAACAACAACAACCTCAACATGGAAAAACACCAACAAATTCAACAACAACCTCAACATTGAAAAACAACAACAACATCAAAATTGAAAAACACCAACAAATTCAACAACAACCTCAACATTAAAGACAACAACAACCTCAACATTGAAAAACACCAACAAATTCAACAACAACCTCAACAATGAAAAACACCAACAAATTCAACAACTTCAACATTGAAAAACAACAACAACCTCAACATTGAAAAACACCAACAAATTCAACAACAACCTCAACATTGAAAAACAACAACAACCTCAACATTGAAAAACAACAACAAACTCAACATTGAAAAACACCAACAAATTCAACAACAACTTCAACATTGAAAAACAACAACAACCTCAACATTAAAAAACACCAACAAATTCAACAACAACTTCAACATTGAAAAACACCAACAAATTCAACAACAACCTCGAAATTGAAAAACACCAACAAATTCAACAACAACCTCAACATTGAAAAACAACAACAACCTCAACATTGAAAAACACCAACAAATTCAACAACAACCTCAACATTGAAAAACAACAACAACCTCAACATTGAAAAACACCAACAAATTCAACAACAACCTCAACAATGAAAAACACCAACAAATTCAACAACGACCTCAACATTGAAAAACACCAACAAATTTAACAACAACCTCAAACGTAAAAAAGAACAACAACCTCAACATGGAAAAACAACAACAACCTCAACATTTAAAAACAACAACAACCTCAACATTGAAAAACACCAACAAATTCAACAACAACCTCAACATTGAAAAACAAATACAAATTCAACAACAACTTCAACATTGAAAAACACCAACAAATTCAACAACAAACTCGACATTGAAAAACACCAACAAATTCAACAACAACCTCAACATTGAAAAACTACAACCTCAACATTGAAAAACACCAACAAATACAACAACACCTCAACATTGAAAAACAACAACAACCTCAACATTGAAAAACAGCAACAAATTCAACAACAACCTGAGCATTGAAAAACACCAACAAATTCAACAACAACCTCACATTGAAAAACAACAACAACCTCAACATTGAAAAAACAACAACAACCTCAACATTTAAAAACACCAACAAATTCAACAACAACCTCAACATTGAAAAACAACAACAACCTCAACATTGAAAAACACCAACAAATTCAACAACAACATCAACATTGAAAAACACCAACAAATTCAAAAACAACCTCGAAATTGAAAAACACCAACAAATTCAACAACAACCTCAACATTGAAAAACAACAACAACCTCAACATTGAAAAACAACAACAACCTCAACATTGAAAAACACCAACAAATTCAACAACCTCAACATTGAAAAACAACAAGAACCTCAACATTGAAAAACACCAACAAATTCAAAAACAACCTCAACATTGAAAAACAACAACAACCTCAGCATTGAAAAATACCAACAAATTCATCACCAACCTCAACATTGAAAAACACAAACAAATTCAACAACAACCTCAATATTGAAAAACAACAACAACCTCAAAATTGAAAAACACCAACAAATTCAACAACAACCTCAACATTGAAAAACACCAACAAATTCAACAACAACCTCAACATTGAAAAACAACAACAACCTCAACATTGAAAACACCAACAAATTCAACAACAACCTCAAAAATTAAAAACACCAACAAATTCAACAACAACCTCAACATTGAAAAACACCATCAAATTAAACATCAACCTCAACTTTGAAAAACAACAACAACCTCAACATGGAAAAACACCAACAAATTCAACAACAACCTCAACATTGAAAAACAACAACAACCTCAAAATTGAAAAACACCAACAAATTCAACAACAACCTCAACATTGAAAAACAACAACAACCTCAACATTGAAAAACACCAACAAATTCAACAACAACTTCAACATTGAAAAAAAACCAACAAATTCAACAACAACCTCGACATTGAAAAACACCAACAAATTCAACAACTACATCAACATTGAAAAACAACAACAACCTCAACATTGAAAAACACCAACAAATTCAACAACAACTTCAACATTGAAGAACACCAACAAATTCAACAACAACCTCGAAATTGAAAAACACCAACAAATTCAGAAACTACCTCAACATTGAAAAACAATAACAACCTCAACATTGAAAAACACCAACAAATTCAACAACAACCTCAACATTGAAAAACACCAACAAATTCAACAACAACCTCGACATTGAAAAACACCAACAAATTCAACAACAACCTCAACATCGAAAAACAACAACAACCTCAACATTGAAAAACAACCAGAACCTCACATTGAAAAACACCAACAAATTCAACAACAACCTCAACATTGAAAATCTACAACAACCTCAACACTGAAAAGCACCAACAAATACAACAACAACCTCAACATTGAAAAACAACAACATCCTCAACATTGAAAAACACAACAAATTCAACAACAACCTCAACATCGAAAAACAACAACAACCTCAACATTGAAAAACAACCAGAACCTCAACATTGAAAAACACCAACAATTCAACAACAACCTCAACATTGAAAAACACTAACAAATTCAACAACAACTTCAACATTGAAAAACACCAACAAATTCAACAACAACCTCGAAATTGAAAAACACCAACAAATTCAACAACAACCTCAACATTGAAAAACAGCAACAACCTCAACATTGAAAAACACCAACAAATTCAACAACAACCTCAACGTTGAAAAACAACAACAACCTCAACATTGAAAAACACCAACAAATTCAACAACAACTTCAAAATTGAAGAACACCAACAAATTCAACAACAACCTCGAAATTGAAAAACACCAACAAAATCAACGACAACCTCAACATTGAAAAACACCAACAACCTCAACATTGAAAAACATCAACAATATCAACAACAACCTCAACATTGAAAAACAACAACAACCTCAACATTGAAAAACACCAACAAATTCAAAAACAACCTCAACAATGAAAAACACAAACAAATTCAACAACAACCTCAACATTGAAAAACAACAACAACCTCAACATTGAAAAACACCAACAAATTCAACAACAACCTCAAAAATGAAAAACACCAACAAATTCAACAACAACGTCAACATTGTAAAACACCAACAAATTCAACAACAACCTCAACATTGAAATACACCAACAAATTCAACAACAACCTCGACATTGAAAAACACCAACAAATTCAACAACAACCTCAACATTGAAAAACACCAACAAATTCAACAACAACCTCAACATTGAAAAACAACAACAACCTCAACATTGAAAAACACCAACAAATTCAACAACAACTTCAACATTGAAGAACACCAACAAATTCAACAACAACCTCGAAATTGAAAAACACCAACAATTTTCAACAACAACCTCAACATTGAAAAACAACAACAACCTCAACATTGAAAAACACCAACAAATTCAACAACAACCTCAACATTGAAAAACAACAACAACCTCACCATTGAAAAACACCAACAAATTCAACAACAACCTCAACAATGAAAAACACCAACAAATTCAACAACAACTTCAACATTGAAAAACAACAACAAATTTAACAACAACCTCAACTTTGAAAAACAACAATAACCTCACATTGGAAAAACACCAACAAATTCAACAACAACCTCAACATTGAAAAACAACAACAACCTCAAAATTGAAAAACACCAACAAATTCAACAACAACCTCAACAATGAAAAAACACCAACAAATTCAACAACAACTTCAACATTGAAAAACACCAACAAATTCAACAACACCCTCGACATTGAAAAACACCAACAAATTCAACAACAACCTCAACATTGAAAAACTACAACAACCTCAACAGTGAAAAGCACCAACAAATACAACAACAACCTCAACATTGAAAAACAACAACAACCTCAACATTGAAAAACACCAACAAATTCAACAACAACGTCAACATCGAAAAACAACAACAACCTCAACATTGAAAAACAGCAACAACCTCAACATTGAAAAACACCAACAAATTCAACAACAACCTTAGCATTGAAAAACAACAACAAGCTCAACATTGAAAAACACCAACAAATTCAACAACAACTTCAACATTGAAAAACACCAACAAATTAAACAACAACCTCGAAATTGAAAAACACCAACAAATTCAACAACAACCTCAACATTGAAAAACACCAACATATTTAACAACAACCTCAACTTTGAAAAAGAACAACAACCTCAACATGGAAAAACACCAACAAATTCAACAACAACCTCAACATTGAAAAACAACAACAACCTCAAAATTGAAAAACACCAACAAATTCAACAACAACCTCAACTTTGAAAAACAACAACAACCTCAAAATTGAAAAAAACAAACAAATTCAACAACAACCTCAACAATGAAAAACACCAACAAATTCAACAACAACTTCAACATTGAAAAACACCAACAAATTCAACAACAACCTCGACATTGAAAAACACCAACAAATTCAACAACAACCTCAACATTGAAAAAATACAACAACCTCAACATTGAAAAGCACCAACAAATACAACAACAACCTCAACATTGAAAAACAACAACAACCTCAACATTGAAAAACAAGAACCTCAACATTGAAAAACACCAACAAATTCAACAACAACCTCAACATCGAAAAACAACAGCAACCTCAACATTGAAAAACAACAACAACCTCAACATTGAAAAAACACCAACAAATTCAACAACAACCTCAACATTGAAAAACAACAACAACCTCAACATTGAAAAACACCAACAAATTCAACAACTTCAACATTGAATAACACCAACAAATTCAACAACAACCTCGAAATTGAAAAACACCAACAAATTCAACAACAACCTCAACATTGAAAAACAACAACAACCTCAACATTGAAAAACACCAACAAATTCAACAACAACCTCAACATTGAAAAACAACAACAACCTCAACATTGAAAAACACCAACAAATTCAACAACAACCTCAACAATGAAAAACACCAACAAATTCAACAACAAACCTCAACATTGAAAAACACCAACAAATTTAACAACAACCTCAAACTTGAAAAACAACAACAACCTCAACATGGAAAAACACCAACAAATTCAACAACAACCTCAACATTGAAAAACAACAACAACATCAAAATTGAAAAACACCAACAAATTCAACAACAACCTCAACATTTAAAGACAACAACCTCAACATTGAAAAACACCAACAAATTCAACAACAACCTCAACAATGAAAAACACCAACAAATTCAACAACTTCAACATTGAAAAACAACAACAACCTCAACATTGAAAAACACCAACAAATTCAACAACAACCTCAACATTGAAAAACAACAACAACCTCAACATTGAAAAACAACAACAAACTCAACATTGAAAAACACCAACAAATTCAACAACAACTTCAACATTGAAAAACAACAACAACCTCAACATTAAAAAACACCAACAAATTCAACAACAACTTCAACATTGAAAAACACCAACAAATTCAACAACAACCTCGAAATTGAAAAACACCAACAAATTCAACAACAACCTCAACATTGAAAAACAACAACAACCTCAACATTGAAAAACACCAACAAATTCAACAACAACTTCAACATTGAAAAACAACAACAACCTCAACATTGAAAAACACCAACAAATTCAACAACAACCTCAACAATGAAAAACACCAACAAATTCAACAACGACCTCACATTGAAAAACACCAACAAATTTAACAACAACCTCAAACGTAAAAAAGAACAACAACCTCAACATGGAAAAACAACAACAACCTCAACATTTAAAAACAACAACAACCTCAACATTGAAAAAACACCAACAAATTCAACAACAACCTCAACATTGAAAAACAAATACAAATTCAACAACAACTTCAACATTGAAAAACACCAACACATTCAACAACAAACTCGACATTGAAAAACACCAACAAATTCAACAACAACCTCAACATTGAAAAACTACAACAACCTCAACATTGAAAAACACCAACAAATACAACAACAACCTCAACATTGAAAAACAACAACAACCTCAACATTGAAAAACAGCAACAAATTCAACAACAACCTGAGCATTGAAAAACACCAACAAATTCAACAACAACCTCAACATTGAAAAACAACAACAACCTCAACATTGAAAAACAACAACAACCTCAACATTTAAAAACACCAACAAATTCAACAACAACCTCAACATTGAAAAACAACAACAACCTCAACATTGAAAAACACCAACAAATTCAACAACTTCAACATTGAATAACACCAACAAATTCAACAACAACCTCGAAATTGAAAAACACCAACAAATTCAACAACAACCTCAACATTGAAAAACAACAACAACCTCAACATTGAAAAACACCAACAAATTCAACAACAACCTCAACATTGAAAAACAACAACAACCTCAACATTGAAAAACACCAACAAATTCAACAACAACCTCAACAATGAAAAACACCAACAAATCAACAACAACCTCAACATTGAAAAACACCAACAAATTTAACAACAACCTCAAACTTGAAAAACAACAACAACCTCAACATGGAAAAACACCAACAAATTCAACAACAACCTCAACATTGAAAAACAACAACAACATCAAAATTGAAAAACACCAACAAATTCAACAACAACCTCAACATTTAAAGACAACAACAACCTCAACATTGAAAAACACCAACAAATTCAACAACAACCTCAACAATGAAAAACACCAACAAATTCAACAACTTCAACATTGAAAAACAACAACAACCTCAACATTGAAAAACACCAACAAATTCAACAACAACCTCAACATTGAAAAACAACAACAACCTCAACATTGAAAAACAACAACAAACTCAACATTGAAAAACACCAACAAATTCAACAACAACTTCAACATTGAAAAACAACAACAACCTCAACATTAAAAAACACCAACAAATTCAACAACAACTTCAACATTGAAAAACACCAACAAATTCAACAACAACCTCGAAATTGAAAAACACCAACAAATTCAACAACAACCTCAACATTGAAAAACAACAACAACCTCAACATTGAAAAACACCAACAAATTCAACAACAACCTCAACATTGAAAAACAACAACAACCTCAACATTGAAAAACACCAACAAATTCAACAACAACCTCAACAATGAAAAACACCAACAAATTCAACAACGACCTCAACATTGAAAAACACCAACAAATTTAACAACAACCTCAAACGTAAAAAAGAACAACAACCTCAACATGGAAAAACAACAACAACCTCAACATTTAAAAACAACAACAACCTCAACATTGAAAAACACCAACAAATTCAACAACAACCTCAACATTGAAAAACAAATACAAATTCAACAACAACTTCAACATTGAAAAACACCAACAAATTCAACAACAAACTCGACATTGAAAAACACCAACAAATTCAACAACAACCTCAACATTGAAAAACTACAACCTCAACATTGAAAAACACCAACAAATACAACAACAACCTCAACATTGAAAAACAACAACAACCTCAACATTGAAAAACAGCAACAAATTCAACAACAACCTGAGCATTGAAAAACACCAACAAATTCAACAACAACCTCAACATTGAAAAACAACAACAACCTCAACATTGAAAAACAACAACAACCTCAACATTTAAAAACACCAACAAATTCAACAACAACCTCAACATTGAAAAACAACAACAACCTCAACATTGAAAAACACCAACAAATTCAACAACAACATCAACATTGAAAAACACCAACAAATTCAAAAACAACCTCGAAATTGAAAAACACCAACAAATTCAACAACAACCTCAACATTGAAAAACAACAACAACCTCAACATTGAAAAACAACAACAACCTCAACATTGAAAAACACCAACAAATTCAACAACCTCAACATTGAAAAACAACAAGAACCTCAACATTGAAAAACACCAACAAATTCAAAAACAACCTCAACATTGAAAAACAACAACAACCTCAGCATTGAAAAATACCAACAAATTCATCACCAACCTCAACATTGAAAAACACAAACAAATTCAACAACAACCTCAATATTGAAAAACAACAACAACCTCAAAATTGAAAAACACCAACAAATTCAACAACAACCTCAACATTGAAAAACACCAACAAATTCAACAACAACCTCAACATTGAAAAACAACAACAACCTCAACATTGAAAAAACACCAACAAATTCAACAACAACCTCAAAAATTAAAAACACCAACAAATTCAACAACAACCTCAACATTGAAAAACACCATCAAATTAAACATCAACCTCAACTTTGAAAAACAACAACAACCTCAACATGGAAAAACACCAACAAATTCAACAACAACCTCAACATTGAAAAACAACAACAACCTCAAAATTGAAAAACACCAACAAATTCAACAACAACCTCAACATTGAAAAACAACAACAACCTCAACATTGAAAAACACCAACAAATTCAACAACAACTTCAACATTGAAAAAAACCAACAAATTCAACAACAACCTCGACATTGAAAAACACCAACAAATTCAACAACTACATCAACATTGAAAAACAACAACAACCTCAACATTGAAAAACACCAACAAATTCAACAACAACTTCAACATTGAAGAACACCAACAAATTCAACAACAACCTCGAAATTGAAAAACACCAACAAATTCAGAAACTACCTCAACATTGAAAAACAATAACAACCTCAACATTGAAAAACACCAACAAATTCAACAACAACCTCAACATTGAAAAACAACAACAACCTCAACATTGAAAAACACCAACAAATTCAACAACAACCTCAACAATGAAAAACACCATCAAATTCAACAACAACCTCAACATTGAAAAACACCAACAAATTTAACAACAACCTCAACTTTGAAAAAGAACAACAACCTCAACATGGAAAAACACCAACAAATTCAACAACAACCTCAACATTGAAAAAACAACAACAACCTCAAAATTGAAAAACACCAACAAATTCAACAACAACCTCAACATTTAAAGACAACAACATCCTCAACTTTGAAAAACACCAGCAAATTCAACAACAACCTCAACAATGAAAAACACCAACAAATTCAACAACAACTTCAACATTGAAAAACACCAACAAATTCAACAACAACCTCGACATTGAAAAACACCAACAAATTCAACAACAACCTCAACATTGAAAAACTACAACAACCTCAACACTGAAAAGCACCAACAAATAGAACAACAACCTCAACATTGAAAAACAACAACAACCTCAACATTGAAAAACACCAACAAATTCAACAACAACCTCAACATCGAAAAACAACAACAACCTCAACATTGAAAAACAACTACAACCTCAACATTGAAAAACACCAACAAATTCAACAACAACCTCAACATTGAAAAACACTAACAAATTCAACAACAACTTCAACATTGAAAAACACCAACAAATTCAACAACAACCTCGAAATTGAAAAACACCAACAAATTCAACAACAACCTCAACATTGAAAAACAGCAACAACCTCAACATTGAAAAACACCAACAAATTCAACAACAAACTCAACGTTGAAAACAACAACAACCTCAACATTGAAAAACACCAACAAATTCAACAACAACTTCAAAATTGAGGAACACCAACAAATTCAACAACAACCTCGAAATTGAAAAACAGCAACAAAATCAACGACAACCTCAACATTGAAAAACACCAACAACCTCAACATTGAAAAACATCAACAATATCAACAACAACCTCAACATTGAAAAACAACAACAACCTCAACATTGAAAAACACCAACAAATTCAACAACAACCTCAACAATGAAAAACACAAACAAATTCAACAACAACCTCAACACTGAAAAACACCAACAAATTTAACAACAACCTCAACTTTGAAAAACAACAAAAACCTCAACATGGAAAAACACCAACAATTCAACAACAACCTCAACATTGAAAAACAACAACAACCTCAAAATTGAAAAACACCAACAAATTCAACAACGACCTCAACATTTAAAGACAACAACAACCTCAACATTGAAAAACACCAACAAATTCAACAACAACCTCGAAATTGAAAAACACCAACAAATTCAACAACAACCTCAACATTGAAAAACAACAACAACCTCAACATTGAAAAACACCAACAAATTCAACAACAACCTCAACATTGAAAAACAACAACAACCTCAACATTGAAAAACACCAACAAATTCAACAACAACCTCAACAATGAAAAACACCAACAAATTCAACAACAACCTCAACATTGAAAAACACCAACAAATTTAACAACAACCTCAAACTTGAAAAACAACAACAACCTCAACATGGAAAAACACCAACAAATTCAACAACAACCTCAACAATGAAAAACACCAACAAATTCAACAACTTCAACATTGAAAAACAACAACAACCTCAACATTGAAAAACACCAACAAATTCAACAACAACCTCAACATTGAAAAACAACAACAACCTCAACATTGAAAAACAACAACAAACTCAACATTGAAAAACACCAACAAATTCAACAACAACTTCAACATTGAAAAACAACAACAACCTCAACATTAAAAAACACCAACAAATTCAACAACAACTTCAACATTGAAAAACACCAACAAATTCAACAACAACCTCGAAATTGAAAAACACCAACAAATTCAACAACAACCTCAACATTGAAAAACAACAACAACCTCAACATTGAAAAACACCAACAAATTCAACAACAACCTCAACATTGAAAAACAACAACAACCTCAACATTGAAAAACACCAACAAATTCAACAACAACCTCAACAATGAAAAACACCAACAAATTCAACAACGACCTCAACATTGAAAAACACCAACAAATTTAACAACAACCTCAAACGTAAAAAAGAACAACAACCTCAACATGGAAAAACAACAACAACCTCAACATTTAAAAACAACAACAACCTCAACATTGAAAAACACCAACAAATTCAACAACAACCTCAACATTGAAAAACAAATACAAATTCAACAACAACTTCAACATTGAAAAACACCAACAAATTCAACAACAAACTCGACATTGAAAAACACCAACAAATTCAACAACAACCTCAACATTGAAAAACTACAACAACCTCAACATTGAAAAACACCAACAAATACAACAACAACCTCAACATTGAAAAACAACAACAACCTCAACATTGAAAAACAGCAACAAATTCAACAACAACCTGAGCATTGAAAAACACCAACAAATTCAACAACAACCTCAACATTGAAAAACAACAACAACCTCAACATTGAAAAACAACAACAACCTCAACATTTAAAAACACCAACAAATTCAACAACAACCTCAACATTGAAAAACAACAACAACCTCAACATTGAAAAACACCAACAAATTCAACAACAACATCAACATTGAAAAACACCAACAAATTCAAAAACAACCTCGAAATTGAAAAACACCAACAAATTCAACAACAACCTCAACATTGAAAAACAACAACAACCTCAACATTGAAAAACAACAACAACCTCAACATTGAAAAACACCAACAAATTCAACAACCTCAACATTGAAAAACAACAAGAACCTCAACATTGAAAAACACCAACAAATTCAAAACAACCTCAACATTGAAAAACAACTACAACCTCAACATTGAAAAACACCAACAAATTCAACAACAACCTCAACATTGAAAAACACTAACAAATTCAACAACAACTTCAACATTGAAAAACACCAACAAATTCAACAACAACCTCGAAATTGAAAAACACCAACAAATTCAACAACAACCTCAACATTGAAAAACAGCAACAACCTCAACATTGAAAAACACCAACAAATTCAACAACAAACTCAACGTTGAAAAACAACAACAACCTCAACATTGAAAAACACCAACAAATTCAACAACAACTTCAAATTGAGGAACACCAACAAATTCAACAACAACCTCGAAATTGAAAAACAGCAACAAAATCAACGACAACCTCAACATTGAAAAACACCAACAACCTCAACATTGAAAAACATCAACAATATCAACAACAACCTCAACATTGAAAAACAACAACAACCTCAACATTGAAAAACACCAACAAATTCAACAACAACCTCAACAATGAAAAACACAAACAAATTCAACAACAACCTCAACACTGAAAAACACCAACAAATTTAACAACAACCTCAACTTTGAAAAACAACAAAAACCTCAACATGGAAAAACACCAACAAATTCAACAACAACCTCAACATTGAAAAACAACAACAACCTCAAAATTGAAAAACACCAACAAATTCAACAACGACCTCAACATTTAAAGACAACAACAACCTCAACATTGAAAAACACCAACAAATTCAACAACAACTTCAACATTGAAAAACAGCAACAAATTAAACATCAACCTCAACTTTGAAAAACAACAGCAACCTCAACATGGAAAAACACCAACAAATTCAACAACAACCTCAACATTGAAAAACAACAACAACCTCAAAATTGAAAAACACCAACAAATTCAACAACAATCTCAACATTGAAAAACAACAACAACCTCAACATTGAAAAATACCAACAAATTCAACAACAACTTCAACATTGAAAAACCAACAAATTCAACAACAACCTCGACATTGAAAAACACCAACAAATTCAACAACAACCTCAACATTGAAAAACACCAACAAATACAACAACAACCTCAGCATTTAAAAACGCCAACAAATTCAACAACGACCTCAACATTGTAAAACACCAACAAATTCAACAACAACCTCAACATTGAAAAACACCAACAAATTCAACAACAACCTCGACATTGAAAAACACCAACAAATTCAACAACAACCTCAACATTGAAAAACACCAACAAATTCAACAACAACCTCAACATTGAAAAACAACAACAAATTCAACAACAACTTCAACATTGAAGAACACCAACAAATTCAACAACAACCTCGAAATTGAAAAACACCAACAATTTCAACAACAACCTCAACATTGAAAAAGAACAACAACCTCAACATTGAAAAATACCAACAAATTCAACAACAACCTCAACATTGAAAAACAACAGCAACCTCACCATTGAAAACACCAACAAATTCAACAACAACCTCAACAATGAAAAACACCAACAAATTCAACAACAACTTCAACATTGAAAAACAACAACAAATTTAACAACAACCTCAACTTTGAAAAACAACAATAACCTCAACATGGAAAAACACCAACAAATTCAACAACAAGCTCAACATTGAAAAACACCAACAAATTCAACAACAACCTCAACATTGAAAAACAACAACAAATTCAACAGCAACTTCAACATTGAAGAACACCAACAAATTCAACAACAACCTCGAAATTGAAAAACACCAACAATTCAACAACAACCTCAACATTGAAAAAGAACAACAACCTCAACATTGAAAAACACCAACAAATTCAACAACAACCTCAACATTGAAAAACAACAGCAACCTCACCATTGAAAAACACCAACAAATTCAACAACAACCTCAACAATGAAAAACACCAACAAATTCAACAACAACTTCAACATTGAAAAACAACAACAAATTTAACAACAACCTCAACTTTGAAAAACAACAATAACCTCAACATGGAAAAACACCAACAAATTCAACAACAACCTCAACATTGAAAAACAACAACAACCTCAAAATTGAAAAACACCAACAAATTCAACAACAACCTCAACAATGAAAAACACCAACAAATTCAACAACTACATCAACGTTGAAAAACAACAACAACCTCAACATTGAAAAACACCAACAAATTCAACAACAACTTCAACATTGAAGAACACCAACAAATTCAACAACAACCTCGAAATTGAAAAACACCAACAAATTCAGAAACAACCTCAACATTGAAAAACAATAACAACCTCAACATTGAAAAACACCAACAAATTCAACAACAACCTCAACATTGAAAAACAACAACAACTTCAACATTGAAAAACACCAACAAATTCAACAACAACCTCAACAATGAAAAACACCAACAAATTCAACAACAACCTCAACATTGAAAAACACCAACAAATTTAACAACAACCTCAACTTTGAAAAACAACAACAACCTCAACATGGAAAAACACCAACAAATTCAACAACAACCTCAACATTTAAAGACAACAAAAACCTCAACATTGAAAAACACCAGCAAATTCAACAACAACCTCAACAATGAAAAACACCAACAAATTCAACAACAACTTCAACATTGAAAAACACCAACAAATTCAACAACAACCTCGACATTGAAAAACACCAACAAATTCAACAACAACCTCAACATCGAAAAACAACAACAACCTCAACATTGAAAAACAACCAGAACCTCAACATTGAAAAACACCAACAAATTCAACAACAACCTCAACATTGAAAATCTACAACAACCTCAACACTGAAAAGCACCAACAAATACAACAACAACCTCAACATTGAAAAACAACAACAACCTCAACATTGAAAAACACCAACAAATTCAACAACAACCTCAACATCGAAAAACAACAACAACCTCAACATTGAAAAACAACCAGAACCTCAACATTGAAAAACACCAACAAATTCAACAACAACCTCAACATTGAAAAACACTAACAAATTCAACAACAACTTCAACATTGAAAAACACCAACAAATTCAACAACAACCTCGAAATTGAAAAACACCAACAAATTCAACAACAACCTCAACATTGAAAACAGCAACAACCTCAACATTGAAAAACACCAACAAATTCAACAACAACCTCAACGTTGAAAAACAACAACAACCTCAACATTGAAAAACACCAACAAATTCAACAACAACTTCAAAATTGAAGAACACCAACAAATTCAACAACAACCTCGAAATTGAAAAACACCAACAAAATCAACGACAACCTCAACATTGAAAAACACCAACAACCTCAACATTGAAAAACATCAACAATATCAACAACAACCTCAACATTGAAAAACAACAACAACCTCAACATTGAAAAACACCAACAAATTCAAAAACAACCTCAACAATGAAAAACACAAACAAATTCAACAACAACCTCAACATTGAAAAACAACAACAACCTCAACATTGAAAAACACCAACAAATTCAACAACAACCTCAAAAATGAAAAACACCAACAAATTCAACAACAACGTCAACATTGTAAAACACCAACAAATTCAACAACAACCTCAACATTGAAATACACCAACAAATTCAACAACAACCTCGACATTGAAAAACACCAACAAATTCAACAACAACCTCAACATTGAAAAACACCAACAAATTCAACAACAACCTCAACATTGAAAAACAACAACAACCTCAACATTGAAAAACACCAACAAATTCAACAACAACTTCAACATTGAAGAACACCAACAAATTCAACAACAACCTCGAAATTGAAAAACACCAACAATTTCAACAACAACCTCAACATTGAAAAACAACAACAACCTCAACATTGAAAAACACCAACAAATTCAACAACAACCTCAACATTGAAAAACAACAACAACCTCACCATTGAAAAACACCAACAAATTCAACAACAACCTCAACAATGAAAAACACCAACAAATTCAACAACAACTTCAACATTGAAAAACAACAACAAATTTAACAACAACCTCAACTTTGAAAAACAACAATAACCTCACATTGGAAAAACACCAACAAATTCAACAACAACCTCAACATTGAAAAACAACAACAACCTCAAAATTGAAAAACACCAACAAATTCAACAACAACCTCAACAATGAAAAACACCAACAAATTCAACAACAACTTCAACATTGAAAAACACCAACAAATTCAACAACACCCTCGACATTGAAAAACACCAACAAATTCAACAACAACCTCAACATTGAAAAACTACAACAACCTCAACAGTGAAAAGCACCAACAAATACAACAACAACCTCAACATTGAAAAACAACAACAACCTCAACATTGAAAAACACCAACAAATTCAACAACAACGTCAACATCGAAAAACAACAACAACCTCAACATTGAAAAACAGCAACAACCTCAACATTGAAAAACACCAACAAATTCAACAACAACCTTAGCATTGAAAAACAACAACAAGCTCAACATTGAAAAACACCAACAAATTCAACAACAACTTCAACATTGAAAAACACCAACAAATTAAACAACAACCTCGAAATTGAAAAACACCAACAAATTCAACAACAACCTCAACATTGAAAAACACCAACATATTTAACAACAACCTCAACTTTGAAAAAGAACAACAACCTCAACATGGAAAAACACCAACAAATTCAACAACAACCTCAACATTGAAAAACAACAACAACCTCAAAATTGAAAAACACCAACAAATTCAACAACAACCTCAACTTTGAAAAACAACAACAACCTCAAAATTGAAAAAAACAAACAAATTCAACAACAACCTCAACAATGAAAAACACCAACAAATTCAACAACAACTTCAACATTGAAAAACACCAACAAATTCAACAACAACCTCGACATTGAAAAACACCAACAAATTCAACAACAACCTCAACATTGAAAAAATACAACAACCTCAACATTGAAAAGCACCAACAAATACAACAACAACCTCAACATTGAAAAACAACAACAACCTCAACATTGAAAAACAAGAACCTCAACATTGAAAAACACCAACAAATTCAACAACAACCTCAACATCGAAAAACAACAGCAACCTCAACATTGAAAAACAACAACAACCTCAACATTGAAAAACACCAACAAATTCAACAACAACCTCAACATTGAAAAACAACAACAACCTCAACATTGAAAAACACCAACAAATTCAACAACTTCAACATTGAATAACACCAACAAATTCAACAACAACCTCGAAATTGAAAAACACCAACAAATTCAACAACAACCTCAACATTGAAAAACAACAACAACCTCAACATTGAAAAACACCAACAAATTCAACAACAACCTCAACATTGAAAAACAACAACAACCTCAACATTGAAAAACACCAACAAATTCAACAACAACCTCAACAATGAAAAACACCAACAAATTCAACAACAACCTCAACATTGAAAAACACCAACAAATTTAACAACAACCTCAAACTTGAAAAACAACAACAACCTCAACATGGAAAAACACCAACAAATTCAACAACAACCTCAACATTGAAAAACAACAACAACATCAAAATTGAAAAACACCAACAAATTCAACAACAACCTCAACATTTAAAGACAACAACCTCAACATTGAAAAACACCAACAAATTCAACAACAACCTCAACAATGAAAAACACCAACAAATTCAACAACTTCAACATTGAAAAACAACAACAACCTCAACATTGAAAAACACCAACAAATTCAACAACAACCTCAACATTGAAAAACAACAACAACCTCAACATTGAAAAACAACAACAAACTCAACATTGAAAAACACCAACAAATTCAACAACAACTTCAACATTGAAAAACAACAACAACCTCAACATTAAAAAACACCAACAAATTCAACAACAACTTCAACATTGAAAAACACCAACAAATTCAACAACAACCTCGAAATTGAAAAACACCAACAAATTCAACAACAACCTCAACATTGAAAAACAACAACAACCTCAACATTGAAAAACACCAACAAATTCAACAACAACCTCAACATTGAAAAACAACAACAACCTCAACATTGAAAAACACCAACAAATTCAACAACAACCTCAACAATGAAAAACACCAACAAATTCAACAACGACCTCAACATTGAAAAACACCAACAAATTTAACAACAACCTCAAACGTAAAAAAGAACAACAACCTCAACATGGAAAAACAACAACAACCTCAACATTTAAAAACAACAACAACCTCAACATTGAAAAACACCAACAAATTCAACAACAACCTCAACATTGAAAAACAAATACAAATTCAACAACAACTTCAACATTGAAAAACACCAACACATTCAACAACAAACTCGACATTGAAAAACACCAACAAATTCAACAACAACCTCAACATTGAAAAACTACAACAACCTCAACATTGAAAAACACCAACAAATACAACAACAACCTCAACATTGAAAAACAACAACAACCTCAACATTGAAAAACAGCAACAAATTCAACAACAACCTGAGCATTGAAAAACACCAACAAATTCAACAACAACCTCAACATTGAAAAACAACAACAACCTCAACATTGAAAAACAACAACAACCTCAACATTTAAAAACACCAACAAATTCAACAACAACCTCAACATTGAAAAACAACAACAACCTCAACATTGAAAAACACCAACAAATTCAACAACTTCAACATTGAATAACACCAACAAATTCAACAACAACCTCGAAATTGAAAAACACCAACAAATTCAACAACAACCTCAACATTGAAAAACAACAACAACCTCAACATTGAAAAACACCAACAAATTCAACAACAACCTCAACATTGAAAAACAACAACAACCTCAACATTGAAAAACACCAACAAATTCAACAACAACCTCAACAATGAAAAACACCAACAAATTCAACAACAACCTCAACATTGAAAAACACCAACAAATTTAACAACAACCTCAAACTTGAAAAACAACAACAACCTCAACATGGAAAAACACCAACAAATTCAACAACAACCTCAACATTGAAAAACAACAACAACATCAAAATTGAAAAACACCAACAAATTCAACAACAACCTCAACATTTAAAGACAACAACAACCTCAACATTGAAAAACACCAACAAATTCAACAACAACCTCAACAATGAAAAACACCAACAAATTCAACAACTTCAACATTGAAAAACAACAACAACCTCAACATTGAAAAACACCAACAAATTCAACAACAACCTCAACATTGAAAAACAACAACAACCTCAACATTGAAAAACAACAACAAACTCAACATTGAAAAACACCAACAAATTCAACAACAACTTCAACATTGAAAAACAACAACAACCTCAACATTAAAAAACACCAACAAATTCAACAACAACTTCAACATTGAAAAACACCAACAAATTCAACAACAACCTCGAAATTGAAAAACACCAACAAATTCAACAACAACCTCAACATTGAAAAACAACAACAACCTCAACATTGAAAAACACCAACAAATTCAACAACAACCTCAACATTGAAAAACAACAACAACCTCAACATTGAAAAACACCAACAAATTCAACAACAACCTCAACAATGAAAAACACCAACAAATTCAACAACGACCTCAACATTGAAAAACACCAACAAATTTAACAACAACCTCAAACGTAAAAAAGAACAACAACCTCAACATGGAAAAACAACAACAACCTCAACATTTAAAAACAACAACAACCTCAACATTGAAAAACACCAACAAATTCAACAACAACCTCAACATTGAAAAACAAATACAAATTCAACAACAACTTCAACATTGAAAAACACCAACAAATTCAACAACAAACTCGACATTGAAAAACACCAACAAATTCAACAACAACCTCAACATTGAAAAACTACAACCTCAACATTGAAAAACACCAACAAATACAACAACAACCTCAACATTGAAAAACAACAACAACCTCAACATTGAAAAACAGCAACAAATTCAACAACAACCTGAGCATTGAAAAACACCAACAAATTCAACAACAACCTCAACATTGAAAAACAACAACAACCTCAACATTGAAAAACAACAACAACCTCAACATTTAAAAACACCAACAAATTCAACAACAACCTCAACATTGAAAAACAACAACAACCTCAACATTGAAAAACACCAACAAATTCAACAACAACATCAACATTGAAAAACACCAACAAATTCAAAAACAACCTCGAAATTGAAAAACACCAACAAATTCAACAACAACCTCAACATTGAAAAACAACAACAACCTCAACATTGAAAAACAACAACAACCTCAACATTGAAAAACACCAACAAATTCAACAACCTCAACATTGAAAAACAACAAGAACCTCAACATTGAAAAACACCAACAAATTCAAAAACAACCTCAACATTGAAAAACAACAACAACCTCAGCATTGAAAAATACCAACAAATTCATCACCAACCTCAACATTGAAAAACACAAACAAATTCAACAACAACCTCAATATTGAAAAACAACAACAACCTCAAAATTGAAAAACACCAACAAATTCAACAACAACCTCAACATTGAAAAACACCAACAAATTCAACAACAACCTCAACATTGAAAAACAACAACAACCTCAACATTGAAAAACACCAACAAATTCAACAACAACCTCAAAAATTAAAAACACCAACAAATTCAACAACAACCTCAACATTGAAAAACACCATCAAATTAAACATCAACCTCAACTTTGAAAAACAACAACAACCTCAACATGGAAAAACACCAACAAATTCAACAACAACCTCAACATTGAAAAACAACAACAACCTCAAAATTGAAAAACACCAACAAATTCAACAACAACCTCAACATTGAAAAACAACAACAACCTCAACATTGAAAAACACCAACAAATTCAACAACAACTTCAACATTGAAAAAAACCAACAAATTCAACAACAACCTCGACATTGAAAAACACCAACAAATTCAACAACTACATCAACATTGAAAAACAACAACAACCTCAACATTGAAAAACACCAACAAATTCAACAACAACTTCAACATTGAAGAACACCAACAAATTCAACAACAACCTCGAAATTGAAAAACACCAACAAATTCAGAAACTACCTCAACATTGAAAAACAATAACAACCTCAACATTGAAAAACACCAACAAATTCAACAACAACCTCAACATTGAAAAACAACAACAACCTCAACATTGAAAAACACCAACAAATTCAACAACAACCTCAACAATGAAAAACACCAACAAATTCAACAACAACCTCAACATTGAAAAACACCAACAAATTTAACAACAACCTCAACTTTGAAAAAGAACAACAACCTCAACATGGAAAAACACCAACAAATTCAACAACAACCTCAACATTGAAAAACAACAACAACCTCAAAATTGAAAAACACCAACAAATTCAACAACAACCTCAACATTTAAAGACAACAACATCCTCAACTTTGAAAAACACCAGCAAATTCAACAACAACCTCAACAATGAAAAACACCAACAAATTCAACAACAACTTCAACATTGAAAAACACCAACAAATTCAACAACAACCTCGACATTGAAAAACACCAACAAATTCAACAACAACCTCAACATTGAAAAACTACAACAACCTCAACACTGAAAAGCACCAACAAATAGAACAACAACCTCAACATTGAAAAACAACAACAACCTCAACATTGAAAAACACCAACAAATTCAACAACAACCTCAACATCGAAAAACAACAACAACCTCAACATTGAAAAACAACTACAACCTCAACATTGAAAAACACCAACAAATTCAACAACAACCTCAACATTGAAAAACACTAACAAATTCAACAACAACTTCAACATTGAAAAACACCAACAAATTCAACAACAACCTCGAAATTGAAAAACACCAACAAATTCAACAACAACCTCAACATTGAAAAACAGCAACAACCTCAACATTGAAAAACACCAACAAATTCAACAACAAACTCAACGTTGAAAAACAACAACAACCTCAACATTGAAAAACACCAACAAATTCAACAACAACTTCAAAATTGAGGAACACCAACAAATTCAACAACAACCTCGAAATTGAAAAACAGCAACAAAATCAACGACAACCTCAACATTGAAAAACACCAACAACCTCAACATTGAAAAACATCAACAATATCAACAACAACCTCAACATTGAAAAACAACAACAACCTCAACATTGAAAAACACCAACAAATTCAACAACAACCTCAACAATGAAAAACACAAACAAATTCAACAACAACCTCAACACTGAAAAACACCAACAAATTTAACAACAACCTCAACTTTGAAAAACAACAAAAACCTCAACATGGAAAAACACCAACAAATTCAACAACAACCTCAACATTGAAAAACAACAACAACCTCAAAATTGAAAAACACCAACAAATTCAACAACGACCTCAACATTTAAAGACAACAACAACCTCAACATTGAAAAACACCAACAAATTCAACAACAACCTCGAAATTGAAAAACACCAACAAATTCAACAACAACCTCAACATTGAAAAACAACAACAACCTCAACATTGAAAAACACCAACAAATTCAACAACAACCTCAACATTGAAAAACAACAACAACCTCAACATTGAAAAACACCAACAAATTCAACAACAACCTCAACAATGAAAAACACCAACAAATTCAACAACAACCTCAACATTGAAAAACACCAACAAATTTAACAACAACCTCAAACTTGAAAAACAACAACAACCTCAACATGGAAAAACACCAACAAATTCAACAACAACCTCAACAATGAAAAACACCAACAAATTCAACAACTTCAACATTGAAAAACAACAACAACCTCAACATTGAAAAACACCAACAAATTCAACAACAACCTCAACATTGAAAAACAACAACAACCTCAACATTGAAAAACAACAACAAACTCAACATTGAAAAACACCAACAAATTCAACAACAACTTCAACATTGAAAAACAACAACAACCTCAACATTAAAAAACACCAACAAATTCAACAACAACTTCAACATTGAAAAACACCAACAAATTCAACAACAACCTCGAAATTGAAAAACACCAACAAATTCAACAACAACCTCAACATTGAAAAACAACAACAACCTCAACATTGAAAAACACCAACAAATTCAACAACAACCTCAACATTGAAAAACAACAACAACCTCAACATTGAAAAACACCAACAAATTCAACAACAACCTCAACAATGAAAAACACCAACAAATTCAACAACGACCTCAACATTGAAAAACACCAACAAATTTAACAACAACCTCAAACGTAAAAAAGAACAACAACCTCAACATGGAAAAACAACAACAACCTCAACATTTAAAAACAACAACAACCTCAACATTGAAAAACACCAACAAATTCAACAACAACCTCAACATTGAAAAACAAATACAAATTCAACAACAACTTCAACATTGAAAAACACCAACAAATTCAACAACAAACTCGACATTGAAAAACACCAACAAATTCAACAACAACCTCAACATTGAAAAACTACAACAACCTCAACATTGAAAAACACCAACAAATACAACAACAACCTCAACATTGAAAAACAACAACAACCTCAACATTGAAAAACAGCAACAAATTCAACAACAACCTGAGCATTGAAAAACACCAACAAATTCAACAACAACCTCAACATTGAAAAACAACAACAACCTCAACATTGAAAAACAACAACAACCTCAACATTTAAAAACACCAACAAATTCAACAACAACCTCAACATTGAAAAACAACAACAACCTCAACATTGAAAAACACCAACAAATTCAACAACAACATCAACATTGGAAAACACCAACAAATTCTAAAACAACCTCGAAATTGAAAAACACCAACAAATTCAACAACAACCTCAACATTGAAAAACAACAACAACCTCAACATTGAAAAACAACAACAACCTCAACATTGAAAAACACCAACAAATTCAACAACCTCAACATTGAAAAACAACAAGAACCTCAACATTGAAAAACACCAACAAATTCAAAAACAACCTCAACATTGAAAAACAACAACAACCTCAGCATTGAAAAATACCAACAAATTCATCACCAACCTCAACATTGAAAAACACAAACAAATTCAACAACAACCTCAATATTGAAAAACAACAACAACCTCAACATTGAAAAACACCAACAAATTCAACAACAACCTCAACATTGAAAAACACCAACAAATTCAACAACAACCTCAACATTGAAAAACAACAACAACCTCAACATTGAAAAACACCAACAAATTCAACAACAACCTCAAAAATTAAAAACACCAACAAATTCAACAACAACCTCAACATTGAAAAACACCATCAAATTAAACATCAACCTCAACTTTGAAAAACAACAACAACCTCAACATGGAAAAACACCAACAAATTCAACAACAACCTCAACATTGAAAAACAACAACAACCTCAAAATTGAAAAACACCAACAAATTCAACAACAACCTCAACATTGAAAAACAACAACAACCTCAACATTGAAAAACACCAACAAATTCAACAACAACTTCAACATTGAAAAAAACCAACAAATTCAACAACAACCTCGACATTGAAAAACACCAACAAATTCAACAACTACATCAACATTGAAAAACAACAACAACCTCAACATTGAAAAACACCAACAAATTCAACAACAACTTCAACATTGAAGAACACCAACAAATTCAACAACAACCTCGAAATTGAAAAACACCAACAAATTCAGAAACTACCTCAACATTGAAAAACAATAACAACCTCAACATTGAAAAACACCCACAAATTCAACAACAACCTCAACATTGAAAAACAACAACAACCTCAACATTGAAAAACACCAACAAATTCAACAACAACCTCAACAATGAAAAACACCAACAAATTCAACAACAACCTCAACATTGAAAAACACCAACAAATTTAACAACAACCTCAACTTTGAAAAAGAACAACAACCTCAACATGGAAAAACACCAACAAATTCAACAACAACCTCAACATTGAAAAACAACAACAACCTCAAAATTGAAAAACACCAACAAATTCAACAACAACCTCAACATTTAAAGACAACAACATCCTCAACTTTGAAAAACACCAGCAAATTCAACAACAACCTCAACAATGAAAAACACCAACAAATTCAACAACAACTTCAACATTGAAAAACACCAACAAATTCAACAACAACCTCGACATTGAAAAACACCAACAAATTCAACAACAACCTCAACATTGAAAAACTACAACAACCTCAACACTGAAAAGCACCAACAAATAGAACAACAACCTCAACATTGAAAAACAACAACAACCTCAACATTGAAAAACACCAACAAATTCAACAACAACCTCAACATCGAAAAACAACAACAACCTCAACATTGAAAAACAACTACAACCTCAACATTGAAAAACACCAACAAATTCAACAACAACCTCAACATTGAAAAACACTAACAAATTCAACAACAACTTCAACATTGAAAAACACCAACAAATTCAACAACAACCTCGAAATTGAAAAACACCAACAAATTCAACAACAACCTCAACATTGAAAAACAGCAACAACCTCAACATTGAAAAACACCAACAAATTCAACAACAAACTCAACGTTGAAAAACAACAACAACCTCAACATTGAAAAACACCAACAAATTCAACAACAACTTCAAAATTGAGGAACACCAACAAATTCAACAACAACCTCGAAATTGAAAAACAGCAACAAAATCAACGACAACCTCAACATTGAAAAACACCAACAACCTCAACATTGAAAAACATCAACAATATCAACAACAACCTCAACATTGAAAAACAACAACAACCTCAACATTGAAAAACACCAACAAATTCAACAACAACCTCAACAATGAAAAACACAAACAAATTCAACAACAACCTCAACACTGAAAAACACCAACAAATTTAACAACAACCTCAACTTTGAAAAACAACAAAAACCTCAACATGGAAAAACACCAACAAATTCAACAACAACCTCAACATTGAAAAACAACAACAACCTCAAAATTGAAAAACACCAACAAATTCAACAACGACCTCAACATTTAAAGACAACAACAACCTCAACATTGAAAAACACCAACAAATTCAACAACAACTTCAACATTGAAAAACAGCAACAAATTAAACATCAACCTCAACTTTGAAAAACAACAGCAACCTCAACATGGAAAAACACCAACAAATTCAACAACAACCTCAACATTGAAAAACAACAACAACCTCAAAATTGAAAAACACCAACAAATTCAACAACAATCTCAACATTGAAAAACAACAACAACCTCAACATTGAAAAATACCAACAAATTCAACAACAACTTCAACATTGAAAAAACCAACAAATTCAACAACAACCTCGACATTGAAAAACACCAACAAATTCAACAACAACCTCAACATTGAAAAACACCAACAAATTCAACAACAACCTCAGCATTTAAAAACGCCAACAAATTCAACAACGACCTCAACATTGTAAAACACCAACAAATTCAACAACAACCTCAACATTGAAAAACACCAACAAATTCAACAACAACCTCGACATTGAAAAACACCAACAAATTCAACAACAACCTCAACATTGAAAAACACCAACAAATTCAACAACAACCTCAACATTGAAAAACAACAACAAATTCAACAACAACTTCAACATTGAAGAACACCAACAAATTCAACAACAACCTCGAAATTGAAAAACACCAACAATTTCAACAACAACCTCAACATTGAAAAAGAACAACAACCTCAACATTGAAAAATACCAACAAATTCAACAACAACCTCAACATTGAAAAACAACAGCAACCTCACCATTGAAAAACACCAACAAATTCAACAACAACCTCAACAATGAAAAACACCAACAAATTCAACAACAACTTCAACATTGAAAAACAACAACAAATTTAACAACAACCTCAACTTTGAAAAACAACAATAACCTCAACATGGAAAAACACCAACAAATTCAACAACAACCTCAACATTGAAAAACACCAACAAATTCAACAACAACCTCAACATTGAAAAACAACAACAAATTCAACAACAACTTCAACATTGAAGAACACCAACAAATTCAACAACAACCTCGAAATTGAAAAACACCAACAATTTCAACAACAACCTCAACATTGAAAAAGAACAACAACCTCAACATTGAAAAACACCAACAAATTCAACAACAACCTCAACATTGAAAAACAACAGCAACCTCACCATTGAAAAACACCAACAAATTCAACAACAACCTCAACAATGAAAAACACCAACAAATTCAACAACAACTTCAACATTGAAAAACAACAACAAATTTAACAACAACCTCAACTTTGAAAAACAACAATAACCTCAACATGGAAAAACACCAACAAATTCAACAACAACCTCAACATTGAAAAACAACAACAACCTCAAAATTGAAAAACACCAACAAATTCAACAACAACCTCAACAATGAAAAACACCAACAAATTCAACAACTACATCAACGTTGAAAAACAACAACAACCTCAACATTGAAAAACACCAACAAATTCAACAACAACTTCAACATTGAAGAACACCAACAAATTCAACAACAACCTCGAAATTGAAAAACACCAACAAATTCAGAAACAACCTCAACATTGAAAAACAATAACAACCTCAACATTGAAAAACACCAACAAATTCAACAACAACCTCAACATTGAAAAACAACAACAACCTCAACATTGAAAAACACCAACAAATTCAACAACAACCTCAACAATGAAAAACACCAACAAATTCAACAACAACCTCAACATTGAAAAACACCAACAAATTTAACAACAACCTCAACTTTGAAAAACAACAACAACCTCAACATGGAAAAACACCAACAAATTCAACAACAACCTCAACATTTAAAGACAACAAAAACCTCAACATTGAAAAACACCAGCAAATTCAACAACAACCTCAACAATGAAAAACACCAACAAATTCAACAACAACTTCAACATTGAAAAACACCAACAAATTCAACAACAACCTCGACATTGAAAAACACCAACAAATTCAGCAACAACCTCAACATTGAAAATCTACAACAACCTCAACACTGAAAAGCACCAACAAATACAACAACAACCTCAACATTGAAAAACACCAACAAATTCAACAACAACCTCAACATCGAAAAACAACAACAACCTCAACATTGAAAAACAACCAGAACCTCAACATTGAAAAACACCAACAAATTCAACAACAACCTCAACATTGAAAAACACTAACAAATTCAACAACAACTTCAACATTGAAAAACACCAACAAATTCAACAACAACCTCGAAATTGAAAAACACCAACAAATTCAACAACAACCTCAACATTGAAAAACAGCAACAACCTCAACATTGAAAAACACCAACAAATTCAACAACAACCTCAACGTTGAAAAACAACAACAACCTCAACATTGAAAAACACCAACAAATTCAACAACAACTTCAAAATTGAAGAACACCAACAAATTCAACAACAACCTCGAAATTGAAAAACACCAACAAAATCAACGACAACCTCAACATTGAAAAACACCAACAACCTCAACATTGAAAAACATCAACAATATCAACAACAACCTCAACATTGAAAAACAACAACAACCTCAACATTGAAAAACACCAACAAATTCAAAAACAACCTCAACAATGAAAAACACAAACAAATTCAACAACAACCTCAACATTGAAAAACACCAACAAATTTAACAACAACCTCAACTTTGAAAAACAACAAAAACCTCAACATGGAAAAACAGCAACAAATTCAACAACAACATCAACATTGAAAAACAACAACAACCTCAAAATTGAAAAACACCAACAAATTCAACAACGACCTCAACATTTAAAGACAACAACAACCTCAACATTGAAAAACACCAACAAATTCAACAACAACTTCAACATTGAAAAACACCAACAAATTAAACATCAACCTCAACTTTGAAAAACAACAGCAACCTCAACATGGAAAAACACCAACAAATTCAACAACAACCTCAACATTGAAAAACAACAACAACCTCAAAATTGAAAAACACCAACAAATTCAACAACAATCTCAACATTGAAAAACAACAACAACCTCAACATTGAAAAATACCAACAAATTCAACAACAACTTCAACATTGAAAAAACCAACAAATTCAACAACAACCTCGACATTGAAAAACACCAACAAATTCAACAACAACCTCAACATTGAAAAACACCAACAAATTCAACAACAACCTCAGCATTTAAAAACGCCAACAAATTCAACAACGACCTCAACATTCTAAAACACCAACAAATTCAACAACAACCTCAACATTGAAAAACACCAACAAATTCAACAACAACCTCGACATTGAAAAACACCAACAAATTCAACAACAACCTCAACATTGAAAAACACCAACAAATTCAACAACAACCTCAACATTGAAAAACAACAACAACCTCAACATTGAAAGACACCAACAAATTCAACAACAACTTCAACATTGAAGAACACCAACAAATTCAACAACAACCTCGAAATTGAAAAACACCAACAATTTCAACAACAACCTCAACATTGAAAAACAACAACAACCTCAACATTGAAAAACACCAACAAATTCAACAACAACCTCAACATTGAAAAACAGCAACAACCTCACCATTGAAAAACACCAACAAATTCAACAACAACCTCAACAATGAAAAACACCAACAAATTCAACAACAACTTCAACATTGAAAAACAACAACAAATTTAACAACAACCTCAACTTTGAAAAACAACAATAACCTCAACATGGAAAAACACCAACAAATTCAACAACAACCTCAACATTGAAAAACAACAACAACCTCAAAATTGAAAAACACCAACAAATTCAACAACAACCTCAACAATGAAAAACACCAACAAATTCAACAACAACTTCAACATTGAAAAACACCAACAAATTCAACAACACCCTCGACATTGAAAAAAACCAACAAATTCAACAACAACCTCAACGTTGAAAAACTACAACAACCTCAACAGTGAAAAGCACCAACAAATACAACAACAACCTCAACATTTAAAAACAACAACAACCTCAACATTGAAAAACACCAACAAATTCAACAACAACGTCAACATCGAAAAACAACAACAACCTCAACATTGAAAAACAGCAACAACCTCAACATTGAAAAACACCAACAAATTCAACAACAACCTTAGCATTGAAAAACAACAACAACCACAACATTGAAAAACACCAACAAATTCAACAACAACTTCAACATTGAAAAACACCAACAAATTCAACAACAACCTCGAAATTGAAAAACACCAACAAATTCAACAACAACCTCAACATTGAAAAACACCAACATATTTAACAACAACCTCAACTTTGAAAAACAACAACAACCTCAACATGGAAAAACACCAACAAATTCAACAACAACCTCAACATTGAAAAACAACAACAACCTCAAAATTGAAAAACACCAACAAATTCAACAACAACCTCAACATTGAAAAACAACAACAACCTCAAAATTGAAAAAAACAAACAAATTCAACAACAACCTCAACAATGTAAAACACCAACAAATTCAACAACAACTTCAACATTGAAAAACACCAACAAATTCAACAACAACCTCGACATTGAAAAACACCAACAAATTCAACAACAACCTCAACATTGAAAAACTACAACAACCTCAACATTGAAAAGCACCAACAAATACAACAACAACCTCAACATTGAAAAACAACAACAATCTCAACATTGAAAAACAACAACCTCAACATTGAAAAACACCAACAAATTCAACAACAACCTCAACATTGAAAAACAACAACAACCTCAACATTGAAAAACACCAACAAATTCAACAACAACTTCAACATTGAAAAACACCAACAAATTCAACAACAACCTCGAAATTGAAAAACACCAACAAATTCAACAACAACCTCAACATTGAAAAACAACAACAACCTCAACATTGAAAAACACCAACAAATTCAACAACAACCTCAACATTGAAAAACAACAACAACCTCAACATTGAAAAACACCAACAAATTCAATAACAACCTCAACAATGAAAAACACCAACAAATTCAACAACAACCTCAACATTGAAAAACACCAACAAATTTAACAACAACCTCAAACTTGAAAAACAACAACAACCTCAACATGGAAAAACACCAACAAATTCAACAACAACCTCAACATTGAAAAACAACAACAACATCAAAATTGAAAAACACCAACAAATTCAACAACAACCTCAACATTTAAAGACAACAACAACCTCAACATAGAAAAACACCAACAAATTCAACAACAACCTCAACAATGAAAAACACCAACAAATTCAACAACAACTTCAACATTGAAAAACACCTTCAAAATCAACAACAACCTCGACATTGAAAAACACCAACAAATACAACAACAACCTCAACATTGAAAAACAACAACAACCTCAACATTGAAAAACACCAACAAATTCAACAACAACCTCAACATTGAAAAACAACAACAACCTCAACATTGAAAAACAACAACAAACTCAACATTGAAAAACACCAACAAATTCAACAACAACCTCAACATTGAAAAACAACAACAACCTCAACATTAAAAAACACCAACAAATTCAACAACAACTTCAACATTGAAAAACACCAACAAATTCAACAACAACCTCGAAATTGAAAAACACCAACAAATTCAACAACAACCTCAACATTGAAAAACAACAACAACCTCAACATTGAAAAACACCAACAAATTCAACAACAACCTCAACATTGAAAAACAACAACAACCTCAACATTGAAAAACACCAACAAATTCAAGAACAACCTCAACAATGAAAAACACCAACAAATTCACCAACAACCTCAACATTGAAAAACACCAACAAATTTAACAACAACCTCAAACGTAAAAAAGAACAACAACCTCAACATGGAAAAACAACAACAACCTCAACATTTAAAAACAACAACAACCTCAACATTGAAAAACACCAACAAATTCAACAACAACCTCAACATTGAAAAACACATACAAATTCAACAACAACTTCAACATTGAAAAACACCAACAAATTCAACAACAAACTCGACATTGAAAAACACCAACAAATTCAACAACAACCTCAACAGTGAAAAACTACAACAACCTCAACATTGAAAAACACCAACAAATACAACAACAACCTCAACATTGAAAAACAACAACAACCTCAACATTGAAAAACAGCAACAAATTCAAAAACAACCTGAGCATTGAAAAACACCAACAAATTCAACAACAACCTCAGCATTGAAAAACAACAACAACCTCAACATCGAAAAACAACAACAACCTCAACATTTAAAAACACCAACAAATTCAACAACAACCTCAACATTGAAAAACAACAACAACCTCAACATTGAAAAACACCAACAAATTCAACAACAACATCAACATTGAAAAACACCAACAAATTCAACAACAACCTCGAAATTGAAAAACACCAACAAATTCAACAACAACCTCAACATTGAAAAACAACAACAACCTCAACATTGAAAAACAACAACAACCTCAACATTGAAAAACACCAACAAATTCAACAACCTCAACATTGAAAAACAACAAGAACCCCAACATTGAAAAACACCAACAAATTCAAAAACAGCCTCAACATTGAAAAACAACAACAACCTCAGCATTGAAAAATACCAACAAATTCAACACCAACCTCAACATTGAAAAACACAAACAAATTCAACAACAACCTCAATATTGAAAAACAACAACAACCTCAACATTGAAAAACACCAACAAATTCAACAACAACCTCAACATTGAAAAACACCAACAAATTCAACAACAACCTCAACATTGAAAAACAACAACAACCTCAACATTGAAAAACACCAACAAATTCAACAACAACCTCAAAAATTAAAAACACCAACAAATTCAACAACAACCTCAACATTGAAAAACACCATCAAATTAAACATCAACCTCAACTTTGAAAAACAACAACAACCTCAACATGGAAAAACACCAACAAATTCAACAACAACCTCAACATTGAAAAACAACAACAACCTCAAAATTGAAAAACACCAACAAATTCAACAACAACTTCAACATTGAAAAACAACAACAACCTCAACATTGAAAAACACCAACAAATTCAACAACAACTTCAACATTGAAAAAAACCAACAAATTCAACAACAACCTCGACATTGAAAAACACCAACAAATTCAACAGCAACATCAACATTGAAAAACAACAACAACCTCAACATTGAAAAACACCAACAAATTCAACAACAACTTCAACATTGAAGAACACCAACAAATTCAACAACAACCTCGAAATTGAAAAACACCAACAAATTCAGAAACAACCTCAACATTGAAAAACAATAACAACCTCAACATTGAAAAACACCAACAAATTCAACAACAACCTCAACATTGAAAAACAACAACAACCTCAACATTGAAAAACACCAACAAATTCAACAACAACCTCAACAATGAAAAACACCAACAAATTCAACAACAACCTCAACATTGAAAAACACCAACAAATTTAACAACAACCTCAACTTTGAAAAACAACAACAACCTCAACATGGAAAAACACCAACAAATTCAACAACAACCTCAACATTGAAAAACAACAACAACCTCAAAATGGAAAAACACCAACAAATTCAACAACAACCTCAACATTTAAAGACAGCAACAACCTCAACATTGAAAAACACCAGCAAATTCAACAACAACCTCAACATTGAAAAACACCAACAAATTCAACAACAACTTCAACATTGAAGAACACCAACAAATTCAACAGCAACCTCGAAATTCAAAAACACCAACAAATTCAGAAACAACCTCAACATTGAAAAACAATAACAACCTCAACATTGAAAAACACCAACAAATTCAACAACAACCTCAACATTGAAAAACAACAACAACCTCAACATTGAAAAACACCAACAAATTCAACAACAACCTCAACAATGAAAAACACCAACAAATTCAACAACAACCTCAACATTGAAAAACACCAACAAATTTAACAACAACCTCAACTTTGAAAAACAACAACAACCTCAACATGGAAAAACACCAACAAATTCAACAACAACCTCAACATTGAAAAACAACAACAACCTCAAAATGGAAAACACCAACAAATTCAACAACAACCTCAACATTTAAAGACAACAACAACCTCAACATTGAAAAACACCAGCACATTCAACAACAACCTCAACAATGAAAAACACCAACAAATTCAACAACAACTTCAACATTGAAAAACACCAACAAATTCAACAACAACCTCGACATTGAAAAACACCAACAAATTCAACAACAACCTCAACATTGAAAAACTACAACAACCTCAACACTGAAAAGCACCAACAAATACAACAACAACCTCAACATTGAAAAACAACAACAACCTCAACATTGAAAAACACCAACAAATTCAACAACAACCTCAACATCGAAAAACAACAACAACCTCAACATTGAAAAACAACTACAACCTCAACATTGAAAAACACCAACAAATTCAACAACAACCTCAACATTGAAAAACACTAACAAATTCAACAACAACTTCAACATTGAAAAACACCAACAAATTCAACAACAACCTCGAAATTGAAAAACACCAACAAATTCAACAACAACCTCAACATTGAAAAACAGCAACAACCTCAACATTGAAAAACACCAACAAATTCAACAACAACCTCAACATTGAAAAACAACAACAACCTCAACATTGAAAAACACCAACAAATTCAACAACAACTTCAACATTGAAAAACACCAACAAATTCAACAACAACCTCAACATCGAAAAACAACAACAAACTCAACATTGAAAAACAAAAACAACCTCAACATTGAAAAACACCAACAAATTCAACAACAACCTCAACATTGAAAAACAACAACAACCTCAACATTGAAAAACACCAACAAATTCAACAGCATTCAACATTGAAAAACACCAACAAATTCAACAACAACCTCGAAATTGAAAAACACCAACAAATTCAACAACAACCTCAACATTGAAAAACAACAACAACCTCAACATTGAAAAACACCAACAAATTCAACAACAACCTCAACATTGAAAAACAACAACAACCTCAACATTGAAAAACACCAACAAATTCAACAACAACCTGAACAATGAAAAACACCAACAAATTCAACAACAACCTCAACATTGAAAAACACCAACAAATTTAACAACAACCTCAAACTTGAAAAACAACAACAACCTCAACATGGAAAAACACCAACAAATTCAACAACAACCTCAACATTGAAAAACAACAACAACCTCAAAATTGAAAAACACCAACAAATTCAAAAACAACCTCAACATTTAAAAACAACAACAACCTCAACATTGAAAAACACCAACAAATTCAACAACAACCTCAACATTGAAAAACACATACAAATTCAACAACAACTTCAACATTGAAAAACACCAACAAATTCAACACCAACCTCGACATTGAAAAACACCAACAAATTCAACAACAACCTCAACATTGAAAAACTACAACAACCTCAACATTGAAAAACAACAACAAATACAACAACAACCTCAACATTGAAAAACAACAACAACCTCAACATTGAAAAAAAGCAGCAAATTCAACAACAACCTCAGCATTGAAAAACACCAACAAATTCAACAACAACCTCAACATTGAAAAACAACAACAACCTCAACATTGAAAAACAACAACAACCTCAACATTGAAAAACACCAACAAATTCAACAACAACCTCAACATTGAAAAACAACTACAACCTCAACATTGAAAAACACCAACAAATTCAACAACAACCTCAACAATAAAAAACACCGACAAATTCAACGACAACCTCAACATTGAAAAACAACAACAACCTCAACATTGAAAAACACCAACAAATTCAACAACAACCTCAACATTGAAAAACAACAACAACCTCAACATTGAAAAACACCAACAAATTCAACAACAACCTCAACATTGAAAAACAACAACAAATTCAACAACAACCTCAACATTGAAAAACACCAACAAATTCAACAACAACCTCAACATTGAAAAACAGCAACAACCTCAACATTGAAAAACACCAACAAATTCAACAACAACCTCAACATTGAAAAACAACAACAACCTCAACAATGAAAAACACCAACAAATTCAACAACAACTTCAACATTGAAAAACACCAACAAATTCAACAACACCCTCGACATTGAAAAACACCAACAAATTCAACAACAACCTCAACATTGAAAAACTACAACAACCTCAACAGTGAAAAGCACCAACAAATACAACAACAACCTCAACATTGAAAAACAACAACAACCTCAACATTGAAAAACACCAACAAATTCAACAACAACCTCAACATCGAAAAACAACAACAACCTCAACATTGAAAAACAGCAACAACCTCAACATTGAAAAACACCAACAAATTCAACAACAACCTTAGCATTGAAAAACAACAACAACCTCAACATTGAAAAACACCAACAAATTCAACAACAACTTCAACATTGAAAAACACCAACAAATTCAACAACAACCTCGAAATTGAAAAACACCAACAAAGTCAACTACAACCTCAACATTGAAAAACACCAACATATTTAACAACAACCTCAACTTTGAAAAACAACAACAACCTCAACATGGAAAAACACCAACAAATTCAACAACAACCTCAACATTGAAAAAGAACAACAACCTCAAAATTGAAAAACACCAACAAATTCAACAACAACCTCAACATTGAAAAACAACAACAACCTCAAAATTGAAAAAAACAAACAAATTCAACAACAACCTCAACAATGAAAAACACCAACAAATTCAACAACAACTTCAACATTGAAAAACACCAACAAATTCAACAACAACCTCGACATTGAAAAACACCAACAAATTCAACAACAACCTCAACATTGAAAAACTACAACAACCTCAACATTGAAAAGCACCAACAAATACAACAACAACCTCAACATTGAAAAACAACAACAACCTCAACATCGAAAAACAACAAAAACCTCAACATTGAAAAACAACAACAACCTCAACATTGAAAAACATCAACAAATTCAACAACAACCTCAAAATTGAAAAACAACAACAACCTCAACATTGAAAAACACCAACAAATTCAACAACAACTTCAACATTGAAAAACACCAACAAATTCAACAACAACCTCGAAATTGAAAAACACCAACAAATTCAACAACAACCACAACATTGAAAAACAACAACAACCTCAACATTGAAAAACACCAACAAATTCAACAACAACCTCAACATTGAAAAACAACAACAACCTCAACATTCAAAAACACCAACAAATTCAACAACAACCTCAACAATGAAAAACACCAACAAATTCAACAACAACCTCAACATTGAAAAACTCCAACAAATTTAACAACAACCTCAAACTTGAAAAACAACAACAACCTCAACATGGAAAAACACCAACAAATTCAACAACAACCTCAACATTGAAAAACAACAACAACATCAAAATTGAAAAACACCAACAAATTCAACAACAACCTCAACATTTAAAGACAAGAACAACCTCAACATTGAAAAACACCAACAAATTCAACAACAACCTCAACAATGAAAAACACCAACAAATTCAACAACAACTTCAACATTGAAAAACACCTTCAAAATCAACAACAACCTCGACATTGAAAAACACCAACAAATACAACAACAACCTCAACATTGAAAAACAACAACAACCTCAACATTGAAAAACACCAACAAATTCAACAACAACCTCAACATCGAAAAACAACAACAACCTCAACATTGAAAAACAACAACAAACTCAACATTGAAAAACACCAACAAATTCAACAACAACCTCAACATTGAAAAACAACAACAACCTCAACATTAAAAAACACCAACAAATTCAACAACAACCTCAACATTGAAAAACAACAACAACCTCAAAATGGAAAACACCAACAAATTCAACAACAACCTCAACATTTAAAGACAACAACAACCTCAACATTGAAAAACACCAGCACATTCAATAACAACCTCAACAATGAAAAACACCAACAAATTCAACAACAACTTCAACATTGAAAAACACCAACAAATTCAACAACAACCTCGACATTGAAAAACACCAACAAATTCAACAACAACCTCAACATTGAAAAACTACAACAACCTCAACACTGAAAAGCACCAACAAATACAACAACAACCTCAACATTGAAAAACAACAACAACCTCAACATTGAAAAACACCAACAAATTCAACAACAACCTCAACATCGAAAAACAACAACAACCTCAACATTGAAAAACAACTACAACCTCAACATTGAAAAACACCAAGAAATTCAACAACAACCTCAACATTGAAAAACACTAACAAATTCAACAACAACTTCAACATTGAAAAACACCAACAAATTCAACAACAACCTCGAAATTGAAAAACACCAACAAATTCAACAACAACCTCAACATTGAAAAACAGCAACAACCTCAACATTGAAAAACACCAACAAATTCAACAACAACCTCAACATTGAAAAACAACAACAACCTCAACATTGAAAAACACCAACAAATTCAACAACAACTTCAACATTGAAAAACACCAACAAATTCAACAACAACCTCAACATCGAAAAACAACAACAAACTCAACATTGAAAAACAAAAACAACCTCAACATTGAAAAACACCAACAAATTCAACAACAACCTCAACATTGAAAAACAACAACAACCTCAACATTGAAAAACACCAACAAATTCAACAGCATTCAACATTGAAAAACACCAACAAATTCAACAACAACCTCGAAATTGAAAAACACCAACAAATTCAACAACAACCTCAACATTGAAAAACAACAACAACCTCAACATTGAAAAACACCAACAAATTCAACAACAACCTCAACATTGAAAAACAACAACAACCTCAACATTGAAAAACACCAACAAATTCAACAACAACCTGAACAAAGAAAAACACCAACAAATTCAACAACAACCTCAACATTGAAAAACACCAACAAATTTAACAACAACCTCAAACTTGAAAAACAACAACAACCTCAACATGGAAAAACACCAACAAATTCAACAACAACCTCAACATTGAAAAACAACAACAACCTCAAAATTGAAAAACACCAACAAATTCAAAAACAACCTCAACATTTAAAAACAACAACAACCTCAACATTGAAAAACACCAACAAATTCAACAACAACCTCAACATTGAAAAACACATACAAATTCAACAACAACTTCAACATTGAAAAACACCAACAAATTCAACACCAACCTCGACATTGAAAAACACCAACAAATTCAACAACAACCTCAACATTGAAAAACTACAACAACCTCAACATTGAAAAACAACAACAAATACAACAACAACCTCAACATTGAAAAACAACAACAACCTCAACATTGAAAAAAAGCAGCAAATTCAACAACAACCTCAGCATTGAAAAACACCAACAAATTCAACAACAACCTCAACATTGAAAAACAACAACAACCTCAACATTGAAAAACAACAACAACCTCAACATTGAAAAACACCAACAAATTCAACAACAACCTCAACATTGAAAAACAACTACAACCTCAACATTGAAAAACACCAACAAATTCAACAACAACCTCAACAATAAAAAACACCGACAAATTCAACGACAACCTCAACATTGAAAAACAACAACAACCTCAACATTGAAAAACACCAACAAATTCAACAACAACCTCAACATTGAAAAACAACAACAACCTCAACATTGAAAAACACCAACAAATTCAACAACAACCTCAACATTGAAAAACAACAACAAATTCAACAACAACCTCAACATTGAAAAACACCAACAAATTCAACAACAACCTCAACATTGAAAAACAGCAACAACCTCAACATTGAAAAACACCAACAAATTCAACAACAACCTCAACATTGAAAAACAACAACAACCTCAACAATGAAAAACACCAACAAATTCAACAACAACTTCAACATTGAAAAACACCAACAAATTCAACAACACCCTCGACATTGAAAAACACCAACAAATTCAACAACAAACTCAACATTGAAAAACTACAACAACCTCAACAGTGAAAAGCACCAACAAATACAACAACAACCTCAACATTGAAAAACAACAACAACCTCAACATTGAAAAACACCAACAAATTCAACAACAACCTCAACATCGAAAAACAACAACAACCTCAACATTGAAAAACAGCAACAACCTCAACATTGAAAAACACCAACAAATTCAACAACAACCTTAGCATTGAAAAACAACAACAACCTCAACATTGAAAAACACCAACAAATTCAACAACAACTTCAACATTGAAAAACACCAACAAATTCAACAACAACCTCGAAATTGAAAAACACCAACAAATTCAACAACAACCTCAACATTGAAAAACACCAACATATTTAACAACAACCTCAACTTTGAAAAACAACAACAACCTCAACATGGAAAAACACCAACAAATTCAACAACAACCTCAACATTGAAAAACAACAACAACCTCAAAATTGAAAAACACCAACAAATTCAACAACAACCTCAACATTGAAAAACAACAACAACCTCAAAATTGAAAAAAACAAACAAATTCAACAACAACCTCAACAATGAAAAACACCAACAAATTCAACAACAACTTCAACATTGAAAAACACCAACAAATTCAACAACAACCTCGACATTGAAAAACACCAACAAATTCAACAACAACCTCAACATTGAAAAACTACAACAACCTCAACATTGAAAAGCACCAACAAATACAACAAAAACCTCAACATTGAAAAACAACAGCAACCTCAACATTGAAAAACAGCAACAAATTCAACAACAACCTCAACATTGAAAAACAACAACAACCTCAACATTGAAAAACACCAACAAATTCAACAACAACTTCAACATTGAAAAACACCAACAAATTCAACAACAACCTCGAAATTGAAAAACACCAACAAATTCAACAACAACCACAACATTGAAAAACAACAACAACCTCAACATTGAAAAACACCAACAAATTCAACAACAACCTCAACATTGAAAAACAACAACAACCTCAACATTGAAAAACACCAACAAATTCAACAACAACCTCAACAATGAAAAACACCAACAAATTCAACAACAACCTCAACATTGAAAAACTCCAACAAATTTAACAACAACCTCAAACTTGAAAAACAACAACAACCTCAACATGGAAAAACACCAACAAATTCAACAACAACCTCAACATTGAAAAACAACAACAACATCAAAATTGAAAAACACCAACAAATTCAACAACAACCTCAACATTTAAAGACAAGAACAACCTCAACATTGAAAAACACCAACAAATTCAACAACAACCTCAACAATGAAAAACACCAACAAATTCAACAACAACTTCAACATTGAAAAACACCTTCAAAATCAACAACAACCTCGACATTGAAAAACACCAACAAATACAACAACAACCTCAACATTGAAAAACAACAACAACCTCAACATTGAAAAACACCAACAAATTCAACAACAACCTCAACATCGAAAAACAACAACAACCTCAACATTGAAAAACAACAACAAACTCAACATTGAAAAACACCAACAAATTCAACAACAACCTCAACATTGAAAAACAACAACAACCTCAACATTAAAAAACACCAACAAATTCAACAACAACTTCAACATTGAAAAACACCAACAAATTCAACAACAACCTCGAAATTGAAAAACACCAACAAATTCAACAACAACCTCAACATTGAAAAACAACAACAACCTCAACATTGAAAAACACCAACAAATTCAACAACAACCTCAACATTGAAAAACAACAACAACCTCAACATTGAAAAACACCAACAAATTCAACAACAACCTCAACAATGAAAAACACCAACAAATTCAACAACAACCTCAACATTGAAAAACACCAACAAATTTAACAACAACCTCAAACGTAAAAAAGAACAACCACCTCAACATGGAAAAACAACAACAACCTCAACATTTAAAAACAACAACAACCTCAACATTGAAAAACACCAACAAATTCAACAACAACCTCAACATTGAAAAACACATACAAATTCAACAACAACTTCAACATTGAAAAACACCAACAAATTCAACAACAAACTCGACATTGAAAAACACCAACAAATTCAACAACAACCTCAACATTGAAAAAGTACAACAACCTCAACATTGAAAAACACCAACAAATACAACAACAACCTCAACATTGAAAAACAACAACAACCTCAACATGGAAAAACACCAACAAATTCAACAACAACATCAACATTGAAAAACAACAACAACCTCAAAATTGAAAAACACCAACAAATTCAACAACGACCTCAACATTTAAAGACAACAACAACCTGAACATTGAAAAACACCAACAAATTCAACAACAACTTCAACATTGAAAAACACCAACAAATTAAACATCAACCTCAACTTTGAAAAACAACAGCAACCTCAACATGGAAAAACACCAACAAATTCAACAACAACCTCAACATTGAAAAACAACAACAACCTCAAAATTGAAAAACACCAACAAATTCAACAACAATCTCAACATTGAAAAAAAACAACAACCTCAACATTGAAAAATACCAACAAATTCAACCACAACTTCAACATTGAAAAAACCAACAAATTCAACAACAACCTCGACATTGAAAAACACCAACAAATTCAACAACAACCTCAACATTGAAAAACACCAACAAATTCAACAACAACCTCAGCATTTAAAAACGCCAACAAATTCAACAACGACCTCAACATTGTAAAACACCAACAAATTCAACAACGACCTCAACATTGAAAAACACCAACAAATTCAACAACAACCTCGACATTGAAAAACACCAACAAATTCAACAACAACCTCAACATTGAAAAACACCAACAAATTCAACAACAACCTCAACATTGAAAAACAACAACAACCTCAACATTGAAAGACACCAACAAATTCAACAACAACTTCAACATTGAAGAACACCAACAAATTCAACAACAACCTCGAAATTGAAAAACACCAACAATTTCAACAACAACCTCAACATTGAAAAACAACAACAACCTCAACATTGAAAAACACCAACAAATTCAACAACAACCTCAACATTGAAAAACAGCAACAACCTCACCATTGAAAAACACCAACAAATTCAACAACAACCTCAACAATGAAAAACACCAACAAATTCAACAACAACTTCAACATTGAAAAACAACAACAAATTTAACAACAACCTCAACTTTGAAAAACAACAATAACCTCAACATGGAAAAACACCAACAAATTCAACAACAACCTCAACATTGAAAAACAACAACAACCTCAAAATTGAAAAACACCAACAAATTCAACAACAACCTCAACAATGAAAAACACCAACAAATTCAACAACAACTTCAACATTGAAAAACACCAACAAATTCAACAACACCCTCGACATTGAAAAACACCAACAAATTCAACAACAACCTCAACGTTGAAAAACTACAACAACCTCAACAGTGAAAAGCACCAACAAATACAACAACAACCTCAACATTGAAAAACAACAACAACCTCAACATTGAAAAACACCAACAAATTCAACAACAACGTCAACATCGAAAAACAACAACAACCTCAACATTGAAAAACAGCAACAACCTCAACATTGAAAAACACCAACAAATTCAACAACAACCTTAGCATTGAAAAACAACAACAACCTCAACATTGAAAAACACCAACAAATTCAACAACAACTTCAACATTGAAAAACACCAACAAATTCAACAACAACCTCGAAATTGAAAAACACCAACAAATTCAACAACAACCTCAACATTGAAAAACACCAACATATTTAACAACAACCTCAACTTTGAAAAACAACAACAACCTCAACATGGAAAAACACCAACAAATTCAACAACAACCTCAACATTGAAAAACAACAACAACCTCAAAATTGAAAAACACCAACAAATTCAACAACAACCTCAACATTGAAAAACAACAACAACCTCAAAATTGAAAAAAACAAACAAATTCAACAACAACCTCAACAATGAAAAACACCAACAAATTCAACAACAACTTCAACATTGAAAAACACCAACAAATTCAACAACAACCTCGACATTGAAAAACACCAACAAATTCAACAACAACCTCAACATTGAAAAACTACAACAACCTCAACATTGAAAAGCACCAACAAATACAACAACAACCTCAACATTGAAAAACAACAACAATCTCAACATTGAAAAACAACAACCTCAACATTGAAAAACACCAACAAATTCAACAACAACCTCAACATCGAAAAACAACAACAACCTCAACATTGAAAAACAACAACAACCTCAACATTGAAAAACACCAGCAAATTCAACAACAACCTCAACATTGAAAAACAACAACAACCTCAACATTGAAAAACACCAACAAATTCAACAACAACTTCAACCTTGAAAAACACCAACAAATTCAACAACAACCTCGAAATTGAAAAACACCAACAAATTCAACAACAACCTCAACATTGAAAAACAACAACAACCTCAACATTGAAAAACACCAACAAATTCAACAACAACCTCAACATTGAAAAACAACAACAACCTCAACATTGAAAAACACCAACAAATTCAACAACAACCTCAACAATGAAAAACACCAACAAATTCAACAACAACCTCAACATTGAAAAACACCAACAAATTTAACAACAACCTCAAACTTGAAAAACAACAACAACCTCAACATGGAAAAACACCAACAAATTCAACAACAACCTCAACATTGAAAAACAACAACAACATCAAAATTGAATAACACCAACAAATTCAACAACAACCTCAACATTTAAAGACAACAACAACCTCAACATTGAAAAACACCAACAAATTCAACAACAACCTCAACAATGAAAAACACCAACAAATTCAACAACAACTTCAACATTGAAAAACACCTTCAAAATCAACAACAACCTCGACATTGAAAAACACCAACAAATACAACAACAACCACAACATTGAAAAACAACAACAACCTCAACATTGAAAAACACCAACAAATTCAACAACAACCTCAACATTGAAAAACAACAACAACCTCAACATTGAAAAACAACAACAAACTCAACATTGAAAAACACCAACAAATTCAACAACAACCTCAACATTGAAAAACAACAACAACCTCAACATTAAAAAACACCAACAAATTCAACAACAACTTCAACATTGAAAAACACCAACAAATTCAACAACAACCTCGAAATTGAAAAACACCAACAAATTCAACAACAACCTCAACATTGAAAAACAACAACAACCTCAACATTGAAAAACACCAACAAATTCAACAACAACCTCAACATTGAAAAACAACAACAACCTCAACATTGAAAAACACCAACAAATTCAACAACAACCTCAACAATGAAAAACACCAACAAATTCAACAACAACCTCAACATTGAAAAACACCAACAAATTTAACAACAACCTCAAACGTAAAAAAGAACAACAACCTCAACATGGAAAAACAACAACAACCTCAACATTTAAAAACAACAACAACCTCAACATTGAAAAACACCAACAAATTCAACAACAACCTCAACATTGAAAAACACATACAAATTCAACAACAACTTCAACATTGAAAAACACCAACAAATTCAACAACAAACTCGACATTGAAAAACACCAACAAATTCAACAACAACCTCAACAGTGAAAAACTACAACAACCTCAACATTGAAAAACACCAACAAATACAACAACAACCTCAACATTGAAAAACAACAACAACCTCAACATTGAAAAACAGCAACAAATTCAAAAACAACCTGAGCATTGAAAAACACCAACAAATTCAACAACAACCTCAACATTGAAAAACAACAACAACCTCAACATTGAAAAACAACAACAACCTCAACATTTAAAAACACCAACAAATTCAACAGCAACCTCAACATTGAAAAACAACAACAACCTCAACATTGAAAAACACCAACAAATTCAACAACAACATCAACATTGAAAAACACCAACAAATTCAACAACAACCTCGAAATTGAAAAACACCAACAAATTCAACAACAACCTCAACATTGAAAAACAACAACAACCTCAACATTGAAAAAGAACAACAACCTCAACATTGAAAAACACCAACAAATTCAACAACCTCAACATTGAAAAACAACAAGAACCTCAACATTGAAAAACACCAACAAATTCAAAAACAACCTCAACATTGAAAAACAACAACAACCTCAGCATTGAAAAATACCAACAAATTCATCACCAACCTCAACATTGAAAAACACAAACAAATTCAACAACAACCTCAATATTGAAAAACAACAACAACCTCAACATTGAAAAACACCAACAAATTCAACAACAACCTCAACATTGAAAAACACCAACAAATTCAACAACAACCTCAACATTGAAAAACAACAACAACCTCAACATTGAAAAACACCAACAAATTCAACAACAACCTCAAAAATTAAAAACACCAACAAATTCAACAACAACCTCAACATTGAAAAACACCATCAAATTAAACATCAACCTCAACTTTGAAAAACAACAACAACCTCAACATGGAAAAACACCAACAAATTCAACAACAACCTCAACATTGAAAAACAACAACAACCTCAAAATTGAAAAACACCAACAAATTCAACAACAACCTCAACATTGAAAAACAACAACAACCTCAACATTGAAAAACACCAACAAATTCAACAACAACTTCAACATTGAAAAAAACCAACAAATTCAACAACAACCTCGACATTGAAAAACACCAACAAATTCAACAACAACATCAACATTGAAAAACAACAACAACCTCAACATTGAAAAACACCAACAAATTCAACAACAACTTCAACATTGAAGAACACCAACAAATTCAACAACAACCTCGAAATTGAAAAACACCAACAAATTCAGAAACAACCTCAACATTGAAAAACAATAACAACCTCAACATTGAAAAACACCAACAAATTCAACAACAACCTCAACATTGAAAAACAACAACAACCTCAACATTGAAAAACACCAACAAATTCAACAACAACCTCAACAATGAAAAACACCAACAAATTCAACAACAACCTCAACATTGAAAAACACCAACAAATTTAACAACAACCTCAACTTTGAAAAACAACAACAACCTCAACATGGAAAAACACCAACAAATTCAACAACAACCTCAACATTGAAAAACAACAACAACCTCAAAATGGAAAAACACCAACAAATTCAACAACAACCTCAACATTTAAAGACAACAACAACCTCAACATTGAAAAACACCAGCAAATTCAACAACAACCTCAACAATGAAAAACACCAACAAATTCAACAACAACTTCAACATTGAAAAACACCAACAAATTCAACAACAACCTCGACATTGAAAAACACCAACAAATTCAACAACAACCTTAACATTGAAAAACTACAACAACCTCAACACTGAAAAGCACCAACAAATACAACAACAACCTCAACATTGAAAAACAACAACAACCTCAACATTGAAAAACAGCAACAAATTCAAAAACAACCTGAGCATTGAAAAACACCAACAAATTCAACAACAACTTCAACATTGAAAAAAACCAACAAATTCAACAACAACCTCGACATTGAAAAACACCAACAAATTCAACAACAACATCAACATTGAAAAACAACAACAACCTCAACATTGAAAAACACCAACAAATTCAACAACAACTTCAACATTGAAGAACACCAACAAATTCAACAACAACCTCGAAATTGAAAAACACCAACAAATTCAGAAACAACCTCAACATTGAAAAACAATAACAACCTCAACATTGAAAAACACCAACAAATTCAACAACAACCTCAACATTGAAAAACAACAACAACCTCAACATTGAAAAACACCAACAAATTCAACAACAACCTCAACAATGAAAAACACCAACAAATTCAACAACAACCTCAACATTGAAAAACACCAACAAATTTAACAACAACCTCAACTTTGAAAAACAACAACAACCTCAACATGGAAAAACACCAACAAATTCAACAACAACCTCAACATTGAAAAACAACAACAACCTCAAAATGGAAAAACACCAACAAATTCAACAACAACCTCAACATTTAAAGACAACAACAACCTCAACATTGAAAAACACCAGCAAATTCAACAACAACCTCAACAATGAAAAACACCAACAAATTCAACAACAACTTCAACATTGAAAAACACCAACAAATTCAACAACAACCTCGACATTGAAAAACACCAACAAATTCAACAACAACCTTAACATTGAAAAACTACAACAACCTCAACACTGAAAAGCACCAACAAATACAACAACAACCTCAACATTGAAAAACAACAACAACCTCAACATTGAAAAACAGCAACAAATTCAAAAACAACCTGAGCATTGAAAAACACCAACAAATTCAACAACAACCTCAACATTGAAAAACAACAACAACCTCAACATTGAAAAACAACAACAACCTCAACATTTAAAAACACCAACAAATTCAACAACAACCTCAACATTGAAAAACAACAACAACCTCAACATTGAAAAACACCAACAAATTCAACAACAACATCAACATTGAAAAACACCAACAAATTCAACAACAACCTCGAAATTGAAAAACACCAACAAATTCAACAACAACCTCAACATTGAAAAACAACAACAACCTCAACATTGAAAAAGAACAACAACCTCAACATTGAAAAACACCAACAAATTCAACAACCTCAACATTGAAAAACAACAAGAACCTCAACATTGAAAAACACCAACAAATTCAAAAACAACCTCAACATTGAAAAACAACAACAACCTCAGCATTGAAAAATACCAACAAATTCATCACCAACCTCAACATTGAAAAACACAAACAAATTCAACAACAACCTCAATATTGAAAAACAACAACAACCTCAACATTGAAAAACACCAACAAATTCAACAACAACCTCAACATTGAAAAACACCAACAAATTCAACAACAACCTCAACATTGAAAAACAACAACAACCTCAACATTGAAAAACACCAACAAATTCAACAACAACCTCAAAAATTAAAAACACCAACAAATTCAACAACAACCTCAACATTGAAAAACACCATCAAATTAAACATCAACCTCAACTTTGAAAAACAACAACAACCTCAACATGGAAAAACACCAACAAATTCAACAACAACCTCAACATTGAAAAACAACAACAACCTCAAAATTGAATAACACCAACAAATTCAACAACAACCTCAACATTGAAAAACAACAACAACCTCAACATTGAAAAACACCAACAAATTCAACAACAACTTCAACATTGAAAAAAACCAACAAATTCAACAACAACCTCGACATTGAAAAACACCAACAAATTCAACAACATCATCAACATTGAAAAACAACAACAACCTCAACATTGAAAAACACCAACAAATTCAACAACAACTTCAACATTGAAGAACACCAACAAATTCAACAACAACCTCGAAATTGAAAAACACCAACAAATTCAGAAACAACCTCAACATTGAAAAACAATAACAACCTCAACATTGAAAAACACCAACAAATTCAACAACAACCTCAACATTGAAAAACAACAACAACCTCAACATTGAAAAACACCAACAAATTCAACAACAACCTCAACAATGAAAAACACCAACAAATTCAACAACAACCTCAACATTGAAAAACACCAACAAATTTAACAACAACCTCAACTTTGAAAAACAACAACAACCTCAACATGGAAAAACACCAACAAATTCAACAACAACTTCAACATTGAAAAACAACAACAACCTCAAAATGGAAAAACACCAACAAATTCAACAACAACCTCAACATTTAAAGACAACAACAACCTCAACATTGAAAAACACCAGCAAATTCAACAACAACCTCAACAATGAAAAACACCAACAAATTCAACAACAACTTCAACATTGAAAAACACCAACAAATTCAACAACAACCTCGACATTGAAAAACACCAACAAATTCAACAACAACCTTAACATTGAAAAACTACAACAACCTCAACACTGAAAAGCACCAACAAATACAACAACAACCTCAACATTGAAAAACAACAACAACCTCAACATTGAAAAACACCAACAAATTCAACAACAACCTCAACATCGAAAAACAACAACAACCTCAACATTGAAAAACAACTACAACCTCAACATTGAAAAACACCAACAAATTCAACAACAACCTCAACATTGAAAAACACTAACAAATTCAACAACAACTTCAACATTGAAAAACACCAACAAATTCAACAACAACCTCGAAATTGAAAAACACCAACAAATTCAACAACAACCTCAACATTGAAAAACAGCAACAACCTCAACATTGAAAAACACCAACAAATTCAACAACAACCTCAACATTGAAAAACAACAACAACCTCAACATTGAAAAACACCAACAAATTCAACAACAACTTCAACATTGAAAAACACCAACAAATTCAACAACAACCTCAACATCGAAAAACAACAACAACCTCAACATTGAAAAACAACAACAACCTCAACATTGAAAAACACCAACAAATTCAACAACAACCTCAACATTGAAAAACAACAACAACCTCAACATTGAAAAACACCAACAAATTCAACAGCATTCAACATTGAAAAACACCAACAAATTCAACAACAACCTCGAAATTGAAAAACACCAACAAATTCAACAACAACCTCAACATTGAAAAACAACAACAACCTCAACATTGAAAAACACCAACAAATTCAACAACAACCTCAACATTGAAAAACAACAACAACCTCAACATTGAAAAACACCAACAAATTCAACAACAACCTGAACAATGAAAAACACCAACAAATTCAACAACAACCTCAACATTGAAAAACACCAACAAATTTAACAACAACCTCAAACTTGAAAAACAACAACAACCTCAACATGGAAAAACACCAACAAATTCAACAACAACCTCAACATTGAAAAACAACAACAACCTCAAAATTGAAAAACACCAACAAATTCAACAACAACCTCAACATTTAAAAACAACAACAACCTCAACATTGAAAAACACCAACAAATTCAACAACAACCTCAACATTGAAAAACACATACAAATTCAACAACAACTTCAACATTGAAAAACACCAACAAATTCAACACCAACCTCGACATTGAAAAACACCAACAAATTCAACAACAACCTCAACATTGAAAAACTACAACAACCTCAACATTGAAAAACAACAACAAATACAACAACAACCTCAACATTGAAAAACAACAACAACCTCAACATTGAAAAAAAGCAGCAAATTCAACAACAACCTCAGCATTGAAAAACACCAACAAATTCAACAACAACCTCAACATTGAAAAACTACAACAACCTCAACATTGAAAAACAACAACAAATACAACAACAACCTCAACATTGAAAAACAACAACAACCTCAACATTGAAAAAAAGCAGCAAATTCAACAACAACCTCAACATTGAAAAACAACAACAACCTCAACATTGAAAAACAACAACAACCTCAACATTGAAAAACACCAACAAATTCAACAACAACCTCAACATTGAAAAACAACTACAACCTCAACATTTAAAAACACCAAAAAATTCAACAACAACCTCAACAATAAAAAACACCGACAAATTCAACGACAACCTCAACATTGAAAAACAACAACAACCTCAACATTGAAAAACACCAACAAATTCAACAACAACCTCAACATTGAAAAACAACAACAACCTCAACATTGAAAAACACCAACAAATTCAACAACAACCTCAACATTGAAAAACAACAACAAATTCAACAACAACCTCAACATTGAAAAACACCAACAAATTCAACAACAACCTCAACATTGAAAAACAGCAACAACCTCAACATTGAAAAACACCAACAAATTCAACAACAACCTCAACATTGAAAAACAACAACAACCTCAACAATGAAAAACACCAACAAATTCAACAAGAACTTCAACATTGAAAAACACCAACAAATTCAACAACACCCTCGACATTGAAAAACACCAACAAATTCAACAACAACCTCAACATTGAAAAACTACAACAACCTCAACAGTGAAAAGCACCAACAAATACAACAACAACCTCAACATTGAAAAACAACAACAACCTCAACATTGAAAAACACCAACAAATTCAACAACAACCTCAACATCGAAAAACAACAACAACCTCAACATTGAAAAACAGCAACAACCTCAACATTGAAAAACACCAACAAATTCAAAAACAACCTTAGCATTGAAAAACAACAACAACCTCAACATTGAAAAACACCAACAAATTCAACAACAACTTCAACATTGAAAAACACCAACAAATTCAACAACAACCTCGAAATTGAAAAAACCCAACAAATTCAACAACAACCTCAACATTGAAAAACACCAACATATTTAACAACAACCTCAACTTTGAAAAACAACAACAACCTCAACATGGAAAAACACCAACAAATTCAACAACAACCTCAACATTGAAAAACAACAACAACCTCAAAATTGAAAAACACCAACAAATTCAACAACAACCTCAACATTGAAAAACAACAACAACCTCAAAATTGAAAAAAACAAACAAATTCAACAACAACCTCAACAATGAAAAACACCAACAAATTCAACAACAACTTCAACATTGAAAAACACCAACAAATTCAACAACAACCTCGACATTGAAAAACACCAACAAATTCAACAACAACCTCAACATTGAAAAACTACAACAACCTCAACATTGAAAAGCACCAACAAATACAACAACAACCTCAACATTGAAAAACAACAACAACCTCAACATCGAAAAACAACAAAAACCTCAACATTGAAAAACAACAACAACCTCAACATTGAAAAACACCAACAAATTCAACAACAACCTCAACATTGAAAAACAACAACAACCTCAACATTGAAAAACACCAACAAATTCAACAACAACTTCAACATTGAAAAACACCAACAAATTCAACAACAACCTCGAAATTGAAAAACACCAACAAATTCAACAACAACCTCAACATTGAAAAACAGCAACAACCTCAACATTGAAAAACACCAACAAATTCAACAACAACCTCAACATTGAAAAACAACAACAACCTCAACATTGAAAAACACCAACAAATTCAACAACAACTTCAACATTGAAAAACACCAACAAATTCAACAACAACCTCAACATCGAAAAACAACAACAACCTCAACATTGAAAAACAACAACAACCTCAACATTGAAAAACACCAACAAATTCAACAACAACCTCAACATTGAAAAACAACAACAACCTCAACATTGAAAAACACCAACAAATTCAACAGCATTCAACATTGAAAAACACCAACAAATTCAACAACAACCTCGAAATTGAAAAACACCAACAAATTCAACAACAACCTCAACATTGAAAAACAACAACAACCTCAACATTGAAAAACACCAACAAATTCAACAACAACCTCAACATTGAAAAACAACAACAACCTCAACATTGAAAAACACCAACAAATTCAACAACAACCTGAACAATGAAAAACACCAACAAATTCAACAACAACCTCAACATTGAAAAACACCAACAAATTTAACAACAACCTCAAACTTGAAAAACAATAACAACCTCAACATGGAAAAACACCAACAAATTCAACAACAACCTCAACATTGAAAAACAACAACAACCTCAAAATTGAAAAACACCAACAAATTCAACAACAACCTCAACATTTAAAAACAACAACAACCTCAACATTGAAAAACACCAACAAATTCAACAACAACCTCAACATTGAAAAACACATACAAATTCAACAACAACTTCAACATTGAAAAACACCAACAAATTCAACACCAACCTCGACATTGAAAAACACCAACAAATTCAACAACAACCTCAACATTGAAAAACTACAACAACCTCAACATTGAAAAACAACAACAAATACAACAACAACCTCAACATTGAAAAACAACAACAACCTCAACATTGAAAAAAAGCAGCAAATTCAACAACAACCTCAGCATTGAAAAACACCAACAAATTCAACAACAACCTCAACATTGAAAAACTACAACAACCTCAACATTGAAAAACAACAACAAATACAACAACAACCTCAACATTGAAAAACAACAACAACCTCAACATTGAAAAAAAGCAGCAAATTCAACAACAACCTCAACATTGAAAAACAACAACAACCTCAACATTGAAAAACAACAACAACCTCAACATTGAAAAACACCAACAAATTCAACAACAACCTCAACATTGAAAAACAACTACAACCTCAACATTTAAAAACACCAAAAAATTCAACAACAACCTCAACAATAAAAAACACCGACAAATTCAACGACAACCTCAACATTGAAAAACAACAACAACCTCAACATTGAAAAACACCAACAAATTCAACAACAACCTCAACATTGAAAAACAACAACAACCTCAACATTGAAAAACACCAACAAATTCAACAACAACCTCAACATTGAAAAACAACAACAAATTCAACAACAACCTCAACATTGAAAAACACCAACAAATTCAACAACAACCTCAACATTGAAAAACAGCAACAACCTCAACATTGAAAAACACCAACAAATTCAACAACAACCTCAACATTGAAAAACAACAACAACCTCAACAATGAAAAACACCAACAAATTCAACAAGAACTTCAACATTGAAAAACACCAACAAATTCAACAACACCCTCGACATTGAAAAACACCAACAAATTCAACAACAACCTCAACATTGAAAAACTACAACAACCTCAACAGTGAAAAGAACCAACAAATACAACAACAACCTCAACATTGAAAAACAACAACAACCTCAACATTGAAAAACACCAACAAATTCAACAACAACCTCAACATCGAAAAACAACAACAACCTCAACATTGAAAAACAGCAACAACCTCAACATTGAAAAACACCAACAAATTCAAAAACAACCTTAGCATTGAAAAACAACAACAACCTCAACATTGAAAAACACCAACAAATTCAGCAACAACTTCAACATTGAAAAACACCAACAAATTCAACAACAACCTCGAAATTGAAAAACCCCAACAAATTCAACAACAACCTCAACATTGAAAAACACCAACATATTTAACAACAACCTCAACTTTGAAAAACAACAACAACCTCAACATGGAAAAACACCAACAAATTCAACAACAACCTCAACATTGAAAAACAACAACAACCTCAAAATTGAAAAACACCAACAAATTCAACAACAACCTCAACATTGAAAAACAACAACAACCTCAAAATTGAAAAAAACAAACAAATTCAACAACAACCTCAACAATGAAAAACACCAACAAATTCAACAACAACTTCAACATTGAAAAACACCAACAAATTCAACAACAACCTCGACATTGAAAAACACCAACAAATTCAACAACAACCTCAACATTGAAAAACTACAACAACCTCAACATTGAAAAGCACCAACAAATACAACAACAACCTCAACATTGAAAAACAACAACAACCTCAACATCGAAAAACAACAAAAACCTCAACATTGAAAAACAACAACAACCTCAACATTGAAAAACACCAACAAATTCAACAGCATTCAACATTGAAAAACACCAACAAATTCAACAACAACCTCGAAATTGAAAAACACCAACAAATTCAACAACAACCTCAACATTGAAAAACAACAACAACCTCAACATTGAAAAACACCAACAAATTCAACAACAACCTCAACATTGAAAAACAACAACAACCTCAACATTGAAAAACACCAACAAATTCAACAACAACCTGAACAATGAAAAACACCAACAAATTCAACAACAACCTCAACATTGAAAAACACCAACAAATTTAACAACAACCTCAAACTTGAAAAACAACAACAACCTCAACATGGAAAAACACCAACAAATTCAACAACAACCTCAACATTGAAAAACAACAACAACCTCAAAATTGAAAAACACCAACAAATTCAACAACAACCTCAACATTTAAAAACAACAACAACCTCAACATTGAAAAACACCAACAAATTCAACAACAACCTCAACATTGAAAAACACATACAAATTCAACAACAACTTCAACATTGAAAAACACCAACAAATTCAACACCAACCTCGACATTGAAAAACACCAACAAATTCAACAACAACCTCAACATTGAAAAACTACAACAACCTCAACATTGAAAAACAACAACAAATACAACAACAACCTCAACATTGAAAAACAACAACAACCTCAACATTGAAAAAAAGCAGCAAATTCAACAACAACCTCAGCATTGAAAAACACCAACAAATTCAACAACAACCTCAACATTGAAAAACTACAACAACCTCAACATTGAAAAACAACAACAAATACAACAACAACCTCAACATTGAAAAACAACAACAACCTCAACATTGAAAAAAAGCAGCAAATTCAACAACAACCTCAACATTGAAAAACAACAACAACCTCAACATTGAAAAACAACAACAACCTCAACATTGAAAAACACCAACAAATTCAACAACAACCTCAACATTGAAAAACAACTACAACCTCAACATTTAAAAACACCAAAAAATTCAACAACAACCTCAACAATAAAAAACACCGACAAATTCAACGACAACCTCAACATTGAAAAACAACAACAACCTCAACATTGAAAAACACCAACAAATTCAACAACAACCTCAACATTGAAAAACAACAACAACCTCAACATTGAAAAACACCAACAAATTCAACAACAACCTCAACATTGAAAAACAACAACAAATTCAACAACAACCTCAACATTGAAAAACACCAACAAATTCAACAACAAACTCAACATTGAAAAACAGCAACAACCTCAACATTGAAAAACACCAACAAATTCAACAACAACCTCAACATTGAAAAACAACAACAACCTCAACAATGAAAAACACCAACAAATTCAACAAGAACTTCAACATTGAAAAACACCAACAAATTCAACAACACCCTCGACATTGAAAAACACCAACAAATTCAACAACAACCTCAACATTGAAAAACTACAACAACCTCAACAGTGAAAAGCACCAACAAATACAACAACAACCTCAACATTGAAAAACAACAACAACCTCAACATTGAAAAACACCAACAAATTCAACAACAACCTCAACATCGAAAAACAACAACAACCTCAACATTGAAAAACAGCAACAACCTCAACATTGAAAAACACCAACAAATTCAAAAACAACGTTAGCATTGAAAAACAACAACAACCTCAACATTGAAAAACACCAACAAATTCAACAACAACTTCAACATTGAAAAACACCAACAAATTCAACAACAACCTCGAAATTGAAAAACCCCAACAAATTCAACAACAACCTCAACATTGAAAAACACCAACATATTTAACAACAACCTCAACTTTGAAAAACAACAACAACCTCAACATGGAAAAACACCAACAAATTCAACAACAACCTCAACATTGAAAAACAACAACAACCTCAAAATTGAAAAACACCAACAAATTCAACAACAACCTCAACATTGAAAAACAACAACAACCTCAAAATTGAAAAAAACAAACAAATTCAACAACAACCTCAACAATGAAAAACACCAACAAATTCAACAACAACTTCAACATTGAAAAACACCAACAAATTCAACAACAACCTCGACATTGAAAAACACCAACAAATTCAACAACAACCTCAACATTGAAAAACTACAACAACCTCAACATTGAAAAGCACCAACAAATACAACAACAACCTCAACATTGAAAAACAACAACAACCTCAACATCGAAAAACAACAAAAACCTCAACATTGAAAAACAACAACAACCTCAACATTGAAAAACACCAACAAATTCAACAACAACGTCAACATTGAAAAACAACAACAACCTCAACATTGAAAAACACCAACAAATTCAACAACAACTTCAACATTGAAAAACACCAACAAATTCAACAACAACCTCGAAATTGAAAAACACCAACAAATTCAACAACAACCTCAACATTGAAAAACAACAACAACCTCAACATTGAAAAACACCAACAAATTCAACAACAACCTCAACATTGAAAAACAACAACAACCTCAACATGGAAAAACACCAACAAATTCAACAACAACCTCAACATTGAAAAACAACAACAACATCAAAATTGAAAAACACCAACAAATTCAACAACAACCTCAACATTTAAAGACAAGAACAACCTCAACATTGAAAAACACCAACAAATTCAACAACAACCTCAACAATGAAAAACACCAACAAATTCAACAACAACTTCAACATTGAAAAACACCTTCAAAATCAACAACAACCTCGACATTGAAAAACACCAACAAATACAACAACAACCTCAACATTGAAAAACAACAACAACCTCAACATTGAAAAACACCAACAAATTCAACAACAACCTCAACATCGAAAAACAACAACAACCTCAACATTGAAAAACAACAACAAACTCAACATTGAAAAACACCAACAAATTCAACAACAACCTCAACATTGAAAAACAACAACAACCTCAACATTAAAAAACACCAACAAATTCAACAACAACTTCAACATTGAAAAACACCAACAAATTCAACAACAACCTCGAAATTGAAAAACACCAACAAATTCAACAACAACCTCAACATTGAAAAACAACAACAACCTCAACATCGAAAAACACCAACAAATTCAACAACAACCTCAACATTGAAAAACAACAACAACCTCAACATTGAAAAACACCAACAAATTCAACAACAACCTCAACAATGAAAAACACCAACAAATTCAACAACAACCTCAACATTGAAAAACACCAACAAATTTAACAACAACCTCAAACGTAAAAAAGAACAACCACCTCAACATGGAAAAACAACAACAACCTCAACATTTAAAAACAACAACAACCTCAACATTGAAAAACACCAACAAATTCAACAACAACCTCAACATTGAAAAACACATACAAATTCAACAACAACTTCAACATTGAAAAACACCAACAATTTCAACAACAAACTCGACATTGAAAAACACCAACAAATTCAACAACAACCTCAACATTGAAAAACTACAACAACCTCAACATTGAAAAACACCAACAAATACAACAACAACCTCAACATTGAAAAACAACAACAACCTCAACATTGAAAAACAGCAACAAATTCAACAACAACCTGAGCATTGAAAAACACCAACAAATTCAACAACAACCTCAACATTGAAAAACAACAACAACCTCAACATTGAAAAACAACAACAACCTCAACATTTAAAAACACCAACAAATTCAACAACAACCTCAACATTGAAAAACAACAACAACCTCAACATTGAAAAACACCAACAAATTCAACAACAACATCAACATTGAAAAACACCAACAAATTCAACAACAACCTCGAAATTGAAAAACACCAACAAATTCAACAACAACCTCAACATTGAAAAACAACAACAACCTCAACATTGAAAAACAACAACAACCTCAACATTGAAAAAACACCAACAAATTCAACAACCTCAACATTGAAAAACAACAAGAACCTCAACATTGAAAAACACCAACAAATTCAAAAACAACCTCAACATTGAAAAACAACAACAACCTCAGCATTGAAAAATACCAACAAATTCAACACCAACCTCAACATTGAAAAACACAAACAAATTCAACAACAACCTCAACATTGAAAAACAACAACAACCTCAACATTGAAAAACACCAACAAATTCAACAACAACCTCAACATTGAAAAACACCAACAAATTCAACAACAACCTCAACATTGAAAAACAACAACAACCTCAACATTGAAAAACACCAACAAATTCAACAACAACCTCAAAAATTAAAAACACCAACAAATTCAACAACAACCTCAACATTGAAAAACACCATCAAAATAAACATCAACCTCAACTTTGAAAAACAACAACAACCTCAACATGGAAAAACACCAACAAATTCAACAACAACCTCAACATTGAAAAACAACAACAACCTCAAAATTGAAAAACACCAACAAATTCAACAACAACCTCAACATTGAAAAACAACAACAACCTCAACATTGAAAAACACCAACAAATTCAACAACAACTTCAACATTGAAAAAAACCAACAAATTCAACAACAACCTCGACATTGAAAAACACCAGCAAATTCAACAACTATCTCAACATTGAAAAACAACAACAACCTCAACATTGAAAAACACCAACAAATTCCACAACAACTTCAACATTGAAGAACACCAACAAATTCAACAACAACCTCGAAATTGAAAAACACCAACAAATTCAGAAACAACCTCAACATTGAAAAACAATAACAACCTCAACATTGAAAAACACCAACAAATTCAACAACAACCTCAACATCGAAAAACAACAACAACCTCAACATTGAAAAACAGCAACAACCTCAACATTGAAAAACACCAACAAATTCAAAAACAACCTTAGCATTGAAAAACAACAACAACCTCAACATTGAAAAACACCAACAAATTCAACAACAACTTCAACATTGAAAAACACCAACAAATTCAACAACAACCTCGAAATTGAAAAACCCCAACAAATTCAACAACAACCTCAACATTGAAAAACACCAACATATTTAACAACAACCTCAACTTTGAAAAACAACAACAACCTCAACATGGAAAAACACCAACAAATTCAACAACAACCTCAACATTGAAAAACAACAACAACCTCAAAATTGAAAAACACCAACAAATTCAACAACAACCTCAACATTGAAAAACAACAACAACCTCAAAATTGAAAAAAACAAACAAATTCAACAACAACCTCAACAATGAAAAACACCAACAAATTCAACAACAACTTCAACATTGAAAAACACCAACAAATTCAACAACAACCTCGACATTGAAAAACACCAACAAATTCAACAACAACCTCAACATTGAAAAACTACAACAACCTCAACATTGAAAAGCACCAACAAATACAACAACAACCTCAACATTGAAAAACAACAACAACCTCAACATCGAAAAACAACAAAAACCTCAACATTGAAAAACAACAACAACCTCAACATTGAAAAACACCAACAAATTCAACAACAACCTCAACATTGAAAAACAACAACAACCTCAACATTGAAAAACACCAACAAATTCAACAACAACTTCAACATTGAAAAACACCAACAAATTCAACAACAACCTCGAAATTGAAAAACACCAACAAATTCAACAACAACCTCAACATTGAAAAACAACAACAACCTCAACATTGAAAAACACCAACAAATTCAACAACAACCTCAACATTGAAAAACAACAACAACGTCAACATGGAAAAACACCAACAAATTCAACAACAACCTCAACATTGAAAAACAACAACAACATCAAAATTGAAAAACACCAACAAATTCAACAACAACCTCAACATTTAAAGACAAGAACAACCTCAACATTGAAAAACACCAACAAATTCAACAACAACCTCAACAATGAAAAACACCAACAAATTCAACAACAACTTCAACATTGAAAAACACCTTCAAAATCAACAACAACCTCGACATTGAAAAACACCAACAAATACAACAACAACCTCAACATTGAAAAACAACAACAACCTCAACATTGAAAAACACCAACAAATTCAACAACAACCTCAACATCGAAAAACAACAACAACCTCAACATTGAAAAACAACAACAAACTCAACATTGAAAAACACCAACAAATTCAACAACAACCTCAACATTGAAAAACAACAACAACCTCAACATTAAAAAAAACCAACAAATTCAACAACAACTTCAACATTGAAAAACACCAACAAATTCAACAACAACCTCGAAATTGAAAAACACCAACAAATTCAACAACAACCTCAACATTGAAAAACAACAACAACCTCAACATTGAAAAACACCAACAAATTCAACAACAACCTCAACATTGAAAAACAACAACAACCTCAACATTGAAAAACACCAACAAATTCAACAACAACCTCAACAATGAAAAACACCAACAAATTCAACAACAACCTCAACATTGAAAAACAACAACAACCTCAACATTGAAAAACACCAACAAATTCAACAACCTCAACATTGAAAAACAACAAGAACCTCAACATTGAAAAACACCAACAAATTCAAAAACAACCTCAACATTGAAAAACAACAACAACCTCAGCATTGAAAAATACCAACAAATTCAACACCAACCTCAACATTGAAAAACACAAACAAATTCAACAACAACCTCAACATTGAAAAACAACAACAACCTCAACATTGAAAAACACCAACAAATTCAACAACAACCTCAACATTGAAAAACACCAACAAATTCAACAACAACCTCAACATTGAAAAACAACAACAACCTCAACATTGAAAAACACCAACAAATTCAACAACAACCTCAAAAATTAAAAACACCAACAAATTCAACAACAACCTCAACATTGAAAAACACCATCAAAATAAACATCAACCTCAACTTTGAAAAACAACAACAACCTCAACATGGAAAAACACCAACAAATTCAACAACAACCTCAACATTGAAAAACAACAACAACCTCAAAATTGAAAAACACCAACAAATTCAACAACAACCTCAACATTGAAAAACAACAACAACCTCAACATTGAAAAACACCAACAAATTCAACAACAACTTCAACATTGAAAAAAACCAACAAATTCAACAACAACCTCGACATTGAAAAACACCAGCAAATTCAACAACTATCTCAACATTGAAAAACAACAACAACCTCAACATTGAAAAACACCAACAAATTCCACAACAACTTCAACATTGAAGAACACCAACAAATTCAACAACAACCTCGAAATTGAAAAACACCAACAAATTCAGAAACAACCTCAACATTGAAAAACAATAACAACCTCAACATTGAAAAACACCAACAAATTCAACAACAACCTCAACATCGAAAAACAACAACAACCTCAACATTGAAAAACAGCAACAACCTCAACATTGAAAAACACCAACAAATTCAAAAACAACCTTAGCATTGAAAAACAACAACAACCTCAACATTGAAAAACACCAACAAATTCAACAACAACTTCAACATTGAAAAACACCAACAAATTCAACAACAACCTCGAAATTGAAAAACCCCAACAAATTCAACAACAACCTCAACATTGAAAAACACCAACATATTTAACAACAACCTCAACTTTGAAAAACAACAACAACCTCAACATGGAAAAACACCAACAAATTCAACAACAACCTCAACATTGAAAAACAACAACAACCTCAAAATTGAAAAACACCAACAAATTCAACAACAACCTCAACATTGAAAAACAACAACAACCTCAAAATTGAAAAAAACAAACAAATTCAACAACAACCTCAACAATGAAAAACACCAACAAATTCAACAACAACTTCAACATTGAAAAACACCAACAAATTCAACAACAACCTCGACATTGAAAAACACCAACAAATTCAACAACAACCTCAACATTGAAAAACTACAACAACCTCAACATTGAAAAGCACCAACAAATACAACAACAACCTCAACATTGAAAAACAACAACAACCTCAACATCGAAAAACAACAAAAACCTCAACATTGAAAAACAACAACAACCTCAACATTGAAAAACACCAACAAATTCAACAACAACCTCAACATTGAAAAACAACAACAACCTCAACATTGAAAAACACCAACAAATTCAACAACAACTTCAACATTGAAAAACACCAACAAATTCAACAACAACCTCGAAATTGAAAAACACCAACAAATTCAACAACAACCTCAACATTGAAAAACAACAACAACCTCAACATTGAAAAACACCAACAAATTCAACAACAACCTCAACATTGAAAAACAACAACAACGTCAACATGGAAAAACACCAACAAATTCAACAACAACCTCAACATTGAAAAACAACAACAACATCAAAATTGAAAAACACCAACAAATTCAACAACAACCTCAACATTTAAAGACAAGAACAACCTCAACATTGAAAAACACCAACAAATTCAACAACAACCTCAACAATGAAAAACACCAACAAATTCAACAACAACTTCAACATTGAAAAACACCTTCAAAATCAACAACAACCTCGACATTGAAAAACACCAACAAATACAACAACAACCTCAACATTGAAAAACAACAACAACCTCAACATTGAAAAACACCAACAAATTCAACAACAACCTCAACATCGAAAAACAACAACAACCTCAACATTGAAAAACAACAACAAACTCAACATTGAAAAACACCAACAAATTCAACAACAACCTCAACATTGAAAAACAACAACAACCTCAACATTAAAAAACACCAACAAATTCAACAACAACTTCAACATTGAAAAACACCAACAAATTCAACAACAACCTCGAAATTGAAAAACACCAACAAATTCAACAACAACCTCAACATTGAAAAACAACAACAACCTCAACATTGAAAAACACCAACAAATTCAACAACAACCTCAACATTGAAAAACAACAACAACCTCAACATTGAAAAACACCAACAAATTCAACAACAACCTCAACAATGAAAAACACCAACAAATTCAACAACAACCTCAACATTGAAAAACACCAACAAATTTAACAACAACCTCAAACGTAAAAAAGAACAACCACCTCAACATGGAAAAACAACAACAACCTCAACATTTAAAAACAACAACAACCTCAACATTGAAAAACACCAACAAATTCAACAACAACCTCAACATTGAAAAACACATACAAATTCAACAACAACTTCAACATTGAAAAACACCAACAATTTCAACAACAAACTCGACATTGAAAAACACCAACAAATTCAACAACAACCTCAACATTGAAAAACTACAACAACCTCAACATTGAAAAACACCAACAAATACAACAACAACCTCAACATTGAAAAACAACAACAACCTCAACATTGAAAAACAGCAACAAATTCAACAACAACCTGAGCATTGAAAAACACCAACAAATTCAACAACAACCTCAACATTGAAAAACAACAACAACCTCAACATTGAAAAACAACAACAACCTCAACATTTAAAAACACCAACAAATTCAACAACAACCTCAACAATGAAAAACAACAACAACCTCAACATTGAAAAACACCAACAAATTCAACAACAACATCAACATTGAAAAACACCAACAAATTCAACAACAACCTCGAAATTGAAAAACACCAACAAATTCAACAACAACCTCAACATTGAAAAACAACAACAACCTCAACATTGAAAAACAACAACAACCTCAACATTGAAAAACACCAACAAATTCAACAACCTCAACATTGAAAAACAACAAGAACCTCAACATTGAAAAACACCAACAAATTCAAAAACAACCTCAACATTGAAAAACAACAACAACCTCAGCATTGAAAAATACCAACAAATTCAACACCAACCTCAACATTGAAAAACACAAACAAATTCAACAACAACCTCAACATTGAAAAACAACAACAACCTCAACATTGAAAAACACCAACAAATTCAACAACAACCTCAACATTGAAAAACACCAACAAATTCAACAACAACCTCAACATTGAAAAACAACAACAACCTCAACATTGAAAAACACCAACAAATTCAACAACAACCTCAAAAATTAAAAACACCAACAAATTCAACAACAACCTCAACATTGAAAAACACCATCAAAATAAACATCAACCTCAACTTTGAAAAACAACAACAACCTCAACATGGAAAAACACCAACAAATTCAACAACAACCTCAACATTGAAAAACAACAACAACCTCAAAATTGAAAAACACCAACAAATTCAACAACAACCTCAACATTGAAAAACAACAACAACCTCAACATTGAAAAACACCAACAAATTCAACAACAACTTCAACATTGAAAAAAACCAACAAATTCAACAACAACCTCGACATTGAAAAACACCAGCAAATTCAACAACTATCTCAACATTGAAAAACAACAACAACCTCAACATTGAAAAACACCAACAAATTCCACAACAACTTCAACATTGAAGAACACCAACAAATTCAACAACAACCTCGAAATAGAAAAACACCAACAAATTCAGAAACAACCTCAACATTGAAAAACAATAACAACCTCAACATTGAAAAACACCAACAAATTCAACAACAACCTCAACATTGAAAAACAACAACAACCTCAACATTGAAAAACACCAACAAATTCAACAACAACCTCAACAATGAAAAACACCAACAAATTCAACAACAACCTCAACATTGAAAAACACCAACAAATTTAACAACAACCTCAACTTTGAAAAACAACAACAACCTCAACATGGAAAAACACCAACAAATTCAACAACAACCTCAACATTGAAAAACAACAACAACCTCAAAATTGAAAAACACCAACAAATTCAACAACAACCTCAACATTTAAAGACAACAACAACCTCAACATTGAAAAACACCAGCAAATTCAACAACAACCTCAACAATGAAAAACACCAACAAATTCAACAACAACTTCAACATTGAAAAACACCAACAAATTCAACAACAACCTCGACATTGAAAAACACCAACAAATTCAACAACAACCTCAACATTGAAAAACTACAACAACCTCAACACTGAAAAGCACCAACAAATACAACAACAACCTCAACATTGAAAAACAACAACAACCTCAACATTGAAAAACACCAACAAATTCAACAACAACCTCAACATCGAAAAACAACAACAACCTCAACATTGAAAAACAACTACAACCTCAACATTGAAAAACACCAACAAATTCAACAACAACCTCAACATTGAAAAACACTAACAAATTCAACAACAACTTCAACATTGAAAAACACCAACAAATTCAACAACAACCTCGAAATTGAAAAACACCAACAAATTCAACAACAACCTCAACCTGAAAAACAGCAACAACCTCAACATTGAAAAACACCAACAAATTCAACAACAACCTCAACATTGAAAAACAACAACAACCTCAACATTGAAAAACACCAACAAATTCAACAACAACTTCATCATTGAAAAACACCAACAAATTCAACAACAACCTCAACATCGAAAAACAACAACAACCTCAACATTGAAAAACAACAACAACCTCAACATTGAAAAACACCAACAAATTCAACAACAACCTCAACATTGAAAAACAACAACAACCTCAACATTGAAAAACACCAACAAATTCAACAGCATTCAACATTGAAAAATACCAACAAATTCAACAACAACCTCGAAATTGAAAAACACCAACAAATTCAACAACAACCTCAACATTGAAAAACAACAACAACCTCAACATTGAAAAACACCAACAAATTCAACAACAACCTCAACATTGAAAAACAACAACAACCTCAACATTGAAAAACACCAACAAATTCAACAACAACCTGAACAATGAAAAACACCAACAAATTCAACAACAACCTCAACATTGAAAAACACCAACAAATTTAACAACAACCTCAAACTTGAAAAACAACAACAACCTCAACATGGAAAAACACCAACAAATTCAACAACAACCTCAACATTGAAAAACAACAACAACCTCAAAATTGAAAAACACCAACAAATTCAAAAACAACCTCAACATTTAAAAACAACAACAACCTCAACATTGAAAAACACCAACAAATTCAACAACAACCTCAACATTGAAAAACACATACAAATTCAACAACAACTTCAACATTGAAAAACACCGACAAATTCAACACCAACCTCGACATTGAAAAACACCAACAAATTCAACAACAACCTCAACATTGAAAAACAACAACAACCTCAACATTGAAAAACACCAACAAATTCAACAACAACCTCAACATTTAAAGACAACAACAACCTCAACATTGAAAAACACCAGCAAATTCAACAACAACCTCAACAATGAAAAACACCAACAAATTCAACAACAACTTCAACATTGAAAAACACCAACAAATTCAACAACAACCTCGACATTGAAAAACACCAACAAATTCAACAACAACCTCAACATTGAAAAACTACAACAACCTCAACACTGAAAAGCACCAACAAATACAACAACAACCTCAACATTGAAAAACAACAACAACCTCAACATTGAAAAACACCAACAAATTCAACAACAACCTCAACATCGAAAAACAACAACAACCTCAACATTGAAAAACAACTACAACCTCAACATTGAAAAACACCAACAAATTCAACAACAACCTCAACATTGAAAAACACTAACAAATTCAACAACAACCTCAACATTGAAAAACTCCAACAAATTCAACAACAACCTCAACATTGAAAAACAACAACAACCTCAACATTGAAAAACACCAACAAATTCAACAGCATTCAACATTGAAAAATACCAACAAATTCAACAACAACCTCGAAATTGAAAAACACCAACAAATTCAACAACAACCTCAACATTGAAAAACAACAACAACCTCAACATTGAAAAACACCAACAAATTCAACAACAACCTCAACATTGAAAAACAACAACAACCTCAACATTGAAAAACACCAACAAATTCAACAACAACCTGAACAATGAAAAACACCAACAAATTCAACAACAACCTCAACATTGAAAAACACCAACAAATTTAACAACAACCTCAAACTTGAAAAACAACAACAACCTCAACATGGAAAAACACCAACAAATTCAACAACAACCTCAACATTGAAAAACAACAACAACCTCAAAATTGAAAAACACCAACAAATTCAAAAACAACCTCAACATTTAAAAACAACAACAACCTCAACATTGAAAAACACCAACAAATTCAACAACAACCTCAACATTGAAAAACACCAACAAATTCAACAACAACCTCAACAATGAAAAACACCAACAAATTCAACAACAACTTCAACATTGAAAAACTCCTTCAAAATCAACAACAACCTCGACATTGAAAAACACCAACAAATACAACAACAACCACAACATTGAAAAACAACAACAACCTCAACATTGAAAAACACCAACAAATTCAACAACAACCTCAACATTGAAAAACAACAACAACCTCAACATTGAAAAACAACAACAAACTCAACATTGAAAAACACCAACAAATTCAACAACAACCTCAACATTGAAAAACAACAACAACCTCAACATTAAAAAACACCAACAAATTCAACAACAACTTCAACATTGAAAAACACCAACAAATTCAACAACAACCTCGAAATTGAAAAACACCAACAAATTCAACAACAACCTCAACATTGAAAAACAACAACAACCTCAACATTGAAAAACACCAACAAATTCAACAACAACCTCAACATTGAAAAACAACAACAACCTCAACATTGAAAAACACCAACAAATTCAACAACAACCTCAACAATGAAAAACACCAACAAATTCAACAACAACCTCAACATTGAAAAACACCAACAAATTTAACAACAACCTCAAACGTAAAAAAGAACAACAACCTCAACATGGAAAAACAACAACAACCTCAACATTTAAAAACAACAACAACCTCAACATTGAAAAACACCAACAAATTCAACAACAACCTCAACATTGAAAAACACATACAAATTCAACAACAACTTCAACATTGAAAAACACCAACAAATTCAACAACAAACTCGACATTGAAAAACACCAACAAATTCAACAACAACCTCAACAGTGAAAAACTACAACAACCTCAACATTGAAAAACACCAACAAATACAACAACAACCTCAACATTGAAAAACAACAACAACCTCAACATTGAAAAACAGCAACAAATTCAAAAACAACCTGAGCATTGAAAAACACCAACAAATTCAACAACAACCTCAACATTGAAAAACAACAACAACCTCAACATTGAAAAACAACAACAACCTCAACATTTAAAAACACCAACAAATTCAACAACAACCTCAACATTGAAAAACAACAACAACCTCAACATTGAAAAACACCAACAAATTCAACAACAACATCAACATTGAAAAACACCAACAAATTCAACAACAACCTCGAAATTGAAAAACACCAACAAATTCAACAACAACCACAACATTGAAAAACAACAACAACCTCAACATTGAAAAAGAACAACAACCTCAACATTGAAAAACACCAACAAATTCAACAACCTCAACATTGAAAAACAACAAGAACCTCAACATTGAAAAACACCAACAAATTCAAAAACAACCTCAACATTGAAAAACAACAACAACCTCAGCATTGAAAAATACCAACAAATTCATCACCAACCTCAACATTGAAAAACACAAACAAATTCAACAACAACCTCAATATTGAAAAACAACAACAACCTCAACATTGAAAAACACCAACAAATTCAACAACAACCTCAACATTGAAAAACACCAACAAATTCAACAACAACCTCAACATTGAAAAACAACAACAACCTCAACATTGAAAAACACCAACAAATTCAACAACAACCTCAAAAATTAAAAACACCAACAAATTCAACAACAACCTCAACATTGAAAAACACCATCAAATTAAACATCAACCTCAACTTTGAAAAACAACAACAACCTCAACATGGAAAAACACCAACAAATTCAACAACAACCTCAACATTGAAAAACAACAACAACCTCAAAATTGAAAAACACCAACAAATTCAACAACAACCTCAACATTGAAAAACAACAACAACCTCAACATTGAAAAACACCAACAAATTCAACAACAACTTCAACATTGAAAAAAACCAACAAATTCAACAACAACCTCGAAATTGAAAAACACCAACAAATTCAACAACAACATCAACATTGAAAAACAATAACAACCTCAACATTGAAAAACACCAACAAATTCAACAACAACCTCAACATTGAAAAACAACAACAACCTCAACATTGAAAAACACCAACAAATTCAACAACAACCTCAACAATGAAAAACACCAACAAATTCAACAACAACCTCAACATTGAAAAACACCAACAAATTTAACAACAACCTCAACTTTGAAAAACAACAACAACCTCAACATGGAAAAACACCAACAAATTCAACAACAACCTCAACATTGAAAAACAACAACAACATCAAAATGGAAAAACACCAACAAATTCAACAACAACCTCAACATTTAAAGACAACAACAACCTCAACATTGAAAAACACCAGCAAATTCAACAACAACCTCAACAATGAAAAACACCAACAAATTCAACAACAACTTCAACATTGAAAAACACCAACAAATTCAACAACAACCTCGACATTGAAAAACACCAACAAATTCAACAACAACCTCAACATTGAAAAACTACAACAACCTCAACACTGAAAAGCACCAACAAATACAACAACAACCTCAACATTGAAAAACAACAACAACCTCAACATTGAAAAACACCAACAAATTCAACAACAACCTCAACATCGAAAAACAACAACAACCTCAACATTGAAAAACAACTACAACCTCAACATTGAAAAACACCAACAAATTCAACAACAACCTCAACATTGAAAAACACTAACAAATTCAACAACAACTTCAACATTGAAAAACACCAACAAATTCAACAACAACCTCGAAATTGAAAAACACCAACAAATTCAACAACAACCTCAACATTGAAAAACAGCAACAACCTCAACATTGAAAAACACCAACAAATTCAACAACAACCTCAACATTGAAAAACAACAACAACCTCAACATTGAAAAACACCAACAAATTCAACAACACCTTCAACATTGAAAAACACCAACAAATTCATCAACAACAACGTCAACATCGAAAAACAACAACAACCTCAACATTGAAAAACAACAACAACCTCAACATTGAAAAACACCAACAAATTCAACAACAACCTCAACATTGAAAAACAACAACAACCTCAACATTGAAAAACACCAACAAATTCAACAGCATTCAACATTGAAAAACACCAACAAATTCAACAACAACCTCGAAATTGAAAAACACCAACAAATTCAACAACAACCTCAACATTGAAAAACAACAACAACCTCAACATTGAAAAACACCAACAAATTCAACAACAACCTCAACATTGAAAAACAACAACAACCTCAACATTGAAAAACACCAACAAATTCAACAACAACCTGAACAATGAAAAACACCAACAAATTCAACAACAACCTCAACATTGAAAAACACCAACAAATTTAACAACAACCTCAAACTTGAAAAACAACAACAACCTCAACATGGAAAAACACCAACAAATTCAACAACAACCTCAACATTGAAAAACAACAACAACCTCAAAATTGAAAAACACCAACAAATTCAACAACAACCTCAACATTTAAAAACAACAACAACCTCAACATTGAAAAACACCAACAAATTCAACAACAACCTCAACATTGAAAAACACATACAAATTCAACAACAACTTCAACATTGAAAAACACCAACAAATTCAACAACAAACCTCGACATTGAAAAACACCAACAAATTCAACAACAACCTCAACATTGAAAAACTACAACAACCTCAACATTGAAAAACAACAACAAATACAACAACAACCTCAACATTGAAAAACAACAACAACCTCAACATTGAAAAAAAGCAGCAAATTCAACAACAACCTCAGCATTGAAAAACACCAACAAATTCAACAACAACCTCAACATTGAAAAACTACAACAACCTCAACATTGAAAAACAACAACAAATACAACAACAACCTCAACATTGAAAAACAACAACAACCTCAACATTGAAAAAAAGCAGCAAATTCAACAACAACCTCAACATTGAAAAACAACAACAACCTCAACATTGAAAAACAACAACAACCTCAACATTGAAAAACACCAACAAATTCAACAACAACCTCAACATTGAAAAACAACTACAACCTCAACATTTAAAAACACCAAAAAATTCAACAACAACCTCAACAATAAAAAACACCGACAAATTCAACGACAACCTCAACATTGAAAAACAACAACAACCTCAACATTGAAAAACACCAACAAATTCAACAACAACCTCAACATTGAAAAACAACAACAACCTCAACATTGAAAAACACCAACAAATTCAACAACAACCTCAACATTGAAAAACAACAACAAATTCAACAACAACCTCAACATTGAAAAACACCAACAAATTCAACAACAACCTCAACATTGAAAAACAGCAACAACCTCAACATTGAAAAACACAAACAAATTCAACAACAACCTCAACATTGAAAAACAACAACAACCTCAACAATGAAAAACACCAACAAATTCAACAAGAACTTCAACATCGAAAAACACCAACAAATTCAACAACACCCTCGACATTGAAAAACACCAACAAATTCAACAACAACCTCAACATTGAAAAACTACAACAACCTCAACAGTGAAAAGCACCAACAAATACAACAACAACCTCAACATTGAAAAACAACAACAACCTCAACATTGAAAAACACCAACAAATTCAACAACAACCTCAACATCGAAAAACAACAACAACCTCAACATTGAAAAACAGCAACAACCTCAACATTGAAAAACACCAACAAATTCAAAAACAACCTTAGCATTGAAAAACAACAACAACCTCAACATTGAAAAACACCAACAAATTCAACAACAACTTCAACATTGAAAAACACCAACAAATTCAACAACAACCTCGAAATTGAAAAACCCCAACAAATTCAACAACAACCTCAACATTGAAAAACACCAACATATTTAACAACAACCTCAACTTTGAAAAACAACAACAACCTCAACATGGAAAAACACCAACAAATTCAACAACAACCTCAACATTGAAAAACAACAACAACCTCAAAATTGAAAAACACCAACAAATTCAACAACAACCTCAACATTGAAAAACAACAACAGCCTCAAAATTGAAAAAAACAAACAAATTCAACAACAACCTCAACAATGAAAAACACCAACAAATTCAACAACAACTTCAACATTGAAAAACACCAACAAATTCAACAACAACCTCGACATTGAAAAACACCAACAAATTCAACAACAACCTCAACATTGAAAAACTACAACAACCTCAACATTGAAAAGCACCGACAAATACAACAACAACCTCAACATTGAAAAACAACAACAACCTCAACATCGAAAAACAACAAAAACCTCAACATTGAAAAACAACAACAACCTCAACATTGAAAAACACCAACAAATTCAACAACAACCTCAACATTGAAAAACAACAACAACCTCAACATTGAAAAACACCAACAAATTCAACAACAACTTCAACATTGAAAAACACCAACAAATTCAACAACAACCTCGAAATTGAAAAACACCAACAAATTCAACAACAACCTCAACATTGAAAAACAACAACAACCTCAACATTGAAAAACACCAACAAATTCAACAACAACCTCAACATTGAAAAACAACAACAACCTCAACATGGAAAAACACCAACAAATTCAACAACAACCTCAACATTGAAAAACAACAACAACATCAAAATTGAAAAACACCAACAAATTCAACAACAACCTCAACATTTAAAGACAAGAACAACCTCAACATTGAAAAACACCAACAAATTCAACAACAACCTCAACAATGAAAAACACCAACAAATTCAACAACAACTTCAACATTGAAAAACACCTTCAAAATCAACAACAACCTCGACATTGAAAAACACCAACAAATACAACAACAACCTCAACATTGAAAAACAACAACAACCTCAACATTGAAAAACACCAACAAATTCAACAACAACCTCAACATCGAAAACAACAACAACCTCAACATTGAAAAACAACAACAAACTCAACATTGAAAAACACCAAAAAATTCAACAACAACCTCAACATTGAAAAACAACAACAACCTCAACATTAAAAAACACCAACAAATTCAACAACAACTTCAACATTGAAAAACACCAACAAATTCAACAACAACCTCGAAATTGAAAAACACCAACAAATTCAACAACAACCTCAACATTGAAAAACAACAACAACCTCAACATTGAAAAACACCAACAAATTCAACAACAACCTCAACATTGAAAAACAACAACAACCTCAACATTGAAAAACACCAACAAATTCAACAACAACCTCAACAATGAAAAACACCAACAAATTCAACAACAACCTCAACATTGAAAAACACCAACAAATTTAACAACAACCTCAAACGTAAAAAAGAACAACCACCTCAACATGGAAAAACAACAACAACCTCAACATTTAAAAACAACAACAACCTCAACATTGAAAAACACCAACAAATTCAACAACAACCTCAACATTGAAAAACACATACAAATTCAACAACAACTTCAACATTGAAAAACACCAACAATTTCAACAACAAACTCGACATTGAAAAACACCAACAAATTCAACAACAACCTCAACATTGAAAAACTACAACAACCTCAACATTGAAAAACACCAACAAATACAACAACAACCTCAACATTGAAAAACAACAACAACCTCAACATTGAAAAACAGCAACAAATTCAACAACAACCTGAGCATTGAAAAACACCAACAAATTCAACAACAACCTCAACATTGAAAAACAACAACAACCTCAACATTGAAAAACAACAACAACCTCAACATTTAAAAACACCAACAAATTCAACAACAACCTCAACATTGAAAAACAACAACAACCTCAACATTGAAAAACACCAACAAATTCAACAACAACATCAACATTGAAAAACAACAACAACCTCAACATTGAAAAACACCAACAAATTCAACAACAACTTCAACATTGAAAAACACCAACAAATTCAACAACAACCTCGAAATTGAAAAACACCAACAAATTCAACAACAACCTCAACATTGAAAAACAACAACAACCTCAACATTGAAAAACACCAACAAATTCAACAACAACCTCAACATTGAAAAACAACAACAACCTCAACATGGAAAAACACCAACAAATTCAACAACAACCTCAACATTGAAAAACAACAACAACATCAAAATTGAAAAACACCAACAAATTCAACAACAACCTGAACATTTAAAGACAAGAACAACCTCAACATTGAAAAACACCAACAAATTCAACAACAACCTCAACAATGAAAAACACCAACAAATTCAACAACAACTTCAACATTGAAAAACACCTTCAAAATCAACAACAACCTCGACATTGAAAAACACCAACAAATACAACAACAACCTCAACATTGAAAAACAACAACAACCTCAACATTGAAAAACACCAACAAATTCAACAACAACCTCAACATCGAAAAACAACAACAACCTCAACATTGAAAAACAACAACAAACTCAACATTGAAAAACACCAAAAAATTCAACAACAACCTCAACATTGAAAAACAACAACAACCTCAACATTAAAAAACACCAACAAATTCAACAACAACTTCAACATTGAAAAACACCAACAAATTCAACAACAACCTCGAAATTGAAAAACACCAACAAATTCAACAACAACCTCAACATTGAAAAACAACAACAACCTCAACATTGAAAAACACCAACAAATTCAACAACAACCTCAACATTGAAAAACAACAACAACCTCAACATTGAAAAACACCAACAAATTCAACAACAACCTCAACAATGAAAAACACCAACAAATTCAACAACAACCTCAACATTGAAAAACACCAACAAATTTAACAACAACCTCAAACGTAAAAAAGAACAACCACCTCAACATGGAAAAACAACAACAACCTCAACATTTAAAAACAACAACAACCTCAACATTGAAAAACACCAACAAATTCAACAACAACCTCAACATTGAAAAACACATACAAATTCAACAACAACTTCAACATTGAAAAACACCAACAATTTCAACAACAAACTCGACATTGAAAAACACCAACAAATTCAACAACAACCTCAACATTGAAAAACTACAACAACCTCAACATTGAAAAACACCAACAAATACAACAACAACCTCAACATTGAAAAACAACAACAACCTCAACATTGAAAAACAGCAACAAATTCAACAACAACCTGAGCATTGAAAAACACCAACAAATTCAACAACAACCTCAACATTGAAAAACAACAACAACCTCAACATTGAAAAACAACAACAACCTCAACATTTAAAAACACCAACAAATTCAACAACAACCTCAACATTGAAAAACAACAACAACCTCAACATTGAAAAACACCAACAAATTCAACAACAACATCAACATTGAAAAACACCAACAAATTCAACAACAACCTCGAAATTGAAAAACACCAACAAATTCAACAACAACCTCAACATTGAAAAACAACAACAACCTCAACATTGAAAAACAACAACAACCTCAACATTGAAAAACACCAACAAATTCAACAACCTCAACATTGAAAAACAACAAGAACCTCAACATTGAAAAACACCAACAAATTCAAAAACAACCTCAACATTGAAAAACAACAACAACCTCAGCATTGAAAAATACCAACAAATTCAACACCAACCTCAACATTGAAAAACACAAACAAATTCAACAACAACCTCAATATTGAAAAACAACAACAACCTCAACATTGAAAAACACCAACAAATTCAACAACAACCTCAACATTGAAAAACACCAACAAATTCAACAACAACCTCAACATTGAAAAACAACAACAACCTCAACATTGAAAAACACCAACAAATTCAACAACAACCTCAAAAATTAAAAACACCAACAAATTCAACAACAACCTCAACATTGAAAAACACCATCAAAATAAACATCAACCTCAACTTTGAAAAACAACAACAACCTCAACATGGAAAAACACCAACAAATTCAACAACAACCTCAACATTGAAAAACAACAACAACCTCAAAATTGAAAAACACCAACAAATTCAACAACAACCTCAACATTGAAAAACAACAACAACCTCAACATTGAAAAACACCAACAAATTCAACAACAACTTCAACATTGAAAAAAACCAACAAATTCAACAACAACCTCGACATTGAAAAACACCAGCAAATTCAACAACTATCTCAGCATTGAAAAGCAACAACAACCTCAACATTGAAAAACACCAACAAATTCCACAACAACTTCAACATTGAAGAACACCAACAAATTCAACAACAACCTCGAAATTGAAAAACACCAACAAATTCAGAAACAACCTCAACATTGAAAAACAATAACAACCTCAACATTGAAAAACACCAACAAATTCAACAACAACTTCAACATTGAAAAACAACAACAACCTCAACATTGAAAAACACCAACAAATTCAACAACAACCTCAACAATGAAAAACACCAACAAATTCAACAACAACCTCAACATTGAAAAACACCAACAAATTTAACAACAACCTCAACTTTGAAAAACAACAACAACCTCAACATGGAAAAACACCAACAAATTCAACAACAACCTCAACATTGAAAAACAACAACAACCTCAAAATTGAAAAACACCAACAAATTCAACAACAACCTCAACATTTAAAGACAACAACAACCTCAACATTGAAAAACACCAGCAAATTCAACAACAACCTCAACAATGAAAAACATCAACAAATTCAACAACAACTTCAACATTGAAAAACACCAACAAATTCAACAACAACCTCGACATTGAAAAACACCAACAAATTCAACAACAACCTCAACATTGAAAAACTACAACAACCTCAACACTGAAAAGCACCAACAAATACAACAACAACCTCAACATTGAAAAACAACAACAACCTCAACATTGAAAAACACCAACAAATTCAACAACAACCTCAACATCGAAAAACAACAACAACCTCAACATTGAAAAACAACTACAACCTCAACATTGAAAAACACCAACAAATTCAACAACAACCTCAACATTGAAAAACACTAACAAATTCAACAACAACTTCAACATTGAAAAACACCAACAAATTCAACAACAACCTCGAAATTGAAAAACACCAACAAATTCAACAACAACCTCAACCTGAAAAACAGCAACAACCTCAACATTGAAAAACACCAACAAATTCAACAACAACCTCAACATTGAAAAACAACAACAACCTCAACATTGAAAAACACCAACAAATTCAACAACAACTTCATCATTGAAAAACACCAACAAATTCAACAACAACCTCAACATCGAAAAACAACAACAACCTCAACATTGAAAAACAACAACAACCTCAACATTGAAAAACACCAACAAATTCAACAACAACCTCAACATTGAAAAACAACAACAACCTCAACATTGAAAAACACCAACAAATTCAACAGCATTCAACATTCAAAAATACCAACAAATTCAACAACAACCTCGAAATTGAAAAACACCAACAAATTCAACAACAACCTCAACATTGAAAAACAACAACAACCTCAACATTGAAAAACACCAACAAATTCAACAACAACCTCAACATTGAAAAACAACAACAACCTCAACATTGAAAAACACCAACAAATTCAACAACAACCTGAACAATGAAAAACACCAACAAATTCAACAACAACCTCAACATTGAAAAACACCAACAAATTTAACAACAACCTCAAACTTGAAAAACAACAACAACCTCAACATGGAAAAACACCAACAAATTCAACAACAACCTCAACATTGAAAAACAACAACATCCTCAAAATTGAAAAACACCAACAAATTCAAAAACAACCTCAACATTTAAAAACAACAACAACCTCAACATTGAAAAACACCAACAAATTCAACAACAACCTCAACATTGAAAAACACATACAAATTCAACAACAACTTCAACATTGAAAAACACCGACAAATTCAACACCAACCTCGACATTGAAAAACACCAACAAATTCAACAACAACCTCAACATTGAAAAACAACAACAACCTCAACATTGAAAAACACCAACAAATTCAACAACAACCTCAACATTTAAAGACAACAACAACCTCAACATTGAAAAACACCAGCAAATTCAACAACAACCTCAACAATGAAAAACACCAACAAATTCAACAACAACTTCAACATTGAAAAACACCAACAAATTCAACAACAACCTCGACATTGAAAAACACCAACAAATTCAACAACAACCTCAACATTGAAAAACTACAACAACCTCAACACTGAAAAGCACCAACAAATACAACAACAACCTCAACATTGAAAAACAACAACAACCTCAACATTGAAAAACACCAACAAATTCAACAACAACCTCAACATCGAAAAACAACAACAACCTCAACATTGAAAAACAACTACAACCTCAACATTGAAAAACACCAACAAATTCAACAACAACCTCAACATTGAAAAACACTAACAAATTCAACAACAACTTCAACATTGAAAAACACCAACAAATTCAACAACAACCTCGAAATTGAAAAACACCAACAAATTCAACAACAACCTCAACATTGAAAAACAGCAACAACCTCAACATTGAAAAACACCAACAAATTCAACAACAACCTTAACATTGAAAAACAACAACAACCTCAACATTGAAAAACACCAACAAATTCAACAACAACTTCAACATTGAAAAACACCAACAAATTCAACAACAACCTCAACATCGAAAAACAACAACAACCTCAACATTGAAAAACAACAACAACCTCAACATTGAAAAACACCAACAAATTCAACAACAACCTCAACATTGAAAAACAACAACAACCTCAACATTGAAAAACACCAACAAATTCAACAGCATTCAACATTGAAAAATACCAACAAATTCAACAACAACCTCGAAATTGAAAAACACCAACAAATTCAACAACAACCTCAACATTGAAAAACAACAACAACCTCAACATTGAAAAACACCAACAAATTCAACAACAACCTCAACATTGAAAAACAACAACAACCTCAACATTGAAAAACACCAACAAATTCAACAACAACCTGAACAATGAAAAACACCAACAAATTCAACAACAACCTCAACATTGAAAAACACCAACAAATTTAACAACAACCTCAAACTTGAAAAACAACAACAACCTCAACATGGAAAAACACCAACAAATTCAACAACAACCTCAACATTGAAAAACAACAACCTCAAAATTGAAAAACACCAACAAATTCAAAAACAACCTCAACATTTAAAAACAACAACAACCTCAACATTGAAAAACACCAACAAATTCAACAACAACCTCAACATTGAAAAACACATACAAATTCAACAACAACTTCAACATTGAAAAACACCGACAAATTCAACACCAACCTCGACATTGAAAAACACCAACAAATTCAACAACAACCTCAACATTGAAAAACTACAACAACCTCAACATTGAAAAACAACAACAAATACAACAACAACCTCAGCATTGAAAAACAACAACAACCTCAACATTGAAAAAAGCAGCAAATTCAACAACAACCTCAGCATTGAAAAACACCAACAAATTCAACAACAACCTCAACATTGAAAAACAACAACAACCTCAACATTGAAAAACAACAACAACCTCAACATTGAAAAACACCAACAAATTCAACAACAACCTCAACATTGAAAAACAACTACAACCTCAACATTGAAAAACACCAACAAATTCAACAACAACCTCAACAATGAAAAACACCAACAAATTCAACGACAACCTCAACATTGAAAAACAACAACAACCTCAACATTGAAAAACACCAACAAATTCAACAACAACCTCAACATTGAAAAACAACAACAACCTCAACATTGAAAAACACCAACAAATTCAACAACAACCTCAACATTGAAAAACAACAACAAATTCAACAACAACCTCAACATTGAAAAACACCAACAAATTCAACAACAACCTCAACATTGAAAAACAGCAACAACCTCAACATTGAGAAACACCAACAAATTCAACAACAACCTCAACATTGAAAAACAACAACAACCTCAACATTGAAAAACACCAACAAATTCAACAACAACTTCAACATTGAAAAACACCAACAAATTCAACAACAACGTCAACATCGAAAAACAACAACAACTTCAACATTGAAAAACAACAACAACCTCAACATTGAAAAACACCAACAAATTCAACAACAACTTCAACATTGAAAAAAACCAACAAATTCAACAACAACCTCGACATTGAAAAACACCAACAAATTCAACAACTACCTCAACATTGAAAAACAACAACAACCTCAACATTGAAAAACACCAACAAATTCAACAACAACTTCAACATTGAAGAACACCAACAAATTCAACAACAACCTCGAAATTGAAAAACACCAACAAATTCAACAACAACCTCAACAATGAAAAACACCAACAAATTCAACGACAACCTCAACATTGAAAAACAACAACAACCTCAACATTGAAAAACACCAACAAATTCAACAACAACCTCAACATTGAAAAACAACAACAACCTCAACATTGAAAAACACCAACAAATTCAACAACAACCTCAACATTGAAAAACAACAACAAATTCAACAACAACCTCAACATTGAAAAACACCAACAAATTCAACAACAACCTCAACATTGAAAAACAGCAACAACCTCAACATTGAGAAACACCAACAAATTCAACAACAACCTCAACATTGAAAAACAACAACAACCTCAACATTGAAAAACACCAACAAATTCAACAACAACTTCAACATTGAAAAACACCAACAAATTCAACAACAACGTCAACATCGAAAAACAACAACAACTTCAACATTGAAAAACAACAACAACCTCAACATTGAAAAACACCAACAAATTCAACAACAACTTCAACATTGAAAAAAACCAACAAATTCAACAACAACCTCGACATTGAAAAACACCAACAAATTCAACAACTACCTCAACATTGAAAAACAACAACAACCTCAACATTGAAAAACACCAACAAATTCAACAACAACTTCAACATTGAAGAACACCAACAAATTCAACAACAACCTCGAAATTGAAAAACACCAACAAATTCAGAAACAACCTCAACATTGAAAAACAATAACAACCTCAACATTGAAAAACACCAACAAATTCAACAACAACCTCAACATTGAAAAACAACAACAACCTCAACATTGAAAAACACCAACAAATTCAACAACAACCTCAACAATGAAAAACACCAACAAATTCAACAACAACCTCAACATTGAAAAACACCAACAAATTTAACAACAACCTCAACTTTGAAAAACAACAACAACCTCAACATGGAAAAACACCAACAAATTCAACAACAACCTCAACATTGAAAAACAACAACAACCTCAAAATTGAAAAACACCAACAAATTCAACAACAACCTCAACATTTAAAGACAACAACAACCTCAACATTGAAAAACACCAGCAAATTCAACAACAACCTCAACAATGAAAAACACCAACAAATTCAACAACAACTTCAACATTGAAAAACACCAACAAATTCAACAACAACCTCGACATTGAAAAACACCAACAAATTCAACAACAACCTCAACATTGAAAAACTACAACAACCTCAACACTGAAAAGCACCAACAAATACAACAACAACCTCAACATTGAAAAACAACAACAACCTCAACATTGAAAAACACCAACAAATTCAACAACAACCTCAACATCGAAAAACAACAACAACCTCAACATTGAAAAACAACTACAACCTCAACATTGAAAAACACCAACAAATTCAACAACAACCTCAACATTGAAAAACGCTAACAAATTCAACAACAACTTCAACATTGAAAAACACCAACAAATTCAACAACAACCTCGAAATTGAAAAACACCAACAAATTCAACAACAACCTCAACATTGAAAAACAGCAACAACCTCAACATTGAAAAACACCAACAAATTCAACAACAACCTCAACATTGAAAAACAACAACAACCTCAACATTGAAAAACACCAACAAATTCAACAACAACTTCAACATTGAAAAACACCAACAAATTCAACAACAACCTCAACATCGAAAAACAACAACAACCTCAACATTGAAAAACAACAACAACCTGAACATTGAAAAACACCAACAAATTCAACAACAACCTCAACATTGAAAAACAACAACAACCTCAACATTGAAAAACACCAACAAATTCAACAGCATTCAACATTGAAAAACACCAACAAATTCAACAACAACCTCGAAATTGAAAAACACCAACAAATTCAACAACAACCTCAACATTGAAAAACAACAACAACCTCAACATTGAAAAACACCAACAAATTCAACAACAACCTCAACATTGAAAAACAACAACAACCTCAACATTGAAAAACACCAACAAATTCAACAACAACCTGAACAATGAAAAACACAAACAAATTCAACAACAACCTCAACATTGAAAAACACCAACAAATTTAACAACAACCTCAAACTTGAAAAACAACAACAACCTCAACATGGAAAAACACCAACAAATTCAACAACAACCTCAACATTGAAAAACAACAACAACCTCAAAATTGAAAAACACCAACAAATTCAAAAACAACCTCAACATTTAAAAACAACAACAACCTCAACATTGAAAAACACCAACAAATTCAAAAACAACCTCAACATTGAAAAACACATACAAATTCAACAACAACTTCAACATTGAAAAACACCGACAAATTCAACACCAACCTCGACATTGAAAAACACCAACAAATTCAACAACAACCTCAACATTGAAAAACTACAACAACCTCAACATTGAAAAACAACAACAAATACAACAACAACCTCAGCATTGAAAAACAACAACAACCTCAACATTGAAAAAAAGCAGCAAATTCAACAACAACCTCAGCATTGAAAAACACCAACAAATTCAACAACAACCTCAACATTGAAAAACAACAACAACCTCAACATTGAAAAACAACAACAACCTCAACATTGAAAAACACCAACAAATTCAACAACAACCTCAACATTGAAAAACAACTACAACCTCAACATTGAAAAACACCAACAAATTCAACAACAACCTCAACAATGAAAAACACCAACAAATTCAACGACAACCTCAACATTGAAAAACAACAACAACCTCAACATTGAAAAACACCAACAAATTCAACAACAACCTCAACATTGAAAAACAACAACAACCTCAACATTGAAAAACACCAACAAATTCAACAACAACTTCAACATTGAAAAACACCAACAAATTCAACAACAACCTCAACATCGAAAAACAACAACAACCTCAACATTGAAAAACAACAACAACCTCAACATTGAAAAACACCAACAAATTCAACAACAACCTCAACATTGAAAAACAACAACAACCTCAACATTGAAAAACACTAACAAATTCAACAGCATTCAACATTGAAAAACACCAACAAATTCAACAACAACCTCGAAATTGAAAAACACCAACAAATTCAACAACAACCTCAACATTGAAAAACAACAACAACCTCAACATTGAAAAACACCAACAAATTCAACAACAACCTCAACATTGAAAAACAACAACAACCTCAACATTGAAAAACACCAACAAATTCAACAACAACCTGAACAATGAAAAAAACCAACAAATTCAACAACAACCTCAACATTGAAAAACACCAACAAATTTAACAACAACCTCAAACTTGAAAAACAACAACAACCTCAACATGGAAAAACACCAACAAATTCAACAACAACCTCAACATTGAAAAACAACAACAACCTCAAAATTGAAAAACACCAACAAATTCAAAAACAACCTCAACATTTAAAAACAACAACAACCTCAACATTGAAAAACACCAACAAATTCAACAACAACCTCAACATTGAAAAACACATACAAATTCAACAACAACTTCAACATTGAAAAACACCGACAAATTCAACACCAACCTCGACATTGAAAAACACCAACAAATTCAACAACAACCTCAACATTGAAAAACTACAACAACCTCAACATTGAAAAACAACAACAAATACAACAACAACCTCAGCATTGAAAAACAACAACCTCAACATTGAAAAAAAGCAGCAAATTCAACAACAACCTCAGCATTGAAAAACACCAACAAATTCAACAACAACCTCAACATTGAAAAACAACAACAACCTCAACATTGAAAAACAACAACAACCTCAACATTGAAAAACACCAACAAATTCAACAACAACCTCAACATTGAAAAACAACTACAACCTCAACATTGAAAAACACCAACAAATTCAACAACAACCTCAACAATGAAAAACACCAACAAATTCAACGACAACCTCAACATTGAAAAACAACAACAACCTCAACATTGAAAAACACCAACAAATTCAACAACAACCTCAACATTGAAAAACAACAACAACCTCAACATTGAAAAACACCAACAAATTCAACAACAACCTCAACATTGAAAAACAACAACAAATTCAACGACAACCTCAACATTGAAAAACAACAACAACCTCAACATTGAAAAACACCAACAAATTCAACAACAACCTCAACATTGAAAAACAACAACAACCTCAACATTGAAAAACACCAACAAATTCAACAACAACTTCAACATTGAAAAACACCAACAAATTCAACAACAACGTCAACATCGAAAAACAACAACAACTTCAACATTGAAAAACAACAACAACCTCAACATTGAAAAACACCAACAAATTCAACAACAACCTCAACATTGAAAAACAACAACAACCTCAACATTGAAAAACACCAACAAATTCAACAGCAACTTCAACATTGAAGAACACCAACAAATTCAACAACAACCTCGAAATTGAAAAACACCAACAAATTCAACAACAACCTCAACATTGAAAAACAACAACAACCTCAACAATGAAAAACACCAACAAATTCAACAACAACCTCAACATTGAAAAGCAACAACAACCTCAACATTGAAAAACACCAACAAATTCAACAACAACCTCAACATTGAAAAACACCAACAAATTTAACAACAACCCCAACTTTGAAAAACAACAACAACCTCAAAATTGAAAAACACCAACAAATTCAAAAACAACCTCAACATTTAAGAACAACAACAACCTCAACATTGAAAAACACCAACAAATTCAACAACAACCTCAACATTGAAAAACACATACAAATTCAACAACAACTTCAACATTGAAAAACACCAACAAATTCAACACCAACCTCGACATGGAAAAACACCAACAAATTCAACAACAACCTCAACATTGAAAAACTACAACAACCTCAACATTGAAAAACACCAACAAATACAACAACAACCTCAACATTGAAAAACAACAACAACCTCAACATTGAAAAAAAGCAACAAATTCAACAACAACCTCAGCATTGAAAAACACCAACAAATTCAACAACAACCTCAACATTGAAAAACAACAACAACCTCAACATTGAAAAACAACAACAACCTCAACATTGAAAAACACCAACAAATTCAACAACAACCTCAACATTGAAAAACAACTACAACCTCAACATTGAAAAACACCAACAAATTCAACAACACCCTCAACAATGAAAAACACCAACAAATTCAACGACAACCTCAACATTGAAAAACAACAACAACCTCAACATTGAAAAACACCAACAAATTCAACAACAACCTCAACATTGAAAAACAACAACAACCTCAACATTGAAAAACACCAACAAATTCAACAACAACCTCAACAATGAAAAACACCAACAAATTCAGCAATAACCTCAACATTGAAAAACACCAACAAATTTAACAACAACCTCAACTTTGAAAAACAACAAAAACCTCAACATGGAAAAACAACAAAAAATTCAACAACAACCTCAACATTGAAAAACAATAACAACCTCAAAATTGAAAAACACCAACAAATTCAACAACGACCTCAACATTTAAAGACAACAACAACCTCAAAATGGAAAAACACCAACAAATTCAACAACAACCTCAACATTGAAAAACAACAACAACCTCAAAATTGAAAAACACCAACAAATTCAACAACAACCTCAACATTGAAAAACAACAACAAACTCAACATTGAAAAATACCAACAAATTCAACAACAACTTCAACATTGAAAAAACCAACAAATTCAACAACAACCTCGACATTGAAAAACAACAACAAATTCAACAACAACCTCAACATTTAAAAACGCCAACAAATTCAACAACGACCTCAACATTGTAAAACACCAACAAATTCAACAACAACCTCAACATTGAAAAACACCAACAAATTCAACAACAACCTCGACATTGAAAAACACCAACAAATTCAACAACAACCTCAACATTGAAAAAAAAACAAATTCAACAACAACCTCAACATTGAAAAACAACAACAACCTCAACATTGAAAAACACCAACAAATTCAACAACAACTTCAACATTGAAGAACACCAACAAATTCAACAACAACCTCGAAATTGAAAAACACCAACAATTTCAACAACAACCTCAACATTGAAAAACAACAACAACCTCAACATTGAAAAACACCAACAAATTCAACAACAAACTCAACATTGAAAAACAACAACAACCTCACCATTGAAAAACACGAACAAATTCAACAACAACCTCAACATTGAAAAACACCAACAAATTAAACATCAACCTCAACTTTGAAAAACAACAACAACCTCAACATGGAAAAACACCAACAAATTCAACAACAACCTCAACATTGAAAAACAACAACAACCTCAAATTTGAAAAAAACCAACAAATTCAACAACAACCTCAACATTGAAAAACAACAACAACCTCAACATTGAAAAATACCAACAAATTCAACAACAACTTCAACATTGAAAAAACCAACAAATTCAACAACAACCTCGACATTGAAAAACACCAACAAATTCAACAACAACCTCAACATTGAAAAACACCAACAAATTCAACAACAACCTCAACATTTAAAAACGCCAACAAATTCAACAACGACCTCAACATTGTAAAACACCAACAAATTCAACAACAACCTCAACTTTGAAAAACACCAACAAATTCAACAACAACCTCGACATTGAAAAACACCAACAAATTCAACAACAACCTCAACATTGAAAAAAAAACAAATTCAACAACAACCTCAACATTGAAAAACAACAGCAACCTCAACATTGAAAAACACCAACAAATTCAACAACAACTTCAACATTGAAGTATCCAACAAATTCAACAACAACCTCGAAATTGAAAAACACCAACAATTTCAACAACAACCTCAACATTGAAAAACAACAACAACCTCAACATTGAAAAACACCAACAAATTCAACAACAACCTCAACAATGAAAAACACCAACAAATTCAACAACAACCTCAACATTGGAAAAACAACAACAAATTTAACAACAACCTCAACTTTGAAAAACAACAATAACCTCAACATGGAAAAACACCAACAAATTCAACAACAACCTCAACATTGAAAAACAACAACAACCTCAAAATTGAAAAACACCAACAAATTCAACAACAACCTCAACATTTAAAGACACCAACAAATTCAACAACAACCTCAACAAAGAAAAACACCAACAAATTCAACAACAACTTCAACATTGAAAAACACCAACAAATTCAACAACACCCTCGACATTGAAAAACACCAACAAATTCAACAACAACCTCAACATTGAAAAACTACAACAACCTCAACAGTGAAAAGCACCAACAAATACAACAACAACCTCAACATTGAAAAACAACAACAACCTCAACATTGAAAAACACCAACAAATTCAACAACAACCTCAACATCGAAAAACAACAACAACCTCAACATTGAAAAACAACAACAACCTCAACATTGAAAAACACCAACAAATTCAACAACAACCTTAGCATTGAAAAACAACAACAACCTCAACATTGAAAAACACCAACAAATTCAACAACAACTTCAACATTGAAAAACACCAACAAATTCAACAACAACCTCGAAATTGAAAAACACCAACAAATTCAACAACAACCTAAACATTGAAAAACACCAACATATTTAACAACAACCTCAACTTTGAAAAACAACAACAACCTCAACATGGAAAAACACCAACAATTTCAACAACAACCTCAACATTGAAAAACAACAACAACCTCAAAATTGAAAAACACCAACAAATTCAACAACAACCTCAACATTTAAAGACAACAACAACCTCAACATTGAAAAACACCAACAAATTCAACAACAACTTCAACAATGAAAAACACCAACAAATTCAACAACAACTTCAACATTGAAAAACACCAACAAATTCAACAACAACCTCGACATTGAAAAACACCAACAAATTCAACAACAACCTCAACATTGAAAAACTACAACAACCTCAACATTGAAAAGCACCAACAAATACAACAACAACCTCAACGTTGAAAAACAACAACAACCTCAACATTGAAAAACACCAACAAATTCAACAACAACCTCAACATCGAAAAACAACAACAACCTCAACATTGAAAAACACCAACAAATTCAACAACAACCTCAACATTGAAAAAAAACAACAACCTCAACATTGAAAAACACCAACAAATTCAACAACAACCTCAACATTGAAAAACAACAACAAATTCAACGACAACCTCAACATTGAAAAACAACAACAACCTCAACATTGAAAAACACCAACAAATTCAACAACAACCTCAACATTGAAAAACAACAACAACCTCAACATTGAAAAACACCAACAAATTCAACAACAACTTCAACATTGAAAAACACCAACAAATTCAACAACAACGTCAACATCGAAAAACAACAACAACTTCAACATTGAAAAACAACAACAACCTCAACATTGAAAAACACCAACAAATTCAACAACAACCTCAACATTGAAAAACAACAACAACCTCAACATTGAAAAAACACCAACAAATTCAACAGCAACTTCAACATTGAAGAACACCAACAAATTCAACAACAACCTCGAAATTGAAAAACACCAACAAATTCAACAACAACCTCAACATTGAAAAACAACAACAACCTCAACAATGAAAAACAACAACAACCTCAACATTGAAAAACACCAACAAATTCAACAACAACCTCAACATTGAAAAACACCAACAAATTTAACAACAACCCCAACTTTGAAAAACAACAACAACCTCAAAATTGAAAAACACCAACAAATTCAAAAACAACCTCAACATTTAAAAACAACAACAACCTCAACATTGAAAAACACCAACAAATTCAACAACAACCTCAACATTGAAAAACACATACAAATTCAACAACAACTTCAACATTGAAAAACACCAACAAATTCAACACCAACCTCGACATGGAAAAACACCAACAAATTCAACAACAACCTCAACATTGAAAAACTACAACAACCTCAACATTGAAAAAACACCAACAAATACAACAACAACCTCAACATTGAAAAACAACAACAACCTCAACATTGAAAAAAAGCAACAAATTCAACAACAACCTCAGCATTGAAAAACACCAACAAATTCAACAACAACCTCAACATTGAAAAACAACAACAACCTCAACATTGAAAAACAACAACAACCTCAACAATGAAAAACACCAACAAATTCAACAACAACCTCAACATTGAAAAACAACTACAACCTCAACATTGAAAAACACCAACAAATTCAACAACACCCTCAACAATGAAAAACACCAACAAATTCAACGACAACCTCAACATTGAAAAACAACAACAACCTCAACATTGAAAAACACCAACAAATTCAACAACAACCTCAACATTGAAAAACAACAACAACCTCAACATTGAAAAACACCAACAAATTCAACAACAACCTCAACAATGAAAAACACCAACAAATTCAGCAACAACCTCAACATTGAAAAACACCAACAAATTTAACAACAACCTCAACTTTGAAAAACAACAAAAACCTCAACATGGAAAAACAACAAAAAATTCAACAACAACCTCAACATTGAAAAACAATAACAACCTCAAAATTGAAAAACACCAACAAATTCAACAACGACCTCAACATTTAAAGACAACAACAACCTCAAAATGGAAAAACACCAACAAATTCAACAACAACCTCAACATTGAAAAACAACAACAACCTCAAAATTGAAAAACACCAACAAATTCAACAACAACCTCAACATTGAAAAACAACAACAAACTCAACATTGAAAAATACCAACAAATTCAACAACAACTTCAACATTGAAAAAACCAACAAATTCAACAACAACCTCGACATTGAAAAACACCAACAAATTCAACAACAACCTCAACATTTAAAAACGCCAACAAATTCAACAACGACCTCAACATTGTAAAACACCAACAAATTCAACAACAACCTCAGCATTGAAAAACACCAACAAATTCAACAACAACCTCGACATTGAAAAACACCAACAAATTCAACAACAACCTCAACATTGAAAAAAAAACAAATTCAACAACAACCTCAACATTGAAAAACAACAACAACCTCAACATTGAAAAACACCAACAAATTCAACAACAACTTCAACATTGAAGAACACCAACAAATTCAACAACAACCTCGAAATTGAAAAACACCAACAATTTCAACAACAACCTCAACATTGAAAAACAACAACAACCTCAACATTGAAAAACACCAACAAATTCAACAACAAACTCAACATTGAAAAACAACAACAACCTCACCATTGAAAAACACGAACAAATTCAACAACAACCTCAACATTGAAAAAACACCAACAAATTAAACATCAACCTCAACTTTGAAAAACAACAACAACCTCAACATGGAAAAACACCAACAAATTCAACAACAACCTCAACATTGAAAAACAACAACAACCTCAAATTTGAAAAACACCAACAAATTCAACAACAACCTCAACATTGAAAAACAACAACAACCTCAACATTGAAAAATACCAACAAATTCAACAACAACTTCAACATTGAAAAAACCAACAAATTCAACAACAACCTCGACATTGAAAAACACCAACAAATTCAACAACAACCTCAACATTGAAAAACACCAACAAATTCAACAACAACCTCAACATTTAAAAACGCCAACAAATTCAACAACGACCTCAACATTGTAAAACACCAACTAATTCAACAACAACCTCAACTTTGAAAAACACCAACAAATTCAACAACAACCTCGACATTGAAAAACACCAACAAATTCAACAACAACCTCAACATTGAAAAAAAAACAAATTCAACAACAACCTCAACATTGAAAAACAACAGCAACCTCAACATTGAAAAACACCAACAAATTCAACAACAACTTCAACATTGAAGTACACCAACAAATTCAACAACAACCTCGAAATTGAAAAACACCAACAATTTCAACAACAACCTCAACATTGAAAAACAACAACAACCTCAACATTGAAAAACACCAACAAATTCAACAACAACCTCAACAATGAAAAACACCAACAAATTCAACAACAACCTCAACATTGAAAAACAACAACAAATTTAACAACAACCTCAACATTGAAAAACAACAACAACCTCAAAATTGAAAAACACCAACAAATTCAACAACAACCTCAACATTTAAAGACACCAACAAATTCAACAACAACCTCAACATTGAAAAACACCAACAAATTCAACAACAACTTCAACATTGAAAAACACCAACAAATTCAACAACACCCTCGACATTGAAAAACACCAACAAATTCAACAACAACCTCAACATTGAAAAACTACAACAACCTCAACAGTGAAAAGCACCAACAAATACAACAACAACCTCAACATTGAAAAACAACAACAACCTCAACATTGAAAAACACCAACAAATTCAACAACAACCTCAACATCGAAAAACAACAACAACCTCAACATTGAAAAACAACAACAACCTCAACATTGAAAAACACCAACAAATTCAACAACAACCTTAGCATTGAAAAACAACAACAACCTCAACATTGAAAAACACCAACAAATTCAACAACAACTTCAACATTGAAAAATACCAACAAATTCAACAACAACCTCGAAATTGAAAAACACCAACAAATTCAACAACAACCTAAACATTGAAAAACACCAACATATTTAACAACAACCTCAACTTTGAAAAACAACAACAACCTCAACATGGAAAAACACCAACAATTTCAACAACAACCTCAACATTGAAAAACAACAACAACCTCAAAATTGAAAAACACCAACAAATTCAACAACAACCTCAACATTTAAAGACAACAACAACCTCAACATTGAAAAACACCAACAAATTCAACAACAACTTCAACAATGAAAAACACCAACAAATTCAACAACAACTTCAACATTGAAAAACACCAACAAATTCAACAACAACCTCGACATTGAAAAACAGCAACAAATTCAACAACAACCTCAACATTGAAAAACTACAACAACCTCAACATTGAAAAGCACCAACAAATACAACAACAACCTCAACGTTGAAAAACAACAACAACCTCAACATTGAAAAACACCAACAAATTCAACAACAACCTCAACATCGAAAAACAACAACAACCTCAACATTGAAAAACAACAACAACCTCAACATTGAAAAACACCAACAAATTCAACAACAACCTCAACATTGAAAAACAACAACAACCTCAACATTGAAAAACACCAACAAATTCAACAACAACTTCAACATTGAAAAAACCCAACAAATTCAACAACAACCTCGAAATTGAAAAACAACAACAAATTCAACAACAACCTCAACATTGAAAAACAACAACAACCTCAACATTGAAAAACACCAACAAATTCAACAACAACCTCAACATTGAAAAACAACAACAACCTCAACATTGAAAAACACCAACAAATTCAACAACAACCTCAACAATGAAAAACACCAACAAATTCAGCAACAACCTCAACATTGAAAAACACCAACAAATTTAACAACAACCTCAATTTTGAAAAACAACAAAAACCTCAACATGGAAAAACAACAAAAAATTCAACAACAACCTCAACATTGAATAACAATAACAACCTCAAAATTGAAAAACACCAACAAATTCAACAACGACCTCAACATTTAAAGACAACAACAACCTCAACATTGAAAAACACCAACAAATTCAACAACAACCTCAACAATGAAAAACACCAACAAATTCAACAACAACTTCAACATTGAAAAACACCAACAAATTAAACATCAACCTCAACTTTGAAAAACAACAACAACCTCAAAATGGAAAAACACCAACAAATTCAACAACAACCTCAACATTGAAAAACAACAACTACCTCAAAATTGAAAAACACCAACAAATTCAACAACAACCTCAACATTGAAAAACAACAACAAACTCAACATTGAAAAATACCAACAAATTCAACAACAACTTCAACATTGAAAAAACCAACAAATTCAACAACAACCTCAACATTGAAAAACACCAACAGTTTTAACAACAACCCCAACATTGAAAAACAACAACAACCTCAAAATTGAAAAACACCAACAAATTCAAAAACAACCTCAACATTTAAAAACAACAACAAACTCAACATTGAAAAACACCAACAAATTCAACAGCAACCTCAACATTGAAGAACACATACAAATTCAACAACAACTTCAACATTGAAAAACACCAACAAATTCAACACCAACCTCGACATGGAAAAACACCAACAAATTCAACAACAACCTCAACATTGAAAAACTACAACAACCTCAACATTGAAAAACACCAACAAATACAACAACAACCTCAACATTGAAAAACAACAACAACCTCAACATTGAAAAAAAGCAACAAATTCAACAACAACCTCAGCATTGAAAAACACCAACAAATTCAACAACAACCTCAACATTGAAAAACAACAACAACCTCAACATTGAAAAACAACAACATCCTCAACATTGAAAAACACCAACAAATTCAACAACAACCTCAACATTGAAAAACAACTACAACCTCAACATTGAAAAACACCAACAAATTCAACAACACCCTCAACAATGAAAAACACCAACAAATTCAACGACAACCTCAACATTGAAAAACAACAACAACCTCAACATTGAAAAACACCAACAAATTCAACAACAACCTCAACATTGAAAAACAACAACAACCTCAACATTGAAAAACACCAACAAATTCAACAACAACCTCAACAATGAAAAACACCAACAAATTCAGCAACAACCCCAACATTGAAAAACACCAACAAATTTAACAACAACCTCAACTTTGAAAAACAACAAAAACCTCAACATGGAAAAACAACAAAAAATTCAACAACAACCTCAACATTGAAAAACAATAACAACCTCAAAATTGAAAAACACCAACAAATTCAACAACGACCTCAACATTTAAAGACAACAACAACCTCAACATTGAAAAACACCAACAAATTCAACAACAACCTCAACAATGAAAAACACCAACAAATTCAACAACAACTTCAACATTGAAAAACACCAACAAATTAAACATCAACCTCAACTTTGAAAAACAACAACAACCTCAAAATGGAAAAACACCAACAAATTCAACAACAACCTCAACATTGAAAAACAACAACAACCTCAAAATTGAAAAACACCAACAAATTCAACAACAACCTCAACATTGAAAAACAACAACAAACTCAACATTGAAAAATACCAACAAATTCAACAACAACTTCAACATTGAAAAAACCAACAAATTCAACAACAACCTCGACATTGAAAAACACCAACAAATTCAACAACAACCTCAACATTGAAAAACACCAACAAATTTAACAACAACCCCAACATTGAAAAACAACAACAACCTCAAAATTGAAAAACACCAACATATTCAAAAACAACCTCAACATTTAAAAACAACAACAACCTCAACATTGAAAAACACCAACAAATTCAACAACCACCTCAACATTGAAAAACACATACAAATTCAACAACAACTTCAACATTGAAAAACACCAACAAATTCAACACCAACCTCGACATGGAAAAACACCAACAAATTCAACAACAACCTCAACATTGAAAAACTACAACAACCTCAACATTGAAAAACACCAACAAATACAACAACAACCTCAACATTGAAAAACAACAACAACATCAACATTGAAAAAAAGCAACAAATTCAACAACAACCTCAGCATTGAAAAACACCAACAAATTCAACAACAACCTCAACATTGAAAAACAACAACAACCTCAACATTGAAAAACAACAACAACCTCAACATTGAAAAACACCAACAAATTCAACAACAACCTCAACATTGAAAAACAACTACAACCTCAACATTGAAAAACACCAACAAATTCAACGACAACCTCAACATTGAAAAACAACAACAACCTCAACATTGAAAAACACCAACAAATTCAACAACAACCTCAACATTGAAAAACAACAACAACCTCAACATTGAAAAACACCAACAAATTCAACAACAACCTCAACATTGAAAAACAACAACAACCTCAAAATTGAAAAACACCAACAAATACAACAACAACCTCAACATTGAAAAACAACAACAACCTCAACATTGAAAAAAAGCAACAAATTCAACAACAACCTCAGCATTGAAAAACACCAACAAATTCAACAACAACCTCAACATTGAAAAACAACAACAACCTCAAGATTGAAAAACAACAACAACCTCAACATTGAAAAACACCAACAAATTCAACAACAACTTCAACATTGAAGTACACCAACAAATTCAACAACAACCTCGAAATTGAAAAACACCAACAATTTCAACAACAACCTCAACATTGAAAAACAACAACAACCTCAACATTGAAAAACACCAACAAATTCAACAACAACCTCAACAATGAAAAACACCAACAAATTCAACAACAACCTCAACATTGAAAAACAACAACAAATTTAACAACAACCTCAACTTTGAAAAACAACAATAACCTCAACATGGAAAAACACCAACAAATTCAACAACAACCTCAACATTGAAAAACAACAACAACCTCAAAATTGAAAAACACCAACAAATTCAACAACAACCTCAACATTTAAAGACACCAACAAATTCAACAACAACCTCAACAAAGAAAAACACCAACAAATTCAACAACAACTTCAACATTGAAAAACACCAACAAATTCAACAACACCCTCGACATTGAAAAACACCAACAAATTCAACAACAACCTCAACATTGAAAAACTACAACAACCTCAACAGTGAAAAGCACCAACAAATACAACAACAACCTCAACATTGAAAAACAACAACAACCTCAACATTGAAAAACACCAACAAATTCAACAACAACCTCAACATCGAAAAACAACAACAACCTCAACATTGAAAAACAGCAACAACCTCAACATTGAAAAACACCAACAAATTCAACAACAACCTTAGCATTGAAAAACAACAACAACCTCAACATTGAAAAACACCAACAAATTCAACAACAACTTCAACATTGAAAAACACCAACAAATTCAACAACAACCTCGAAATTGAAAAACACCAACAAATTCAACAACAACCTAAACATTGAAAAACACCAACATATTTAACAACAACCTCAACTTTGAAAAACAACAACAACCTCAACATGGAAAAACACCAACAATTTCAACAACAACCTCAACATTGAAAAACAACAACAACCTCAAAATTGAAAAACACCAACAAATTCAACAACAACCTCAACATTTAAAGACAACAACAACCTCAACATTGAAAAACACCAACAAATTCAACAACAACTTCAACAATGAAAAACACCAACAAATTCAACAACAACTTCAACATTGAAAAACACCGACAAATTCAACACCAACCTCGACATTGAAAAACACCAACAAATTCAACAACAACCTCAACATTGAAAAACTACAACAACCTCAACATTGAAAAACAACAACAAATACAACAACAACCTCAGCATTGAAAAACAACAACAACCTCAACATTGAAAAAAAGCAGCAAATTCAACAACAACCTCAGCATTGAAAAACACCAACAAATTCAACAACAACCTCAACATTGAAAAACAACAACAACCTCAACATTGAAAAACAACAACAACCTCAACATTGAAAAACACCAACAAATTCAACAACAACCTCAACATTGAAAAATAACTGCAACCTCAACATTGAAAAACACCAACAAATTCAACAACAACCTCAACAATGAAAAACACCAACAAATTCAACGACAACCTCAACATTGAAAAACAACAACAACCTCAACATTGAAAAACACCAACAAATTCAACAACAACCTCAACATTGAAAAACAACAACAACCTCAACATTGAAAAACACCAACAAATTCAACAACAACCTCAACATTGAAAAACAACAACAAATTCAACAACAACCTCAACATTGAAAAACACCAACAAATTCAACAACAACCTCAACATTGAAAAACAGCAACAACCTCAACATTGAAAAACACCAACAAATTCAACAAAACCTCAACATTGAAAAGCAACAACAACCTCAACATTGAAAAACACCAACAAATTCAACAACAACTTCAACATTGAAAAACACCAACAAATTCAACAACAACGTCAACATCGAAAAACAACAACAACTTCAACATTGAAAAACAACAACAACCTCAACATTGAAAAACACCAACAAATTCAACAACAACTTCAACATTGAAAAAAACCAACAAATTCAACAACAACCTCGACATTGAAAAACACCAACAAATTCAACAACTACCTCAACAATGAAAAACACCAACAAATTCAACAACAACTTCAACATTGAAAAACACCAACAAATTGAACATCAACCTCAACTTTGAAAAACAACAACAACCTCAAAATGGAAAAACACCAACAAATTCAACAACAACCTCAACATTGAAAAACAACAACAAATTTAACAACAACCCCAACATTGAAAAACAACAACAACCTCAAAATTGAAAAACACCAACAAATTCAAAAACAACCTCAACATTTAAAAACAACAACAAACTCAACATTGAAAAACACCAACAAATTCAACAACAACCTCAACATTGAAAAACACATACAAATTCAACAACAAATTCAACATTGAAAAACACCAACAAATTCAACACCAACCTCGACATGGAAAAACACCAACAAATTCAACAACAACCTCAACATTGAAAAACTACAACAACCTCAACATTGAAAAACACCAACAAATACAACAACAACCTCAACATTGAAAAACAACAACAACCTCAACATTGAAAAAAAGCAACAAATTCAACAACAACCTCAGCATTGAAAAACACCAACAAATTCAACAACAACCTCAACATTGAAAAACAACAACAACCTCAACATTGAAAAACAACAACAACCTCAACATTGAAAAACACCAACAAATTCAACAACAACCTCAACATTGAAAAACAACGACAACCTCAACATTGAAAAACACCAACAAATTCAACAACACCCTCAACAATGAAAAACACCAACAAATTCAACGACAACCTCAACATTGAAAAACAACAACAACCTCAACATTGAAAAACACCAACAAATTCAACAACAACCTCAACATTGAAAAACAACAACAACCTCAACATTGAAAAACACCAACAAATTCAACAACAACCTCAACAATGAAAAACACCAACAAATTCAGCAACAACCTCAACATTGAAAAACACCAACAAATTCAACAACAACCTCAACATTGAAAAACAACAACAACCTCAACATTGAAAAACAACAACAACCTCAACATTGAAAAACACCAACAAATTCAACAACAACCTCAACATTGAAAAATAACTGCAACCTCAACATTGAAAAACACCAACAAATTCAACAACAACCTCAACAATGAAAAACACCAACAAATTCAACGACAACCTCAACATTGAAAAACAACAACAACCTCAACATTGAAAAACACCAACAAATTCAACAACAACCTCAACATTGAAAAACAACAACAACCTCAACATTGAAAAACACCAACAAATTCAACAACAACCTCAACATTGAAAAACAACAACAAATTCAACAACAACCTCAACATTGAAAAACACCAACAAATTCAACAACAACCTCAACATTGAAAAACAGCAACAACCTCAACATTGAAAAACACCAACAAATTCAACAAAACCTCAACATTGAAAAGCAACAACAACCTCAACATTGAAAAACACCAACAAATTCAACAACAACTTCAACATTGAAAAACACCAACAAATTCAACAACAACGTCAACATCGAAAAACAACAACAACTTCAACATTGAAAAACAACAACAACCTCAACATTGAAAAACACCAACAAATTCAACAACAACTTCAACATTGAAAAAAACCAACAAATTCAACAACAACCTCGACATTGAAAAACACCAACAAATTCAACAACTACCTCAACAATGAAAAACACCAACAAATTCAACAACAACTTCAACATTGAAAAACACCAACAAATTGAACATCAACCTCAACTTTGAAAAACAACAACAACCTCAAAATGGAAAAACACCAACAAATTCAACAACAACCTCAACATTGAAAAACAACAACAAATTTAACAACAACCCCAACATTGAAAAACAACAACAACCTCAAAATTGAAAAACACCAACAAATTCAAAAACAACCTCAACATTTAAAAACAACAACAAACTCAACATTGAAAAACACCAACAAATTCAACAACAACCTCAACATTGAAAAACACATACAAATTCAACAACAAATTCAACATTGAAAAACACCAACAAATTCAACACCAACCTCGACATGGAAAAACACCAACAAATTCAACAACAACCTCAACATTGAAAAACTACAACAACCTCAACATTGAAAAACACCAACAAATACAACAACAACCTCAACATTGAAAAACAACAACAACCTCAACATTGAAAAAAAAGCAACAAATTCAACAACAACCTCAGCATTGAAAAACACCAACAAATTCAACAACAACCTCAACATTGAAAAACAACAACAACCTCAACATTGAAAAACAACAACAACCTCAACATTGAAAAACACCAACAAATTCAACAACAACCTCAACATTGAAAAACAACGACAACCTCAACATTGAAAAACACCAACAAATTCAACAACACCCTCAACAATGAAAAACACCAACAAATTCAACGACAACCTCAACATTGAAAAACAACAACAACCTCAACATTGAAAAACACCAACAAATTCAACAACAACCTCAACATTGAAAAACAACAACAACCTCAACATTGAAAAACACCAACAAATTCAACAACAACCTCAACAATGAAAAACACCAATAAATTCAGCAACAACCTCAACATTGAAAAACACCAACAAATTTAACAACAACCTCAACTTTGAAAAACAACAAAAACCTCAACATGGAAAAACAACAAAAAATTCAACAACAACCTCAACATTGAAAAACAATAACAACCTCAAAATTGAAAAACACCAACAAATTCAACAACGACCTCAACATTTAAAGACAACAACAACCTCAACATTGAAAAACACCAACAAATTCAACAACAACCTCAACAATGAAAAACACCAACAAATTCAACAACAACTTCAACATTGAAAAACACCAACAAATTAAACATCAACCTCAACTTTGAAAAACAACAACAACCTCAAAATGGAAAAACACCAACAAATTCAACAACAACCTCAACATTGAAAAACAACAACAACCTCAAAATTGAAAAACACCAACAAATTCAACAACAACCTCAACATTGAAAAACAACAACAAACTCAACATTGAAAAATACCAACAAATTCAACAACAACTTCAACATTGAAAAAACCAACAAATTCAACAACAACCTCGACATTGAAAAACACCAACAAATTCAACAACAACCTCAACATTGAAAAACACCAACAAATTTAACAACAACCCCAACATTGAAAAACAACAACAACCTCAAAATTGAAAAACACCAACATATTCAAAAACAACCTCAACATTTAAAAACAACAACAACCTCAACATTGAAAAACACCAACAAATTCAACAACCACCTCAACATTGAAAAACACATACAAATTCAACAACAACTTCAACATTGAAAAACACCAACAAATTCAACACCAACCTCGACATGGAAAAACACCAACAAATTCAACCACAACCTCAACATTGAAAAACTACAACAACCTCAACATTGAAAAACACCAACAAATACAACAACAACCTCAACATTGAAAAACAACAACAACATCAACATTGAAAAAAAGCAACAAATTCAACAACAACCTCAGCATTGAAAAACACCAACAAATTCAACAACAACCTCAACATTGAAAAACAACAACAACCTCAACATTGAAAAACAACAACAACCTCAACATTGAAAAACACCAACAAATTCAACAACAACCTCAACATCGAAAAACAACAACAACCTCAACATTGAAAAACAACAACAACCTCAACATTGAAAAACACCAACAAATTCAACAACAACCTCAACATTGAAAAACAACGACAACCTCAACATTGAAAAACACCAACAAATTCAACAGCATTCAACATTGAAAAACACCAACAAATTCAACAACAACCTCGAAATTGAAAAACACCAACAAATTCAACAACAACCTCAACATTGAAAAACAACAACAACCTCAACATTGAAAAACACCAACAAATTCAACAACAACCTCAACATTGAAAAACAACAACAACCTCAACATTGAAAAACACCAACAAATTCAACAACAACCTGAACAATGAAAAACACCAACAAATTCAACAACAACCTCAACATTGAAAAACACCAACAAATTTAACAACAACCTCAAACTTGAAAAACAACAACAACCTCAACATGGAAAAACACCAACAAATTCAACAACAACCTCAACATTGAAAAACAACAACAACCTCAAAATTGAAAAACACCAACAAATTCAAAAACAACCTCAACATTTAAAAACAACAACAACCTCAACATTGAAAAACACCAACAAATTCAACAACAACCTCAACATTGAAAAACACATACAAATTCAACAACAACTTCAACATTGAAAAACACCGACAAATTCAACACCAACCTCGACATTGAAAAACACCAACAAATTCAACAACAACCTCAACATTGAAAAACTACAACAACCTCAACATTGAAAAACAACAACAAATACAACAACAACCTCAGCATTGAAAAACAACAACAACCTCAACATTGAAAAAAAGCAGCAAATTCAACAACAACCTCAGCATTGAAAAACACCAACAAATTCAACAACAACCTCAACATTGAAAAACAACAACAACCTCAACATTGAAAAACAACAACAACCTCAACATTGAAAAACACCAACAAATTCAACAACAACCTCAACATTGAAAAACAACTACAACCTCAACATTGAAAAACACCAACAAATTCAACAACAACCTCAACAATGAAAAACACCAACAAATTCAACGACAACCTCAACATTGAAAAACAACAACAACCTCAACTTTGAAAAACACCAACAAATTCAACAACAACCTCAACATTGAAAAACAACAACAACCTCAACATTGAAAAACACCAACAAATTCAACAACAACCTCAACATTGAAAAACAACAACAAATTCAACGACAACCTCAACATTGAAAAACAACAACAACCTCAACATTGAAAAACACCAACAAATTCAACAACAACCTCAACATTGAAAAACAACAACAACCTCAACATTGAAAAACACCAACAAATTCAACAACAACTTCAACATTGAAAAACACCAACAAATTCAACAACAACGTCAACATCGAAAAACAACAACAACTTCAACATTGAAAAACAACAACAACCTCAACATTGAAAAACACCAACAAATTCAACAACAACCTCAACATTGAAAAACAACAACAACCTCAACATTGAAAAAGACCAACAAATTCAACAGCAACTTCAACATTGAAGAACACCAACAAATTCAACAACAACCTCGAAATTGAAAAACACCAACAAATTCAACAACAACCTCAACATTGAAAAACAACAACAACCTCAACAATGAAAAACACCAACAAATTCAACAACAACCTCAACATTGAAAAGCAACAACAACCTCAACATTGAAAAACACCAACAAATTCAACAACAACCTCAACATTGAAAAACACCAACAAATTTAACAACAACCCCAACTTTGAAAAACAACAACAACCTCAAAATTGAAAAACACCAACAAATTCAAAAACAACCTCAACATTTAAAAACAACAACAACCTCAACATTGAAAAACACCAACAAATTCAACAACAACCTCAACATTGAAAAACACATACAAATTCAACAACAACTTCAACATTGAAAAACACCAACAAATTCAACACCAACCTCGACATGGAAAAACACCAACAAATACAACAACAACCTCAACATTGAAAAACAACAACAACCTCAACATTGAAAAAAAGCAACAAATTCAACAACAACCTCAGCATTGAAAAACACCAACAAATTCAACAACAACCTCAACATTGAAAAACAACAACAACCTCAACATTGAAAAACAACAACAAACTCAACATTGAAAAACACCAACAAATTCAACAACAACCTCAACATTGAAAAACAACTACAACCTCAACATTGAAAAACACCAACAAATTCAACAACACCCTCAACAATGAAAAACACCAACAAATTCAACGACAACCTCAACATTGAAAAACAACAACAACCTCAACATTGAAAAACACCAACAAATTCAACAACAACCTCAACATTGAAAAACAACAACAACCTCAACATTGAAAAACACCAACAAATTCAACAACAACCTCAACAATGAAAAACACCAACAAATTCAGCAATAACCTCAACATTGAAAAACACGAACAAATTTAACAACAACCTCAACTTTGAAAAACAACAAAAACCTCAACATGGAAAAACAACAAAAAATTCAACAACAACCTCAACATTGAAAAACAATAACAACCTCAAAATTGAAAAACACCAACAAATTCAACAACGACCTCAACATTTAAAGACAACAACAACCTCAAAATGGAAAAACACCAACAAATTCAACAACAACCTCAACATTGAAAAACAACAACAACCTCAAAATTGAAAAACACCAACAAATTCAACAACAACCTCAACATTGAAAAACAACAACAAACTCAACATTGAAAAATACCAACAAATTCAACAACAACTTCAACTTTGAAAAAACCAACAAATTCAACAACAACCTCGACATTGAAAAACACCAACAAATTCAACAACAACCTCAACATTTAAAAACGCCAACAAATTCAACAACGACCTCAACATTGTAAAACACCAACAAATTCAACAACAACCTCAACATTGAAAAACACCAACAAATTCAACAACAACCTCGACATTGAAAAACACCAACAAATTCAACAACAACCTCAACATTGAAAAAAAAACAAATTCAACAACAACCTCAACATTGAAAAACAACAACAACCTCAACATTGAAAAACACCAACAAATTCAACAACAACTTCAACATTGAAGAACACCAACAAATTCAACAACAACCTCGAAATTGAAAAACACCAACAATTTCAACAACAACCTCAACATTGAAAAACAACAACAACCTCAACATTGAAAAACACCAACAAATTCAACAACAAACTCAACATTGAAAAACAACAACAACCTCACCATTGAAAAACACGAACAAATTCAACAACAACCTCAACATTGAAAAACACCAACAAATTAAACATCAACCTCAACTTTGAAAAACAACAACAACCTCAACATGGAAAAACACCAACAAATTCAACAACAACCTCAACATTGAAAAACAACAACAACCTCAAAATTGAAAAACACCAACAAATTCAACAACAACCTCAACATTGAAAAACAACAACAACCTCAACATTGAAAAATACCAACAAATTCAACAACAACTTCAACATTGAAAAAACCAACAAATTCAACAACAACCTCGACATTGAAAAACACCAACAAATTCAACAACAACCTCAACATTGAAAAACACCAACAAATTCAACAACAACCTCAACATTTAAAAACGCCAACAAATTCAACAACGACCTCAACATTGTAAAACACCAACAAATTCAACAACAACCTCAACTTTGAAAAACACCAACAAATTCAACAACAACCTCGACATTGAAAAACACCAACAAATTCAACAACAACCTCAACATTGAAAAAAAAACAAATTCAACAACAACCTCAACATTGAAAAACAACAGCAACCTCAACATTGAAAAACACCAACAAATTCAAGAACAACTTCAACATTGAAGTACACCAACAAATTCAACAACAACCTCGAAATTGAAAAACACCAACAATTTCAACAACAACCTCAACATTGAAAAACAACAACAACCTCAACATTGAAAAACACCAACAAATTCAACAACAACCTCAACAATGAAAAACACCAACAAATTCAACAACAACCTCAACATTGAAAAACAACAACAAATTTAACAACAACCTCAACTTTGAAAAACAACAATAACCTCAACATGGAAAAACACCAACAAATTCAACAACAACCTCAACATTGAAAAACAACAACAACCTCAAAATTGAAAAACACCAACAAATTCAACAACAACCTCAACATTTAAAGACACCAACAAATTCAACAACAACCTCAACAAAGAAAAACACCAACAAATTCAACAACAACTTCAACATTGAAAAACACCAACAAATTCAACAACACCCTCGACATTGAAAAACACCAACAAATTCAACAACAACCTCAACATTGAAAAACTACAACAACCTCAACAGTGAAAAGCACCAACAAATACAACAACAACCTCAACATTGAAAAACAACAACAACCTCAACATTGAAAAACACCAACAAATTCAACAACAACCTCAACATCGAAAAACAACAACAACCTCAACATTGAAAAACAACAACAACCTCAACATTGAAAAACACCAACAAATTCAACAACAACCTTAGCATTGAAAAACAACAACAACCTCAACATTGAAAAACAACAACAAATTCAACAACATCTTCAACATTGAAAAACACCAACAAATTCAACAACAACCTCGAAATTGAAAAACACCAACAAATTCAACAACAACCTAAACATTGAAAAACACCAACATATTTAACAACAACCTCAACTTTGAAAAACAACAACAACCTCAACATGGAAAAACACCAACAATTTCAACAACAACCTCAACATTGAAAAACAACAACAACCTCAAAATTGAAAAACACCAACAAATTCAACAACAACCTCAACATTTAAAGACAACAACAACCTCAACATTGAAAAACACCAACAAATTCAACAACAACTTCAACAATGAAAAACACCAACAAATTCAACAACAACTTCAACATTGAAAAACACCAACAAATTCAACAACAACCTCGACATTGAAAAACACCAACAAATTCAACAACAACCTCAACATTGAAAAACTACAACAACCTCAACATTGAAAAGCACCAACAAATACAACAACAACCTCAACGTTGAAAAACAACAACAACCTCAACATTGAAAAACACCAACAAATTCAACAACAACCTCAACATCGAAAAACAACAACAACCTCAACATTGAAAAACAACAACAACCTCAACATTGAAAAACACCAACAAATTCAACAACAACCTCAACATTGAAAAACAACAACAACCTCAACATTGAAAAACACCAACAAATTCAACAACAACTTCAACATTGAAAAAACCCAACAAATTCAACAACAACCTCGAAATTGAAAAACAACAACAAATTCAACAACAACCTCAACATTGAAAAACAACAACAACCTCAACATTGAAAAACACCAACAAATTCAACAACAACCTCAACATTGAAAAACAACAACAACCTCATCATTGAAAAACACCAACAAATTCAACAACAACCTCAACAATGAAAAACACCAACAAATTCAGCAACAACCTCAACATTGAAAAACACCAACAAATTTAACAACAACCTCAACTTTGAAAAACAACAAAAACCTCAACATGGAAAAACAACAAAAAATTCAACAACAACCTCAACATTGAATAACAATAACAACCTCAAAATTGAAAAACACCAACAAATTCAACAACGACCTCAACATTTAAAGACAACAACAACCTCAACATTGAAAAACACCAACAAATTCAACAACAACCTCAACAATGAAAAACACCAACAAATTCAACAACAACTTCAACATTGAAAAACACCAACAAATTAAACATCAACCTCAACTTTGAAAAACAACAACAACCTCAAAATGGAAAAACACCAACAAATTCAACAACAACCTCAACATTGAAAAACAACAACAAATTTAACAACAACCCCAACATTGAAAAACAACAACAACCTCAAAATTGAAAAACACCAACAAATTCAAAAACAACCTCAACATTTAAAAACAACAACAAACTCAACATTGAAAAACACCAACAAATTCAACAACAACCTCAACATTGAAAAACACATACAAATTCAACAACAACTTCAACATTGAAAAACACCAACAAATTCAACACCAACCTCGACATGGAAAAACACCAACAAATTCAACAACAACCTCAACATTGAAAAACTACAACAACCTCAACATTGAAAAACACCAACAAATACAACAACAACCTCAACATTGAAAAACAACAACAACCTCAACATTGAAAAAAAGCAACAAATTCAACAACAACCTCAGCATTGAAAAACACCAACAAATTCAACAACAACCTCAACATTGAAAAACAACAACAACCTCAACATTGAAAAACAACAACAACCTCAACATTGAAAAACACCAACAAATTCAACAACAACCTCAACATTGAAAAACAACGACAACCTCAACATTGAAAAACACCAACAAATTCAACAACACCCTCAACAATGAAAAACACCAACAAATTCAACGACAACCTCAACATTGAAAAACAACAACAACCTCAACATTGAAAAACACCAACAAATTCAACAACAACCTCAACATTGAAAAACAACAGCAACCTCAACATTGAAAAACACCAACAAATTCAACAACAACCTCAACAATGGAAAACACCAACAAATTCAGCAACAACCTCAACATTGAAAAACACCAACAAATTTAACAACAACCTCAACTTTGAAAAACAACAAAAACCTCAACATGGAAAAACAACAAAAAATTCAACAACAACCTCAACATTGAAAAACAATAACAACCTCAAAATTGAAAAACACCAACAAATTCAACAACGACCTCAACATTTAAAGACAACAACAACCTCAACATTGAAAAACACCAACAAATTCAACAACAACCTCAACAATGAAAAACACCAACAAATTCAACAACAACTTCAACATTGAAAAACACCAACAAATTAAACATCAACCTCAACTTTGAAAAACAACAACAACCTCAAAATGGAAAAACACCAACAAATTCAACAACAACCTCAACATTGAAAAACAACAACAACCTCAAAATTGAAAAACACCAACAAATTCAACAACAACCTCAACATTGAAAAACAACAACAAACTCAACATTGAAAAATACCAACAAATTCAACAACAACTTCAACATTGAAAAAACCAACAAATTCAACAACAACCTCGACATTGAAAAACACCAACAAATTCAACAACAACCTCAACATTGAAAAACACCAACAAATTTAACAACAACCCCAACATTGAAAAACAACAACAACCTCAAAATTGAAAAACACCAACATATTCAAAAACAACCTCAACATTTAAAAACAACAACAACCTCAACATTGAAAAACACCAACAAATTCAACAACCACCTCAACATTGAAAAACACATACAAATTCAACAACAACTTCAACATTGAAAAACACCAACAAATTCAACACCAACCTCGACATGGAAAAACACCAACAAATTCAACAACAACCTCAACATTGAAAAACTACAACAACCTCAACATTGAAAAACACCAACAAATACAACAACAACCTCAACATTGAAAAACAACAACAACATCAACATTGAAAAAAAGCAACAAATTCAACAACAACCTCAGCATTGAAAAACACCAACAAATTCAACAACAACCTCAACATTGAAAAACAACAACAACCTCAACATTGAAAAACAACAACAACCTCAACATTGAAAAACACCAACAAATTCAACAACAACCTCAACATTGAAAAACAACTACAACCTCAACATTGAAAAACACCAACAAATTCAACGACAACCTCAACATTGAAAAACAACAACAACCTCAACATTGAAAAACACCAACAAATTCAACAACAACCTCAACATTGAAAAACAACAACAACCTCAACATTGAAAAACACCAACAAATTCAACAACAACCTCAACATTGAAAAACAACAACAACCTCAACATTGAAAAACACCAACAAATACAACAACAACCTCAACATTGAAAAACAACAACAACCTCAACATTGAAAAAAAGCAACAAATTCAACAACAACCTCAGCATTGAAAAACACCAACAAATTCAACAACAACCTCAACATTGAAAAACAACAACAACCTCAACATTGAAAAACAACAACAACCTCAACATTGAAAAACACCAACAAATTCAACAACAACTTCAACATTGAAGTACACCAACAAATTCAACAACAACCTCGAAATTGAAAAACACCAACAATTTCAACAACAACCTCAACATTGAAAAACAACAACAACCTCAACATTGAAAAACACCAACAAATTCAACAACAACCTCAACAATGAAAAACACCAACAAATTCAACAACAACCTCAACATTGAAAAACAACAACAAATTTAACAACAACCTCAACTTTGAAAAACAACAATAACCTCAACATGGAAAAACACCAACAAATTCAACAACAACCTCAACATTGAAAAACAACAAGAACCTCAAAATTGAAAAACACCAACAAATTCAACAACAACCTCAACATTTAAAGACACCAACAAATTCAACAACAACCTCAACAAAGAAAAACACCAACAAATTCAACAACAACTTCAACATTGAAAAACACCAACAAATTCAACAACACCCTCGACATTGAAAAACACCAACAAATTCAACAACAACCTCAACATTGAAAAACTACAACAACCTCAACAGTGAAAAGCACCAACAAATACAACAACAACCTCAACATTGAAAAACAACAACAACCTCAACATTGAAAAACACCAACAAATTCAACAACAACTTCAACATTGAAGTACACCAACAAATTCAACAACAACCTCGAAATTGAAAAACACCAACAATTTCAACAACAACCTCAACATTGAAAAACAACAACAACCTCAACATTGAAAAACACCAACAAATTCAACAACAACCTCAACAATGAAAAACACCAACAAATTCAACAACAACCTCAACATTGAAAAACAACAACAAATTTAACAACAACCTCAACTTTGAAAAACAACAATAACCTCAACATGGAAAAACACCAACAAATTCAACAACAACCTCAACATTGAAAAACAACAAGAACCTCAAAATTGAAAAACACCAACAAATTCAACAACAACCTCAACATTTAAAGACACCAACAAATTCAACAACAACCTCAACAAAGAAAAACACCAACAAATTCAACAACAACTTCAACATTGAAAAACACCAACAAATTCAACAACACCCTCGACATTGAAAAACACCAACAAATTCAACAACAACCTCAACATTGAAAAACTACAACAACCTCAACAGTGAAAAGCACCAACAAATACAACAACAACCTCAACATTGAAAAACAACAACAACCTCAACATTGAAAAACACCAACAAATTCAACAACAACCTTAGCATTGAAAAACAACAACAACCTCAACATTGAAAAACACCAACAAATTCAACAACAACTTCAACATTGAAAAACACCAACAAATTCAACAACAACCTCGAAATTGAAAAACACCAACAAATTCAACAACAACCTAAACATTGAAAAACACCAACATATTTAACAACAACCTCAACTTTGAAAAACAACAACAACCTCAACATGGAAAAACACCAACAATTTCAACAACAACCTCAACATTGAAAAACAACAACAACATCAAAATTGAAAAACACCAACAAATTCAACAACAACCTCAACATTTAAAGACAACAACAACCTCAACATTGAAAAACACCAACAAATTCAACAACAACTTCAACAATGAAAAACACCAACAAATTCAACAACAACTTCAACATTGAAAAACACCAACAAATTCAACAACAACCTCGACATTGAAAAACACCAACAAATTCAACAACAACCTCAACATTGAAAAACTACAACAACCTCAACATTGAAAAGCACCAACAAATACAACAACAACCTCAACGTTGAAAAACAACAACAACCTCAACATTGAAAAACACCAACAAATTCAACAACAACCTCAACATCGAAAAACAACAACAACCTCAACATTGAAAAACAACAACAACCTCAACATTGAAAAACACCAACAAATTCAACAACAACCTCAACATTGAAAAACAACAACAACCTCAACATTGAAAAACACCAACAAATTCAACAACAACTTCAACATTGAAAAAACCCAACAAATTCAACAACAACCTCGAAATTGAAAAACAACAACAAATTCAACAACAACCTCAACATTGAAAAACAACAACAACCTCAACATTGAAAAACACCAACAAATTCAACAACAACCTCAACATTGAAAAACAACAACAACCTCAACATTGAAAAACACCAACAAATTCAACAACAACCTCAACAATGAAAAACACCAACAAATTCAGCAACAACCTCAACATTGAAAAACACCAACAAATTTAACAACAACCTCAACTTTGAAAAACAACAAAAACCTCAACATGGAAAAACAACAAAAAATTCAACAACAACCTCAACATTGAATAACAATAACAACCTCAAAATTGAAAAACACCAACAAATTCAACAACGACCTCAACATTTAAAGACAACAACAACCTCAACATTGAAAAACACCAACAAATTCAACAACAACCTCAACAATGAAAAACACCAACAAATTCAACAACAACTTCAACATTGAAAAACACCAACAAATTAAACATCTACCTCAACTTTGAAAAACAACAACAACCTCAAAATGGAAAAACACCAACAAATTCAACAACAACCTCAACATTGAAAAACAACAACAACCTCAAAATTGAAAAACACCAACAAATTCAAAAACAACCTCAACATTGAAAAACAACAACAAACTCAACATTGAAAAATACCAACAAATTCTACAACAACTTCAACATTGAAAAAACCAACAAATTCAACAACAACCTCAACATTGAAAAACACCAACAAATTTAACAACAACCCCAACATTGAAAAACAACAACAACCTCAAAATTGAAAAACACCAACAAATTCAAAAACAACCTCAACATTTAAAAGCAACAACAAACTCAACATTGAAAAACACCATCAAATTCAACAACAACCTCAACATTGAAAAACACATACAAATTCAACAACAACTTCAACATTGAAAAACACCAACAAATTCAACACCAACCTCGACAGGGAAAAACACCAACAAATTCAACAACAACCTCAACATTGAAAAACTACAACAACCTCAACATTGAAAAACCCCAACAAATACAACAACAACCTCAACATTGAAAAACAACAACAACCTCAACATTGAAAAAAAGCAACAAATTCAACAACAACCTCAGCATTGAAAAACACCAACAAATTCAACAACAACCTCAACATTGAAAAACAACAACAACCTCAACATTGAAAAACAACAACAACCTCAACATTGAAAAACACCAACAAATTCAACAACAACCTCAACATTGAAAAACAACTACAACCTCAACATGGAAAAACACCAACAAATTCAACAACAACCTCAACATTGAAAAACAACAACAACCTCAAAATTGAAAAACACCAACAAATTCAACAACAACCTCAACATTTAAAGACACCAACAAATTCAACAACAACCTCAACAAAGAAAAACACCAACAAATTCAACAACAACTTCAACATTGAAAAACACCAACAAATTCAACAACACCCTCGACATTGAAAAACACCAACAAATTCAACAACAACCTCAACATTGAAAAACTACAACAACCTCAACAGTGAAAAGCACCAACAAATACAACAACAACCTCAACATTGAAAAACAACAACAACCTCAACATTGAAAAACACCAACAAATTCAACAACAACCTCAACATCGAAAAACAACAACAACCTCAACATTGAAAAACAACAACAACCTCAACATTGAAAAACACCAACAAATTCAACAACAACCTTAGCATTGAAAAACAACAACAACCTCAACATTGAAAAACAACAACAAATTCAACAACATCTTCAACATTGAAAAACACCAACAAATTCAACAACAACCTCGAAATTGAAAAACACCAACAAATTCAACAACAACCTAAACATTGAAAAACACCAACATATTTAACAACAACCTCAACTTTGAAAAACAACAACAACCTCAACATGGAAAAACACCAACAATTTCAACAACAACCTCAACATTGAAAAACAACAACAACCTCAAAATTGAAAAACACCAACAAATTCAACAACAACCTCAACATTTAAAGACAACAACAACCTCAACATTGAAAAACACCAACAAATTCAACAACAACTTCAACAATGAAAAACACCAACAAATTCAACAACAACTTCAACATTGAAAAACACCAACAAATTCAACAACAACCTCGACATTGAAAAACACCAACAAATTCAACAACAACCTCAACATTGAAAAACTACAACAACCTCAACATTGAAAAGCACCAACAAATACAACAACAACCTCAACGTTGAAAAACAACAACAACCTCAACATTGAAAAACACCAACAAATTCAACAACAACCTCAACATCGAAAAACAACAACAACCTCAACATTGAAAAACAACAACAACCTCAACATTGAAAAACACCAACAAATTCAACAACAACCTCAACATTGAAAAACAACAACAACCTCAACATTGAAAAACACCAACAAATTCAACAACAACTTCAACATTGAAAAAACCCAACAAATTCAACAACAACCTCGAAATTGAAAAACAACAACAAATTCAACAACAACCTCAACATTGAAAAACAACAACAACCTCAACATTGAAAAACACCAACAAATTCAACAACAACCTCAACATTGAAAAACAACAACAACCTCATCATTGAAAAACACCAACAAATTCAACAACAACCTCAACAATGAAAAACACCAACAAATTCAGCAACAACCTCAACATTGAAAAACACCAACAAATTTAACAACAACCTCAACTTTGAAAAACAACAAAAACCTCAACATGGAAAAACAACAAAAAATTCAACAACAACCTCAACATTGAATAACAATAACAACCTCAAAATTGAAAAACACCAACAAATTCAACAACGACCTCAACATTTAAAGACAACAACAACCTCAACATTGAAAAACACCAACAAATTCAACAACAACCTCAACAATGAAAAACACCAACAAATTCAACAACAACTTCAACATTGAAAAACACCAACAAATTAAACATCAACCTCAACTTTGAAAAACAACAACAACCTCAAAATGGAAAAACACCAACAAATTCAACAACAACCTCAACATTGAAAAACAACAACAAATTTAACAACAACCCCAACATTGAAAAACAACAACAACCTCAAAATTGAAAAACACCAACAAATTCAAAAACAACCTCAACATTTAAAAACAACAACAAACTCAACATTGAAAAACACCAACAAATTCAACAACAACCTCAACATTGAAAAACACATACAAATTCAACAACAACTTCAACATTGAAAAACACCAACAAATTCAACACCAACCTCGACATGGAAAAACACCAACAAATTCAACAACAACCTCAACATTGAAAAACTACAACAACCTCAACATTGAAAAACACCAACAAATACAACAACAACCTCAACATTGAAAAACAACAACAACCTCAACATTGAAAAAAAGCAACAAATTCAACAACAACCTCAGCATTGAAAAACACCAACAAATTCAACAACAACCTCAACATTGAAAAACAACAACAACCTCAACATTGAAAAACAACAACAACCTCAACATTGAAAAACACCAACAAATTCAACAACAACCTCAACATTGAAAAACAACGACAACCTCAACATTGAAAAACACCAACAAATTCAACAACACCCTCAACAATGAAAAACACCAACAAATTCAACGACAACCTCAACATTGAAAAACAACAACAACCTCAACATTGAAAAACACCAACAAATTCAACAACAACCTCAACATTGAAAAACAACAGCAACCTCAACATTGAAAAACACCAACAAATTCAACAACAACCTCAACAATGGAAAACACCAACAAATTCAGCAACAACCTCAACATTGAAAAACACCAACAAATTTAACAACAACCTCAACTTTGAAAAACAACAAAAACCTCAACATGGAAAAACAACAAAAAATTCAACAACAACCTCAACATTGAAAAACAATAACAACCTCAAAATTGAAAAACACCAACAAATTCAACAACGACCTCAACATTTAAAGACAACAACAACCTCAACATTGAAAAACACCAACAAATTCAACAACAACCTCAACAATGAAAAACACCAACAAATTCAACAACAACTTCAACATTGAAAAACACCAACAAATTAAACATCAACCTCAACTTTGAAAAACAACAACAACCTCAAAATGGAAAAACACCAACAAATTCAACAACAACCTCAACATTGAAAAACAACAACAACCTCAAAATTGAAAAACACCAACAAATTCAACAACAACCTCAACATTGAAAAACAACAACAAACTCAACATTGAAAAATACCAACAAATTCAACAACAACTTCAACATTGAAAAAACCAACAAATTCAACAACAACCTCGACATTGAAAAACACCAACAAATTCAACAACAACCTCAACATTGAAAAACACCAACAAATTTAACAACAACCCCAACATTGAAAAACAACAACAACCTCAAAATTGAAAAACACCAACATATTCAAAAACAACCTCAACATTTAAAAACAACAACAACCTCAACATTGAAAAACACCAACAAATTCAACAACCACCTCAACATTGAAAAACACATACAAATTCAACAACAACTTCAACATTGAAAAACACCAACAAATTCAACACCAACCTCGACATGGAAAAACACCAACAAATTCAACAACAACCTCAACATTGAAAAACTACAACAACCTCAACATTGAAAAACACCAACAAATACAACAACAACCTCAACATTGAAAAACAACAACAACATCAACATTGAAAAAAAGCAACAAATTCAACAACAACCTCAGCATTGAAAAACACCAACAAATTCAACAACAACCTCAACATTGAAAAACAACAACAACCTCAACATTGAAAAACAACAACAACCTCAACATTGAAAAACACCAACAAATTCAACAACAACCTCAACATTGAAAAACAACTACAACCTCAACATTGAAAAACACCAACAAATTCAACGACAACCTCAACATTGAAAAACAACAACAACCTCAACATTGAAAAACACCAACAAATTCAACAACAACCTCAACATTGAAAAACAACAACAACCTCAACATTGAAAAACACCAACAAATTCAACAACAACCTCAACATTGAAAAACAACAACAACCTCAACATTGAAAAACACCAACAAATACAACAACAACCTCAACATTGAAAAACAACAACAACCTCAACATTGAAAAAAAGCAACAAATTCAACAACAACCTCAGCATTGAAAAACACCAACAAATTCAACAACAACCTCAACATTGAAAAACAACAACAACCTCAACATTGAAAAACAACAACAACCTCAACATTGAAAAACACCAACAAATTCAACAACAACTTCAACATTGAAGTACACCAACAAATTCAACAACAACCTCGAAATTGAAAAACACCAACAATTTCAACAACAACCTCAACATTGAAAAACAACAACAACCTCAACATTGAAAAACACCAACAAATTCAACAACAACCTCAACAATGAAAAACACCAACAAATTCAACAACAACCTCAACATTGAAAAACAACAACAAATTTAACAACAACCTCAACTTTGAAAAACAACAATAACCTCAACATGGAAAAACACCAACAAATTCAACAACAACCTCAACATTGAAAAACAACAAGAACCTCAAAATTGAAAAACACCAACAAATTCAACAACAACCTCAACATTTAAAGACACCAACAAATTCAACAACAACCTCAACAAAGAAAAACACCAACAAATTCAACAACAACTTCAACATTGAAAAACACCAACAAATTCAACAACACCCTCGACATTGAAAAACACCAACAAATTCAACAACAACCTCAACATTGAAAAACTACAACAACCTCAACAGTGAAAAGCACCAACAAATACAACAACAACCTCAACATTGAAAAACAACAACAACCTCAACATTGAAAAACACCAACAAATTCAACAACAACCTTAGCATTGAAAAACAACAACAACCTCAACATTGAAAAACACCAACAAATTCAACAACAACTTCAACATTGAAAAACACCAACAAATTCAACAACAACCTCGAAATTGAAAAACACCAACAAACTCAACAACAACCTAAACATTGAAAAACACCAACATATTTAACAACAACCTCAACTTTGAAAAACAACAACAACCTCAACATGGAAAAACACCAACAATTTCAACAACAACCTCAACATTGAAAAACAACAACAACCTCAAAATTGAAAAACACCAACAAATTCAACAACAACCTCAACATTTAAAGACAACAACAACCTCAACATTGAAAAACACCAACAAATTCAACAACAACTTCAACAATGAAAAACACCAACAAATTCAACAACAACTTCAACATTGAAAAACACCAACAAATTCAACAACAACCTCGACATTGAAAAACACCAACAAATTCAACAACAACCTCAACATTGAAAAACTACAACAACCTCAACATTGAAAAGCACCAACAAATACAACAACAACCTCAACGTTGAAAAACAACAACAACCTCAACATTGAAAAACACCAACAAATTCAACAACAACCTCAACATCGAAAAACAACAACAACCTCAACATTGAAAAACAACAACAACCTCAACATTGAAAAACACCAACAAATTCAACAACAACCTCAACATTGAAAAACAACAACAACCTCAACATTGAAAAACACCAACAAATTCAACAACAACTTCAACATTGAAAAAACCCAACAAATTCAACAACAACCTCGAAATTGAAAAACAACAACAAATTCAACAACAACCTCAACATTGAAAAACAACAACAACCTCAACATTGAAAAACACCAACAAATTCAACAACAACCTCAACATTGAAAAACAACAACAACCTCAACATTGAAAAACACCAACAAATTCAACAACAACCTCAACAATGAAAAACACCAACAAATTCAGCAACAACCTCAACATTGAAAAACACCAACAAATTTAACAACAACCTCAACTTTGAAAAACAACAAAAACCTCAACATGGAAAAACAACAAAAAATTCAACAACAACCTCAACATTGAATAACAATAACAACCTCAAAATTGAAAAACACCAACAAATTCAACAACGACCTCAACATTTAAAGACAACAACAACCTCAACATTGAAAAACACCAACAAATTCAACAACAACCTCAACAATGAAAAACACCAACAAATTCAACAACAACTTCAACATTGAAAAACACCAACAAATTAAACATCAACCTCAACTTTGAAAAACAACAACAACCTCAAAATGGAAAAACACCAACAAATTCAACAACAACCTCAACATTGAAAAACAACAACAACCTCAAAATTGAAAAACACCAACAAATTCAAAAACAACCTCAACATTGAAAAACAACAACAAACTCAACATTGAAAAATACCAACAAATTCTACAACAACTTCAACATTGAAAAAACCAACAAATTCAACAACAACCTCAACATTGAAAAACACCAACAAATTTAACAACAACCCCAACATTGAAAAACAACAACAACCTCAAAATTGAAAAACACCAACAAATTCAAAAACAACCTCAACATTTAAAAGCAACAACAAACTCAACATTGAAAAACACCATCAAATTCAACAACAACCTCAACATTGAAAAACACATACAAATTCAACAACAACTTCAACATTGAAAAACACCAACAAATTCAACACCAACCTCGACAGGGAAAAACACCAACAAATTCAACAACAACCTCAACATTGAAAAACTACAACAACCTCAACATTGAAAAACCCCAACAAATACAACAACAACCTCAACATTGAAAAACAACAACAACCTCAACATTGAAAAAAGCAACAAATTCAACAACAACCTCAGCATTGAAAAACACCAACAAATTCAACAACAACCTCAACATTGAAAAACAACAACAACCTCAACATTGAAAAACAACAACAACCTCAACATTGAAAAACACCAACAAATTCAACAACAACCTCAACATTGAAAAACAACTACAACCTCAACATTGAAAAACACCAACAAATTCAACAACACCCTCAACAATGAAAAACACCAACAAATTCAACGACAACCTCAACATTGAAAAACAACAACAACCTCAACATTGAAAAACACCAACAAATTCAACAACAACCTCAACATTGAAAAACAACAACAACCTCAACATTGAAAAACACCAACAAATTCAACAACAACCTCAACAATGAAAAACACCAACAAATTCAGCAACAACCTCAACATTGAAAAACACCAACAAATTTAACAACAACCTCAACTTTCAAAAACAACAAAAACCTCAACATGGAAAAACAACAAAAAATTCAACAACAACCTCAACATTGAAAAACAATAACAACCTCAAAATTGAAAAACACCAACAAATTCAACAACGACCTCAACATTTAAAGACAACAACAACCTCAACATTGAAAAACACCAACAAATTCAACAACAACCTCAACAATGAAAAACACCAACAAATTCAACAACAACTTCAACATTGAAAAGCACCAACAAATTAAACATCAACCTCAACTTTGAAAAACAACAACAACCTCAAAATGGAAAAACACCAACAAATTCAACAACAACCTCAACATTGAAAAACAACAACAACCTCAACATTGAAAAACACCAACAAATTCAACAACAACCTCAACATTGAAAAACAACAACAAACTCAACATTGAAAAATACCAACAAATTCAACAACAACTTCAACATTGAAAAAACCAACAAATTCAACAACAACCTCGACATTGAAAAACACCAACAAATTCAACAACAACCTCAACATTGAAAAACACCAACAAATTTAACAACAACCCCAACATTGAAAAACAACAACAACTTCAAAATTGAAAAACACCAACAAATTCAAAAACAACCTCAACATTTAAAAACAACAACAACCTCAACATTGAAAAACACCAACAAATTCAACAACCACCTCAACATTGAAAAACACATACAAATTCAAAAACAACTTCAACATTGAAAAACACCAACAAATTCAACACCAACCTCGACATGGAAAAACACCAACAAATTCAACAACAACCTCAACATTGAAAAACTACAACAACCTCAACATTGAAAAACACCAACAAATACAACAACAACCTCAACATTGAAAAACAACAACAACATCAACATTGAAAAAAAGCAACAAATTCAACAACAACCTCAGCATTGAAAAACACCAACAAATTCAACAACAACCTCAACATTGAAAAACAACAACAACCTCAACATTGAAAAACAACAACAACCTCAACATTGAAAAACACCAACAAATTCAACAACAACCTCAACATTGAAAAACAACTACAACCTCAACATTGAAAAACACCAACAAATTCAACGACAACCTCAACATTGAAAAACAACAACAACCTCAACATTGAAAAACACCAACAAATTCAACAACAACCTCAACATTGAAAAACAACAACAACCTCAACATTGAAAAACACCAACAAATTCAACAACAACCTCAACATTGAAAAACAACAACAACCTCAACATTGAAAAACACCAACAAATACAACAACAACCTCAACATTGAAAAACAACAACAACCTCAACATTGAAAAAAAGCAACAAATTCAACAACAACCTCAGCATTGAAAAACACCAACAAATTCAACAACAACCTCAACATTGAAAAACAACAACAACCTCAACATTGAAAAACAACAACAACCTGAACATTGAAAAACACCAACAAATTCAACAACAACCTCAACATTGAAAAACAACTACAACCTCAACATTGAAAAACACCAACAAATTCAACAACACCCTCAACAATGAAAAACACCAACAAATTCAACGACAACCTCAACATTGAAAAACAACAACAACCTCAACATTGAAAAACACCAACAAATTCAACAACAACCTCAACATTGAAAAACAACAACAACCTCAACATTGAAAAACACCAACAAATTCAACAACAACCTCAACAATGAAAAACACCAACAAATTCAGCAACAACCTCAACATTGAAAAATACCAACAAATTTAACAACAACCTCAACTTTGAAAAACAACAAAAACCTCAACATGGAAAAACAACAAAAAATTCAACAACAACCTCAACATTGAAAAACAATAACAACCTCAAAATTGAAAAACACCAACAAATTCAACAACGACCTCAACATTTAAAGACAACAACAACCTCAACATTGAAAAACACCAACAAATTCAACAACAACCTCAACAATGAAAAACACCAACAAATTCAACAACAACTTCAACATTGAAAAACACCAACAAATTAAACATCAACCTCAACTTCGAAAAACAACAACAACCTCAAAATGGAAAAACACCAACAAATTCAACAACAACCTCAACATTGAAAAACAACAACAACCTCAAAATTGAAAAACACCAACAAATTCAACAACAACCTCAACATTGAAAAACAACAACAAACTCAACTTTGAAAAATACCAACAAATTCAACAACAACTTCAACATTGAAAAAATCAACAAATTCAACAACAACCTCGACATTGAAAAACACCAACAAATTCAACAACAACCTCAACATTGAAAAACACCAACAAATTTAACAACAACCCCAACATTGAAAAACAACAACAACGTCAAAATTGAAAACACCAACAAATTCAAAAACAACCTCAACATTTAAAAACAACAACAACCTCAACATTGAAAAACACCAACAAATTCAACAACCACCTCAACATTGAAAAACACATACAAATTCAACAACAACTTCAACATTGAAAAACACCAACAAATTCAACAACAACTTCAACATTGAAAAACACCAACAAATTCAACAACAACCTCGACATTGAACAACACCAACAAATTCAACAACAACCTCAACATTGAAAAACTACAACAACCTCAACATTGAAAAGCACCAACAAATACAACAACAACCTCAACGTTGAAAAACAACAACAACCTCAACATTGAAAAACACCAACAAATTCAACAACAACCTCAACATCGAAAAACAACAACAACCTCAACATTGAAAAACAACAACAACCTCAACATTGAAAAACACCAACAAATTCAACAACAACCTCAACATTGAAAAACAACAACAACCTCAACATTGAAAAACACCAACAAATTCAACAACAACTTCAACATTGAAAAAACCCAACAAATTCAACAACAACCTCGAAATTGAAAAACAACAACAAATTCAACAACAACCTCAACATTGAAAAACAACAACAACCTCAACATTGAAAAACACCAACAAATTCAACAACAACCTCAACATTGAAAAACAACAACAACCTCAACATTGAAAAACACCAACAAATTCAACAACAACCTCAACAATGAAAAACACCAACAAATTCAGCAACAACCTCAACATTGAAAAACACCAACAAATTTAACAACAACCTCAACTTTGAAAAACAACAAAAACCTCAACATGGAAAAACAACAAAAAATTCAACAACAACCTCAACATTGAATAACAATAACAACCTCAAAATTGAAAAACACCAACAAATTCAACAACGACCTCAACATTTAAAGACAACAACAACCTCAACATTGAAAAACACCAACAAATTCAACAACAACCTCAACAATGAAAAACACCAACAAATTCAACAACAACTTCAACATTGAAAAACACCAACAAATTAAACATCAACCACAACTTTGAAAAACAACAACAACCTCAAAATGGAAAAACACCAACAAATTCAACAACAACCTCAACATTGAAAAACAACAACAACCTCAAAATTGAAAAACACCAACAAATTCAACAACAACCTCAACATTGAAAAACAACAACAAACTCAACATTGAAAAATACCAACACATTCAACAACAACTTCAACATTGAAAAAACCAACAAATTCAACAACAACCTCAACATTGAAAAACACCAACAAATTTAACAACAACCCCAACATTGAAAAACAACAACAACCTCAAAATTGAAAAACACCAACAAATTCAAAAACAACCTCAACATTTAAAAACAACAACAAACTCAACATTGAAAAACACCAACAAATTCAACAACAACCTCAACATTGAAAAACACATACAAATTCAACAACAACTTCAACATTGAAAAACACCAACAAATTCAACACCAACCTCGACATGGAAAAACACCAACAAATTCAACAACAACCTCAACATTGAAAAACTACAACAACCTCAACATTGAAAAACACCAACAAATACAACAACAACCTCAACATTGAAAAACAACATCAACCTCAACATTGAAAAAAAGCAACAAATTCAACAACAACCTCAGCATTGAAAAACACCAACAAATTCAACAACAACCTCAACATTGAAAAACAACAACAACCTCAACATTGAAAAACAACAACAACCTCAACATTGAAAAACACCAACAAATTCAACAACAACCTCAACATTGAAAAACAACTACAACCTCAACATTGAAAAACACCAACAAATTCAACAACACCCTCAACAATGAAAAACACCAACAAATTCAACGACAACCTCAACATTGAAAAACAACAACAACCTCAACATTGAAAAACACCAACAAATTCAACAACAACCTCAACATTGAAAAACAACAACAACCTCAACATTGAAAAACACCAACAAATTCAACAACAACCTCAACAATGAAAAACACCAACAAATTCAGCAACAACCTCAACATTGAAAAACACCAACAAATTTAACAACAACCTCAACTTTCAAAAACAACAAAAACCTCAACATGGAAAAACAACAAAAAATTCAACAACAACCTCAACATTGAAAAACAATAACAACCTCAAAATTGAAAAACACCAACAAATTCAACAACGACCTCAACATTTAAAGACAACAACAACCTCAACATTGAAAAACACCAACAAATTCAACAACAACCTCAACAATGAAAAACACCAACAAATTCAACAACAACTTCAACATTGAAAAACACCAACAAATTAAACATCAACCTCAACTTTGAAAAACAACAACAACCTCAAAATGGAAAAACACCAACAAATTCAACAACAACCTCAACATTGAAAAACAACAACAACCTCAAAATTGAAAAACACCAACAAATTCAACAACAACCTCAACATTGAAAAACAACAACAAACTCAACATTGAAAAATACCAACAAATTCAACAACAACTTCAACATTGAAAAAACCAACAAATTCAACAACAACCTCGACATTGAAAAACACCAACAAATTCAACAACAACCTCAACATTGAAAAACACCAACAAATTTAACAACAACCCCAACATTGAAAAACAACAACAACCTCAAAATTGAAAAACACCAACAAATTCAAAAACAACCTCAACATTTAAAAACAACAACAACCTCAACATTGAAAAACACCAACAAATTCAACAACCACCTCAACATTGAAAAACACATACAAATTCAACAACAACTTCAACATTGAAAAACACCAACAAATTCAACACCAACCTCGACATGGAAAAACACCAACAAATTCAACAACAACCTCAACATTGAAAAACTACAACAACCTCAACATTGAAAAACACCAACAAATACAACAACAACCTCAACATTGAAAAACAACAACAACATCAACATTGAAAAAAAGCAACAAATTCAACAACAACCTCAGCATTGAAAAACACCAACAAATTCAACAACAACCTCAACATTGAAAAACAACAACAACCTCAACATTGAAAAACAACAACAACCTCAACATTGAAAAACACCAACAAATTCAACAACAACCTCAACATTGAAAAACAACTACAACCTCAACATTGAAAAACACTAACAAATTCAACGACAACCTCAACATTGAAAAACAACAACAACCTCAACATTGAAAAACACCAACAAATTCAACAACAACCTCAACATTGAAAAACAACAACAACCTCAACATTGAAAAACACCAACAAATTCAACAACAACCTCAACATTGAAAAACAACAACAACCTCAACATTGAAAAACACCAACAAATACAACAACAACCTCAACATTGAAAAACAACAACAACCTCAACATTGAAAAAAAGCAACAAATTCAACAACAACCTCAGCATTGAAAAACACCAACAAATTCAACAACAACCTCAACATTGAAAAACAACAACAACCTCAACATTGAAAAACAACAACAACCTGAACATTGAAAAACACCAACAAATTCAACAACAACCTCAACATTGAAAAACAACTACAACCTCAACATTGAAAAACACCAACAAATTCAACAACACCCTCAACAATGAAAAACACCAACAAATTCAACGACAACCTCAACATTGAAAAACAACAACAACCTCAACATTGAAAAACACCAACAAATTCAACAACGACCTCAACATTGAAAAACAACAACAACCTCAACATTGAAAAACACCAACAAATTCAACAACAACCTCAACAATGAAAAACACCAACAAATTCAGCAACAACCTCAACATTGAAAAATACCAACAAATTTAACAACAACCTCAACTTTGAAAAACAACAAAAACCTCAACATGGAAAAACAACAAAAAATTCAACAACAACCTCAACATTGAAAAACAATAACAACCTCAAAATTGAAAAACACCAACAAATTCAACAACGACCTCAACATTTAAAGACAACAACAACCTCAACATTGAAAAACACCAACAAATTCAACAACAACCTCAACAATGAAAAACACCAACAAATTCAACAACAACTTCAACATTGAAAAACACCAACAAATTAAACATCAACCTCAACTTCGAAAAACAACAACAACCTCAAAATGGAAAAACACCAACAAATTCAACAACAACCTCAACATTGAAAAACAACAACAACCTCAAAATTGAAAAACACCAACAAATTCAACAACAACCTCAACATTGAAAAACAACAACAAACTCAACTTTGAAAAATACCAACAAATTCAACAACAACTTCAACATTGAAAAAACCAACAAATTCAACAACAACCTCGACATTGAAAAACACCAACAAATTCAACAACAACCTCAACATTGAAAAACACCAACAAATTTAACAACAACCCCAACATTGAAAAACAACAACAACGTCAAAATTGAAAAACACCAACAAATTCAAAAACAACCTCAACATTTAAAAACAACAACAACCTCAACATTGAAAAACACCAACAAATTCAACAACCACCTCAACATTGAAAAACACATACAAATTCAACAACAACTTCAACATTGAAAAACACCAACAAATTCAACACCAACCTCGACATGGAAAAACACCAACAAATTCAACAGCAACCTCAACATTGAAAAACTACAACAACCTCAACATTGAAAAACACCAACAGATACAACAACAACCTCAACATTGAAAAACAACAACAACATCAACATTGAAAAAAAGCAACAAATTCAACAACAACCTCAGCATTGAAAAACACCAACAAATTCAACAACAACCTCAACATTGAAAAACAACAACAACCTCAACATTGAAAAACAACAACAACCTCAACATTGAAAAACACCAACAAATTCAACAACAACCTCAACATTGAAAAACAACTACAACCTCAACATTGAAAAACACCAACAAATTCAACAACACCCTCAACAAAGAAAAACACCAACAAATTCAACGACAACCTCAACATTGAAAAACAACAACCTCAACATTGAAAAACACCAACAAATTCAACAACAACCTCAACATTGAAAAACAACAACAACCTCAACATTGAAAAACACCAACAAATTCAACAACAACCTCAACAATGAAAAAAACCAACAAATTCAGCAACAACCTCAACATTGAAAAACACCAACGAATTTAACAACAACCTCAACTTTGAAAAACAACAAAAACCTCAACATGGAAAAACAACAAAAAATTCAACGACAACTTCAACATTGAAAAACAATAACAACCTCAAAATTGAAAAACACCAACAAATTCAACAACGACCTCAACATTTAAAGACAACAACAACCTCAACATTGAAAAACACCAACAAATTCAACAACAACCTCAACAATGAAAAACACCAACAAATTCAACAACAACTTCACCATTGAAAAACACCAACAAATTAAACATCAACCTCAACTTTGAAAAACAACAACAACCTCAAAATGGAAAAACACCAACAAATTCAACAACAACCTCAACATTGAAAAACAACAACAACCTCAAAATTGAAAAACACCAACAAATTCAAAAACAACCTCAACATTGAAAAACAACAACAAACTCAACATTGAAAAATACCAACAAATTCAACAACAACTTCAACATTGGAAAAACCAACAAATTCAAAAACAACCTCAACATTGAAAAACAACAACAAACTCAACATTGAAAAACACCAACAAATTCAACAACAACCTCAACATTGAAAAACAACAACAACCTCAACATTGAAAAACACCAACAAATACAACAACAACCTCAACATTGAAAAACAACAACAACCTCAACATTGAAAAAAAGCAACAAATTCAACAACAACCTCAGCATTGAAAAACACCAACAAATTCAACAACAACCTCAACATTGAAAAACAACAACAACCTCAACATTGAAAAACAACAACAACCTGAACATTGAAAAACACCAACAAATTCAACAACAACCTCAACATTGAAAAACAACTACAACCTCAACATTGAAAAACACCAACAAATTCAACAACACCCTCAACAATGAAAAACACCAACAAATTCAACGACAACCTCAACATTGAAAAACAACAACAACCTCAACATTGAAAAACACCAACAAATTCAACAACGACCTCAACATTGAAAAACAACAACAACCTCAACATTGAAAAACACCAACAAATTCAACAACAACCTCAACAATGAAAAACACCAACAAATTCAGCAACAACCTCAACATTGAAAAATACCAACAAATTTAACAACAACCTCAACTTTGAAAAACAACAAAAACCTCAACATGGAAAAACAACAAAAAATTCAACAACAACCTCAACATTGAAAAACAATAACAACCTCAAAATTGAAAAACACCAACAAATTCAACAACGACCTCAACATTTAAAGACAACAACAACCTCAACATTGAAAAACACCAACAAATTCAACAACAACCTCAACAATGAAAAACACCAACAAATTCAACAACAACTTCAACATTGAAAAACACCAACAAATTAAACATCAACCTCAACTTCGAAAAACAACAACAACCTCAAAATGGAAAAACACCAACAAATTCAACAACAACCTCAACATTGAAAAACAACAACAACCTCAAAATTGAAAAACACCAACAAATTCAACAACAACCTCAAAATTGAAAAACAACAACAAACTCAACTTTGAAAAATACCAACAAATTCAACAACAACTTCAACATTGAAAAAACCAACAAATTCAACAACAACCTCGACATTGAAAAACACCAACAAATTCAACAACAACCTCAACATTGAAAAACACCAACAAATTTAACAACAACCCCAACATTGAAAAACAACAACAACGTCAAAATTGAAAAACACCAACAAATTCAAAAACAACCTCAACATTTAAAAACAACAACAACCTCAACATTGAAAAACACCAACAAATTCAACAACCACCTCAACATTGAAAAACACATACAAATTCAACAACAACTTCAACATTGAAAAACACCAACAAATTCAACACCAACCTCGACATGGAAAAACACCAACAAATTCAACAGCAACCTCAACATTGAAAAACTACAACAACCTCAACATTGAAAAACACCAACAGATACAACAACAACCTCAACATTGAAAAACAACAACAACATCAACATTGAAAAAAAGCAACAAATTCAACAACAACCTCAGCATTGAAAAACACCAACAAATTCAACAACAACCTCAACATTGAAAAACAACAACAACCTCAACATTGAAAAACAACAACAACCTCAACATTGAAAAACACCAACAAATTCAACAACAACCTCAACATTGAAAAACAACTACAACCTCAACATTGAAAAACACCAACAAATTCAACAACACCCTCAACAAAGAAAAACACCAACAAATTCAACGACAACCTCAACATTGAAAAACAACAACCTCAACATTGAAAAACACCAACAAATTCAACAACAACCTCAACATTGAAAAACAACAACAACCTCAACATTGAAAAACACCAACAAATTCAACAACAACCTCAACAATGAAAAAAACCAACAAATTCAGCAACAACCTCAACATTGAAAAACACCAACGAATTTAACAACAACCTCAACTTTGAAAAACAACAAAAACCTCAACATGGAAAAACAACAAAAAATTCAACAACAACTTCAACATTGAAAAACAATAACAACCTCAAAATTGAAAAACACCAACAAATTCAACAACGACCTCAACATTTAAAGACAACAACAACCTCAACATTGAAAAACACCAACAAATTCAACAACAACCTCAACAATGAAAAACACCAACAAATTCAACAACAACTTCAACATTGAAAAACACCAACAAATTAAACATCAACCTCAACTTTGAAAAACAACAACAACCTCAAAATGGAAAAACACCAACAAATTCAACAACAACCTCAACATTGAAAAACAACAACAACCTCAAAATTGAAAAACACCAACAAATTCAAAAACAACCTCAACATTGAAAAACAACAACAAACTCAACATTGAAAAATACCAACAAATTCAACAACAACTTCAACATTGAAAAAACCAACAAATTCAACAACAACCTCGACATTGAAAAACACCAACAAATTCAACAACAAGCTCAACATTTAAAAACGCCAACAAATTCAACAACGACCTCAACATTGTAAAACACCAACAAATTCAACAACAACCTCAACATTGAAAAACAACAACAAATTCAACAACAACCTCGACATTGAAAAACACCAACAAATTCAACAACAACCTCAACATTGAAAAAAAAACAAATTCAACAACAACCTCAACATTGAAAAACAACAACAACCTCAACATTGAAAAACACCAACAAATTCAACAACAACTTCAACATTGAAGAACACCAACAAATTCAACAACAACCTCGAAATTGAAAAAAACCAACAATTTCAACAACAACCTCAACATTGAAAAACAAGAACAACCTCAACATTGAAAAACACCAACAAATTCAACAACAACCTCAACATTGAAAAACAACAACAACCTCACCATTGAAAAACACCAACAAATTCAACAACAACCTCAACATTGAAAAACACCAACAAATTAAACATCAACCTCAACTTTGAAAAACAACAACAACCTCAACATGGAAAAACACCAACAAATTCAACAACAACCTCAACATTGAAAAACAACAACAACCTCAAAATTGAAAAACACCAACAAATTCAACAACAACCTCAACATTGAAAAACAACAACAACCTCAACATTGAAAAATACCAACAAATTCAACAACAACTTCAACATTGAAAAAACCAACAAATTCAACAACAACCTCGACATTGAAAAACACCAACAAATTCAACAACAACCTCAACATTGAAAAACACCAACAAATTCAACAACAACCTCAACATCGAAAAACAACAACAACCTCAACATTGAAAAACAACAACAACCTCAACATTGAAAAACACCAACAAATTCAACAACAACCTCAACATTGAAAAACAACAACAACCTCAACATTGAAAAACACCAACAAATTCAACAACAACTTCAACATTGAAAAAACCCAACAAATTCAACAACAACCTCGAAATTGAAAAACAACAACAAATTCAACAACAACCTCAACATTGAAAAACAACAACAACCTCAACATTGAAAAACACCAACAAATTCAACAACAACCTCAACATTGAAAAACAACAACAACCTCAACATTGAAAAACACCAACAAATTCAACAACAACCTCAACAATGAAAAACACCAACAAATTCAGCAACAACCTCAACATTGAAAAACACCAACAAATTTAACAACAACCTCAACTTTGAAAAACAACAAAAACCTCAACATGGAAAAACAACAAAAAATTCAACAACAACCTCAACAATGAATAACAATAACAACCTCAAAATTGAAAAACACCAACAAATTCAACAACGACCTCAACATTTAAAGACAACAACAACCTCAACATTGAAAAACACCAACAAATTCAACAACAACCTCAACAATGAAAAACACCAACAAATTCAACAACAACTTCAACATTGAAAAACACCAACAAATTAAACATCAACCTCAACTTTGAAAAACAACAACAACCTCAAAATGGAAAAACACCAACAAATTCAACAACAACCTCAACATTGAAAAACAACAACAACCTCAAAATTGAAAAACACCAACAAATTCAACAACAACCTCAACATTGAAAAACAACAACAAACTCAACATTGAAAAATACCAACAAATTCAACAACAACTTCAACATTGAAAAAACCAACAAATTCAACAACAACCTCAACATTGAAAAACACCAACAAATTTAACAACAACCCCAACATTGAAAAACAACAACAACCTCAAAATTGAAAAACACCAACAAATTCAAAAACAACCTCAACATTTAAAAACAACAACAAACTCAACATTGAAAAACACCAACAAATTCAACAACAACCTCAACATTGAAAAACACATACAAATTCAACAACAACTTCAACATTGAAAAACACCAACAAATTCAACACCAACCTCGACATGGAAAAACACCAACAAATTCAACAACAACCTCAACATTGAAAAACTACAACAACCTCAACATTGAAAAACACCAACAAATACAACAACAACCTCAACATTGAAAAACAACAACAACCTCAACATTGAAAAAAAGCAACAAATTCAACAACAACCTCAGCATTGAAAAACACCAACAAATTCAACAACAACCTCAACATTGAAAAACAACAACAACCTCAACATTGAAAAACAACAACAAATTCAACAACAACCTCAACAATGAAAAAAACCAACAAATTCAGCAACAACCTCAACATTGAAAAACACCAACGAATTTAACAACAACCTCAACTTTGAAAAACAACAAAAACCTCAACATGGAAAAACAACAAAAAATTCAACAACAACTTCAACATTGAAAAACAATAACAACCTCAAAATTGAAAAACACCAACAAATTCAACAACGACCTCAACATTTAAAGACAACAACAACCTCAACATTGAAAAACACCAACAAATTCAACAACAACCTCAACAATGAAAAACACCAACAAATTCAACAACAACTTCAACATTGAAAAACACCAACAAATTAAACATCAACCTCAACTTTGAAAAACAACAACAACCTCAAAATGGAAAAACACCAACAAATTCAACAACAACCTCAACATTGAAAAACAACAACAACCTCAAAATTGAAAAACACCAACAAATTCAAAAACAACCTCAACATTGAAAAACAACAACAAACTCAACATTGAAAAATACCAACAAATTCAACAACAACTTCAACATTGAAAAAACCAACAAATTCAACAACAACCTCGACATTGAAAAACACCAACAAATTCAACAACAACCTCAACATTTAAAAACGCCAACAAATTCAACAACGACCTCAACATTGTAAAACACCAACAAATTCAACAACAACCTCAACATTGAAAAACACCAACAAATTCAACAACAACCTCGACATTGAAAAACACCAACAAATTCAACAACAACCTCAACATTGAAAAAAAAACAAATTCAACAACAACCTCAACATTGAAAAACAACAACAACCTCAACATTGAAAAACACCAACAAATTCAACAACAACTTCAACATTGAAGAACACCAACAAATTCAACAACAACCTCGAAATTGAAAAACACCAACAATTTCAACAACAACCTCAACATTGAAAAACAAGAACAACCTCAACATTGAAAAACACCAACAAATTCAACAACAACCTCAACATTGAAAAACAACAACAACCTCACCATTGAAAAACACCAACAAATTCAACAACAACCTCAACATTGAAAAACACCAACAAATTAAACATCAACCTCAACTTTGAAAAACAACAACAACCTCAACATGGAAAAACACCAACAAATTCAACAACAACCTCAACATTGAAAAACAACAACAACCTCAAAATTGAAAAACACCAACAAATTCAACAACAACCTCAACATTGAAAAACAACAACAACCTCAACATTGAAAAATACCAACAAATTCAACAACAACTTCAACATTGAAAAAACCAACAAATTCAACAACAACCTCGACATTGAAAAACACCAACAAATTCAACAACAACCTCAACATTGAAAAACACCAACAAATTCAACAACAACCTCAACATCGAAAAACAACAACAACCTCAACATTGAAAAACAACAACAACCTCAACATTGAAAAACACCAACAAATTCAACAACAACCTCAACATTGAAAAACAACAACAACCTCAACATTGAAAAACACCAACAAATTCAACAACAACTTCAACATTGAAAAAACCCAACAAATTCAACAACAACCTCGAAATTGAAAAACAACAACAAATTCAACAACAACCTCAACATTGAAAAACAACAACAACCTCAACATTGAAAAACACCAACAAATTCAACAACAACCTCAACATTGAAAAACAACAACAACCTCAACATTGAAAAACACCAACAAATTCAACAACAACCTCAACAATGAAAAACACCAACAAATTCAGCAACAACCTCAACATTGAAAAACACCAACAAATTTAACAACAACCTCAACTTTGAAAAACAACAAAAACCTCAACATGGAAAAACAACAAAAAATTCAACAACAACCTCAACATTGAATAACAATAACAACCTCAAAATTGAAAAACACCAACAAATTCAACAACGACCTCAACATTTAAAGACAACAACAACCTCAACATTGAAAAACACCAACAAATTCAACAACAACCTCAACAATGAAAAACACCAACAAATTCAACAACAACTTCAACATTGAAAAACACCAACAAATTAAACATCAACCTCAACTTTGAAAAACAACAACAACCTCAAAATGGAAAAACACCAACAAATTCAACAACAACCTCAACATTGAAAAACAACAACAACCTCAAAATTGAAAAACACCAACAAATTCAACAACAACCTCAACATTGAAAAACAACAACAAACTCAACATTGAAAAATACCAACAAATTCAACAACAACTTCAACATTGAAAAAACCAACAAATTCAACAACAACCTCAACATTGAAAAACACCAACAAATTTAACAACAACCCCAACATTGAAAAACAACAACAACCTCAAAATTGAAAAACACCAACAAATTCAAAAACAACCTCAACATTTAAAAACAACAACAAACTCAACATTGAAAAACACCAACAAATTCAACAACAACCTCAACATTGAAAAACACATACAAATTCAACAACAACTTCAACATTGAAAAACACCAACAAATTCAACACCAACCTCGACATGGAAAAACACCAACAAATTCAACAACAACCTCAACATTGAAAAACTACAACAACCTCAACATTGAAAAACACCAACAAATACAACAACAACCTCAACATTGAAAAACAACAACAACCTCAACATTGAAAAAAAGCAACAAATTCAACAACAACCTCAGCATTGAAAAACACCAACAAATTCAACAACAACCTCAACATTGAAAAACAACAACAACCTCAACATTGAAAAACAACAACAACCTCAACATTGAAAAACACCAACAAATTCAACAACAACCTCAACATTGAAAAACAACTACAACCTCAACATGGAAAAACACCAACAAATTCAACAACACCCTCAACAATGAAAAACACCAACAAATTCAACGACAACCTCAACATTGAAAAACAATAACAACCTCAAAATTGAAAAACACCAACAAATTCAACAACGACCTCAACATTTAAAGACAACAACAACCTCAACATTGAAAAACACCAACAAATTCAACAACAACCTCAACAATGAAAAACACCAACAAATTCAACAACAACTTCAACATTGAAAAACACCAACAAATTAAACATCAACCTCAACTTTGAAAAACAACAACAACCTCAAAATGGAAAAACACCAACAAATTCAACAACAACCTCAACATTGAAAAACAACAACAACCTCAAAATTGAAAAACACCAACAAATTCAACAACAACCTCAACATTGAAAAACAACAACAAACTCAACATTGAAAAATACCAACAAATTCAACAACAACTTCAACATTGAAAAAACCAACAAATTCAACAACAACCTCGACATTGAAAAACACCAACAAATTCAACAACAACCTCAACATTGAAAAACACCAACAAATTTAACAACAACCCCAACATTGAAAAACAACAACAACCTCAAAATTGAAAAACACCAACAAATTCAAAAACAACCTCAACATTTAAAAACAACAACAACCTCAACATTGAAAAACACCAACAAATTCAACAACCACCTCAACATTGAAAAACACATACAAATTCAACAACAACTTCAACATTGAAAAACACCAACAAATTCAACACCAACCTCGACATGGAAAAACACCAACAAATTCAACAACAACCTCAACATTGAAAAACTACAACAACCTCAACATTGAAAAACACCAACAAATACAACAACAACCTCAACATTGAAAAACAACAACAACATCAACATTGAAAAAAAGCAACAAATTCAACAACAACCTCAGCATTGAAAAACACCAACAAATTCAACAACAACCTCAACATTGAAAAACAACAACAACCTCAACATTGAAAAACAACAACAACCTCAACATTGAAAAACACCAACAAATTCAACAACAACCTCAACATTGAAAAACAACTACAACCTCAACATTGAAAAACACCAACAAATTCAACGACAACCTCAACATTGAAAAACAACAACAACCTCAACATTGAAAAACACCAACAAATTCAACAACAACCTCAACATTGAAAAACAACAACAACCTCAACATTGAAAAACACCAACAAATTCAACAACAACCTCAACATTGAAAAACAACAACAACCTCAACATTGAAAAACACCAACAAATACAACAACAACCTCAACATTGAAAAACAACAACAACCTCAACATTGAAAAAAAGCAACAAATTCAACAACAACCTCAGCATTGAAAAACACCAACAAATTCAACAACAACCTCAACATTGAAAAACAACAACAACCTCAACATTGAAAAACAACAACAACCTGAACATTGAAAAACACCAACAAATTCAACAACAACCTCAACATTGAAAAACAACTACAACCTCAACATTGAAAAACACCAACAAATTCAACAACACCCTCAACAATGAAAAACACCAACAAATTCAACGACAACCTCAACATTGAAAAACAACAACAACCTCAACATTGAAAAACGCCAACAAATTCAACAACGACCTCAACATTGTAAAACACCAACAAATTCAACAACAACCTCAACATTGAAAAACACCAACAAATTCAACAACAACCTCGACATTGAAAAACACCAACAAATTCAACAACAACCTCAACATTGAAAAAAAAACAAATTCAACAACAACCTCAACATTGAAAAACAACAACAACCTCAACATTGAAAAACACCAACAAATTCAACAACAACTTAAACATTGAAGAACACCAACAAATTCAACAACAACCTCGAAATTGAAAAACACCAACAATTTCAACAACAACCTCAACATTGAAAAACAAGAACAACCTCAACATTGAAAAACACCAACAAATTCAACAACAACCTCAACATTGAAAAACAACAACAACCTCACCATTGAAAAACACCAACAAATTCAACAACAACCTCAACATTGAAAAACACCAACAAATTAAACATCAACCTCAACTTTGAAAAACAACAACAACCTCAACATGGAAAAACACCAACAAATTCAACAACAACCTCAACATTGAAAAACAACAACAACCTCAAAATTGAAAAACACCAACAAATTCAACAACAACCTCAACATTGAAAAAAAACAACAACCTCAACATTGAAAAATACCAACAAATTCAACAACAACTTCAACATTGAAAAAACCAACAAATTCAACAACAACCTCGACATTGAAAAACACCAACAAATTCAACAACAACCTCAACATTGAAAAACACCAACAAATTCAACAACAACCTCAACATCGAAAAACAACAACAACCTCAACATTGAAAAACAACAACAACCTCAACATTGAAAAACACCAACAAATTCAACAACAACCTCAACATTGAAAAACAACAACAACCTCAACATTGAAAAACACCAACAAATTCAACAACAACTTCAACATTGAAAAAACCCAACAAATTCAACAACAACCTCGAAATTGAAAAACAACAACAAATTCAACAACAACCTCAACATTGAAAAACAACAACAACCTCAACATTGAAAAACACCAACAAATTCAACAACAACCTCAACATTGAAAAACAACAACAACCTCAACATTGAAAAACACCAACAAATTCAACAACAACCTCAACAATGAAAAACACCAACAAATTCAGCAACAACCTCAACATTGAAAAACACCAACAAATTTAACAACAACCTCAACTTTGAAAAACAACAAAAACCTCAACATGGAAAAACAACAAAAAATTCAACAACAACCTCAACATTGAATAACAATAACAACCTCAAAATTGAAAAACACCAACAAATTCAACAACGACCTCAACATTTAAAGACAACAACAACCTCAACATTGAAAAACACCAACAAATTCAACAACAACCTCAACAATGAAAAACACCAACAAATTCAACAACAACTTCAACATTGAAAAACACCAACAAATTAAACATCAACCTCAACTTTGAAAAACAACAACAACCTCAAAATGGAAAAACACCAACAAATTCAACAACAACCTCAACATTGAAAAACAACAACAACCTCAAAATTGAAAAACACCAACAAATTCAACAACAACCTCAACATTGAAAAACAACAACAAACTCAACATTGAAAAATACCAACAAATTCAACAACAACTTCAACATTGAAAAAACCAACAAATTCAACAACAACCTCAACATTGAAAAACACCAACAAATTTAACAACAACCCCAACATTGAAAAACAACAACAACCTCAAAATTGAAAAACACCAACAAATTCAAAAACAACCTCAACATTTAAAAACAACAACAAACTCAACATTGAAAAACACCAACAAATTCAACAACAACCTCAACATTGAAAAACACATACAAATTCAACAACAACTTCAACATTGAAAAACACCAACAAATTCAACACCAACCTCGACATGGAAAAACACCAACAAATTCAACAACAACCTCAACATTGAAAAACTACAACAACCTCAACATTGAAAAACACCAACAAATACAACAACAACCTCAACATTGAAAAACAACAACAACCTCAACATTGAAAAAAAGCAACAAATTCAACAACAACCTCAGCATTGAAAAACACCAACAAATTCAACAACAACCTCAACATTGAAAAACAACAACAACCTCAACATTGAAAAACAACAACAACCTCAACATTGAAAAACACCAACAAATTCAACAACAACCTCAACATTGAAAAACAACTACAACCTCAACATGGAAAAACACCAACAAATTCAACAACACCCTCAACAATGAAAAACACCAACAAATTCAACGACAACCTCAACATTGAAAAACAACAACAACCTCAACATTGAAAAACACCAACAAATTCAACAACAACCTCAACATTGAAAAACAACAACAACCTCAACATTGAAAAACACCAACAAATTCAACAACAACCTCAACAATGAAAAACACCAACAAATTCAGCAACAACCTCAACATTGAAAAACACCAACAAATTTAACAACAACCTCAACTTTCAAAAACAACAAAAACCTCAACATGGAAAAACAACAAAAAATTCAACAACAACCTCAACATTGAAAAACAATAACAACCTCAAAATTGAAAAACACCAACAAATTCAACAACGACCTCAACATTTAAAGACAACAACAACCTCAACATTGAAAAACACCAACAAATTCAACAACAACCTCAACAATGAAAAACACCAACAAATTCAACAACAACTTCAACATTGAAAAACACCAACAAATTAAACATCAACCTCAACTTTGAAAAACAACAACAACCTCAAAATGGAAAAACACCAACAAATTCAACAACAACCTCAACATTGAAAAACAACAACAACCTCAAAATTGAAAAACACCAACAAATTCAACAACAACCTCAACATTGAAAAACAACAACAAACTCAACATTGAAAAATACCAACAAATTCAACAACAACTTCAACATTGAAAAAACCAACAAATTCAACAACAACCTCGACATTGAAAAACACCAACAAATTCAACAACAACCTCAACATTGAAAAACACCAACAAATTTAACAACAACCCCAACATTGAAAAACAACAACAACCTCAAAATTGAAAAACACCAACAAATTCAAAAACAACCTCAACATTTAAAAACAACAACAACCTCAACATTGAAAAACACCAACAAATTCAACAACCACCTCAACATTGAAAAACACATACAAATTCAACAACAACTTCAACATTGAAAAACACCAACAAATTCAACACCAACCTCGACATGGAAAAACACCAACAAATTCAACAACAACCTCAACATTGAAAAACTACAACAACCTCAACATTGAAAAACACCAACAAATACAACAACAACCTCAACATTGAAAAACAACAACAACATCAACATTGAAAAAAAGCAACAAATTCAACAACAACCTCAGCATTGAAAAACACCAACAAATTCAACAACAACCTCAACATTGAAAAACAACAACAACCTCAACATTGAAAAACAACAACAACCTCAACATTGAAAAACACCAACAAATTCAACAACAACCTCAACATTGAAAAACAACTACAACCTCAACATTGAAAAACACCAACAAATTCAACGACAACCGCAACATTGAAAAACAACAACAACCTCAACATTGAAAAACACCAACAAATTCAACAACAACCTCAACATTGAAAAACAACAACAACCTCAACATTGAAAAACACCAACAAATTCAACAACAACCTCAACATTGAAAAACAACAACAACCTCAACATTGAAAAACACCAACAAATACAACAACAACCTCAACATTGAAAAACAACAACAACCTCAACATTGAAAAAAAGCAACAAATTCAACAACAACCTCAGCATTGAAAAACACCAACAAATTCAACAACAACCTCAACATTGAAAAACAACAACAACCTCAACATTGAAAAACAACAACAACCTGAACATTGAAAAACACCAACAAATTCAACAACAACCTCAACATTGAAAAACAACTACAACCTCAACATTGAAAAACACCAACAAATTCAACAACACCCTCAACAATGAAAAACACCAACAAATTCAACGACAACCTCAACATTGAAAAACAACAACAACCTCAACATTGAAAAACACCAACAAATTCAACAACAACCTCAACATTGAAAAACAACAACAACCTCAACATTGAAAAACACCAACAAATTCAACAACAACCTCAACAATGAAAAACACCAACAAATTCAGCAACAACCTCAACATTGAAAAATACCAACAAATTTAACAACAACCTCAACTTTGAAAAACAACAAAAACCTCAACATGGAAAAACAACAAAAAATTCAACAACAACCTCAACATTGAAAAACAATAACAACCTCAAAATTGAAAAACACCAACAAATTCAACAACGACCTCAACATTTAAAGACAACAACAACCTCAACATTGAAAAACACCAACAAATTCAACAACAACCTCAACAATGAAAAACACCAACAAATTCAACAACAACTTCAACATTGAAAAACACCAACAAATTAAACATCAACCTCAACTTCGAAAAACAACAACAACCTCAAAATGGAAAAAGACCAACAAATTCAACAACAACCTCAACATTGAAAAACAACAACAACCTCAAAATTGAAAAACACCAACAAATTCAACAACAACCTCAACATTGAAAAACAACAACAAACTCAACTTTGAAAAATACCAACAAATTCAACAACAACTTCAACATTGAAAAAACCAACAAATTCAACAACAACCTCGACATTGAAAAACACCAACAAATTCAACAACAACCTCAACATTGAAAAACACCAACAAATTTAACAACAACCCCAACATTGAAAAACAACAACAACGTCAAAATTGAAAAACACCAACAAATTCAAAAACAACCTCAACATTTAAAAACAACAACAACCTCAACATTGAAAAACACCAACAAATTCAACAACCACCTCAACATTGAAAAACACATACAAATTCAACAACAACTTCAACATTGAAAAACACCAACAAATTCAACACCAACCTCGACATGGAAAAACACCAACAAATTCAACAGCAACCTCAACATTGAAAAACAACAACAACCTCAACATTGAAAAACACCAACAAATTCAACAACAACCTCAACATTGAAAAACAACAACAACCTCAACATTGAAAAACACCAACAAATTCAACAAAAACCTCAACATCGAAAAACAACAACAACCTCAACATTGAAAAACAACAACAACCTCAACATTGAAAAACACCAACAAATTCAACAACAACCTCGACATTGAAAAACACCAACAAATTCAACAACAACCTCAACATTTAAAAACGCCAACAAATTCAACAACGACCTCAACATTGTAAAACACCAACAAATTCAACTACAACCTCAACATTGAAAAACACCAATAAATTCAACAACAACCTCGACATTGAAAAACACCAACAAATTCAACAACAACCTCAACATTGAAAAAAAAACAAATTCAACAACAACCTCAACATTGAAAAACAACAACAACCTCAACATTGAAAAACACCAACAAATTCAACAACAACCTCAACATTGAAAACTACCAACAAATTCAACAACAACTTCAACATTGAAAAACACCAAGAAATTCAACAACTACCTCGACATTGAAAAACACCAACACATTCAACAACAACCTCAACATTGAATAACTACAACAACCTCAACATTGAAAAACACCAACAAATACAACAACAACCTCAACATTGAAAAACAACAACAACCTCAACATTGAAAAACACCAACAAATTCAACAACAACCTCAACATTGAAAAACAGCAACAACCTCAACATTGAAAAACAACAACAAATTCAACAACAACTTCAACATTGAAAAACAACAACAAATTAAACAACAACCTCGAAATTGAAAAACACCAACAAATTCAACAACAACCTCAACATTGAAAAACAACAACAACCTCAACATTGAAAAACACCAACAAATTCAACAAGAACCTCAACATTGAAAAACAACAACAACCTCAACATTGAAAAACACCAACAAATTCAACAACAACCTCAACATTGAAAAACACCAACAAATTAAGCAACAACCTCAACATTGAAAAACAACAACAACCTCAACTTTGAAAAACACCAAGAAATTCAACAACAACCTCAACATTGAAAAACACCAACAAATTCAACAACAACCTCAACATTGAAAAACAACAACAACCTCAACATTGAAAAACACCAACAAATTCAACAACAACCTCAACAGTGAAAAACAACAACAACCTCAACATTGAAAAACACCAACAAATTCAACAACAGCCTCAACAATGAAAAACACCAACAAATTCAACAACAACCTCAACATTGAAAAACACCAACAAATTTAACAACAACCTCAACTTTGAAAAACAACAACAACCTCAACATTGAAAAACACCAACAAATTCAACAACAACCTCAACATTGAAAAACAACAACAACCTCAACATTGAAAAACACCAACAAATACAACAACAACCTCAACATTGAAAAACAACAACAACCTCAACATTGAAAAAAAGCAACAAATTCAACAACAACCTCAGCATTGAAAAACACCAACAAATTCAACAACAACCTCAACATTGAAAAACAACAACAACCTCAACATTGAAAAACAACAACAACCTGAACATTGAAAAACACCAACAAATTCAACAACAACCTCAACATTGAAAAACAACTACAACCTCAACATTGAAAAACACCAACAAATTCAACAACACCCTCAACAATGAAAAACACCAACAAATTCAACGACAACCTCAACATTGAAAAACAACAACAACCTCAACATTGAAAAACACCAACAAATTCAACAACAACCTCAACATTGAAAAACAACAACAACCTCAACATTGAAAAACACCAACAAATTCAACAACAACCTCAACAATGAAAAACACCAACAAATTCAGCAACAACCTCAACATTGAAAAATACCAACAAATTTAACAACAACCTCAACTTTGAAAAACAACAAAAACCTCAACATGGAAAAACAACAAAAAATTCAACAACAACCTCAACATTGAAAAACAATAACAACCTCAAAATTGAAAAACACCAACAAATTCAACAACGACCTCAACATTTAAAGACAACAACAACCTCAACATTGAAAAACACCAACAAATTCAACAACAACCTCAACAATGAAAAACACCAACAAATTCAACAACAACTTCAACATTGAAAAACACCAACAAATTAAACATCAACCTCAACTTCGAAAAACAACAACAACCTCAAAATGGAAAAAGACCAACAAATTCAACAACAACCTCAACATTGAAAAACAACAACAACCTCAAAATTGAAAAACACCAACAAATTCAACAACAACCTCAACATTGAAAAACAACAACAAACTCAACTTTGAAAAATACCAACAAATTCAACAACAACTTCAACATTGAAAAAACCAACAAATTCAACAACAACCTCGACATTGAAAAACACCAACAAATTCAACAACAACCTCAACATTGAAAAACACCAACAAATTTAACAACAACCCCAACATTGAAAAACAACAACAACGTCAAAATTGAAAAACACCAACAAATTCAAAAACAACCTCAACATTTAAAAACAACAACAACCTCAACATTGAAAAACACCAACAAATTCAACAACCACCTCAACATTGAAAAACACATACAAATTCAACAACAACTTCAACATTGAAAAACACCAACAAATTCAACACCAACCTCGACATGGAAAAACACCAACAAATTCAACAGCAACCTCAACATTGAAAAACAACAACAACCTCAACATTGAAAAACACCAACAAATTCAACAACAACCTCAACATTGAAAAACAACAACAACCTCAACATTGAAAAACACCAACAAATTCAACAAAAACCTCAACATCGAAAAACAACAACAACCTCAACATTGAAAAACAACAACAACCTCAACATTGAAAAACACCAACAAATTCAACAACAACCTCGACATTGAAAAACACCAACAAATTCAACAACAACCTCAACATTTAAAAACGCCAACAAATTCAACAACGACCTCAACATTGTAAAACACCAACAAATTCAACTACAACCTCAACATTGAAAAACACCAATAAATTCAACAACAACCTCGACATTGAAAAACACCAACAAATTCAACAACAACCTCAACATTGAAAAAAAAACAAATTCAACAACAACCTCAACATTGAAAAACAACAACAACCTCAACATTGAAAAACACCAACAAATTCAACAACAACCTCAACATTGAAAACTACCAACAAATTCAACAACAACTTCAACATTGAAAAACACCAAGAAATTCAACAACTACCTCGACATTGAAAAACACCAACACATTCAACAACAACCTCAACATTGAATAACTACAACAACCTCAACATTGAAAAACACCAACAAATACAACAACAACCTCAACATTGAAAAACAACAACAACCTCAACATTGAAAAACACCAACAAATTCAACAACAACCTCAACATTGAAAAACAGCAACAACCTCAACATTGAAAAACAACAACAAATTCAACAACAACTTCAACATTGAAAAACAACAACAAATTAAACAACAACCTCGAAATTGAAAAACACCAACAAATTCAACAACAACCTCAACATTGAAAAACAACAACAACCTCAACATTGAAAAACACCAACAAATTCAACAAGAACCTCAACATTGAAAAACAACAACAACCTCAACATTGAAAAACACCAACAAATTCAACAACAACCTCAACATTGAAAAACACCAACAAATTAAGCAACAACCTCAACATTGAAAAACAACAACAACCTCAACTTTGAAAAACACCAAGAAATTCAACAACAACCTCAACATTGAAAAACACCAACAAATTCAACAACAACCTCAACATTGAAAAACAACAACAACCTCAACATTGAAAAACACCAACAAATTCAACAACAACCTCAACAGTGAAAAACAACAACAACCTCAACATTGAAAAACACCAACAAATTCAACAACAGCCTCAACAATGAAAAACACCAACAAATTCAACAACAACCTCAACATTGAAAAACACCAACAAATTTAACAACAACCTCAACTTTGAAAAACAACAACAACCTCAACATGGAAAAACACCAACAAATTCAACAACAACCTCAACATTGAAAAACAACAACAACCTCAAATTTGCAAAACACCAACACATTCAACAACAACCTCAACATTTAAAAACAACAACAACCTCAACATTGAAAAACACCAACAAATTCAACAACAACCTCAACATTGAAAAACACCAACAAATTCAACAACAACTTCAACATTGAAAAACACCAACAAATTCAACAACTACCTCGACATTGAAAAACACCAACAAATTCAACAACAACCTCAATATTGAATAACTACAACAACCTCAACATTGAAAAACACCAACAAATACAACAACAACCTCAACATTGAAAAACAACAACAACCTCAACATTGAAAAACACCAACAAATTCAACAACAACCTCAACATTGAAAAACAACAACAACCTCAACATTGAAAAACAACAACAAATTCAACAACAACTTCAACATTGAAAAACACCAACAAATTAAACAACAACCTCGAAATTGAAAAACACCAACAAATTCAACAACAACCTCAACATTGAAAAACAACAACAACCTCAACATTGAAAAACACCAACAAATTCAACAACAACCTCAACATTGAAAAACAACAACTACCTCAACATTGAAAAACACCAACAAATTCAACAACAACCTCAACATTGAAAAACACCAACAAATTAAGCAACAACCTCAACATTGAAAAACAATAACAACCTCAACATTGAAAAACACCAAGAAATTCAACAACAACCTCAACATTGAAAAACACCAACAAATTCAACAACAACCTCAACATTGAAAAACAACAACAACCTCAACATTGAAAAACACCAACAAATTCAACAACAACCTCAACAATGAAAAACATCAACAAAATCAACAACAACCTCAACATTGAAAAACACCAACAAATTTAACAACAACCTCAACTTTGAAAAACAACAACAACTTCAACACGGCAAAACACCAACAAATTCAACAACAACCTCAACATTGAAAAACACAAACAAATTCAACAACAACTTCAACATTGAAAAACACCAACAAATTCAACAACAACCTCGACATTGAAAAACACGAACAAATTCAACAACAACCTCAACATTGAAAAACTACAACAACCACAACATTGAAAAACACCAACAAATACAGCAACAACCTCAACATTGAAAAACAACAACAACCTCAACATTGAAAAACACCAACAAATTCAACAACAACCTCAACATTGAAAAACACCAACAAATTCAGCAACAACCTCAACATTGGAAAACAACAACAACCTCAACAATGAAAAACACCAACAAATTCAACAACAACCTCAACATTGAAAAACAACAACAACCTGAGCATTGAAAAGCACGAACAAATTCAGCAACAACCTCAACGTTGAAAAAGACCAACAAATTCAACAACAACCTCAACATTGAAGAACAACACAAACCTCAACATTGAAAAACACCAACAAATTCAACAACAACCTCAACATTGAAAAACACCAACAAATTAAGCAACAACCTCAACATTGAAAAACAACAACAACCTCAACATTGAAAAACACCAACAAATTCAACAACAACCTCAACATTGAAAAACAACAACAACCTCAACATTGAAAAACACCAACAAATTCAACAACAACCTCAACATTGAAAAACAACAACAACCTCAACATTGAAAAACACCAACAAATTCAACAACTTCAACATTGAAAAACACCAAAATATTCAACAACAACCTCGAAATTGAAAAACACCAACAAATTCAACAACAACCTCGACATTGAAAAACACCAACAAATTCAACAACAACCTCAACATTGAATAACTACAACAAACTCAACATTGAAAAACACCAACAAATACAACAACAACCTCAACATTGAAAAACAACAACATCAACATTGAAAAACACCAACAAATTCAACAACAACCTCAGCATTGAAAAACAACAACAACCTCAACATTGAAAAACACCAACAAATTCAACAACAACCTCAACATTGAAAAACAACAACAACCTCAACATTGAAAAACACCAACAAATTCAACAACAACCTCAACATTGAGAAACACCAACAAATTAAGCAACAACCTCAACATTGAAAAGCAATAACAACCTCAACAATGAAAAACACCAAGAAATTCAACAACAACCTCAACATTGAAAAACACCAACAAATTCAACAACAACCTCAACGTTGAAAAACAACAACAACCTCAACATTGAAAAACACCAACAAATTCAACAACAACCTCAACAATGAAAAACATCAACAAAATCAACAACAACCTCAACATTGACAAACACCAACAAATTCAACAACAACCTCAACAATGAAAAACACCAACAAATTCAACAACAACCTCAACATTGAAAAACAACAACAAATTTAACAACAACCTCAACTTTGAAAAACAACAACAACCTCAAAATTGAAAAACACCAACAAATTCAACAACAACCTCAACATTGAAAAACACCAACAAATTCAACAACAACTTCAACATTGAAAAACACCAACAAATTCAACAACTACCTCGACATTGAAAAACACCAACAAATTCAACAACAACCTCAACATTGAATAACTACAACAACCTCAACATTGAAAAACACCAACAAATACAACAACAACCTCAACATTGAAAAACAACAACATCAACATTGAAAAACACCAACAAATTCAACAACAACCTCAGCATTGAAAAACAACAACAACCTCAACATTGAAAAACAACAACAAATTCAACAACAGCCTCAACAATGAAAAACACCAACAAATTCAACAACAACCTCAACATTGAAAAACACCAACAAATTTAACAACAACCTCAACTTTGAAAAACAACAACAACCTCAACATGGAAAAACACCAACAAATTCAACAACAACCTCAACATTGAAAAACAACAACAACCTCAAATTTGCAAAACACCAACAAATTCAACAACAACCTCAACATTTAAAAACAACAACAACCTCAACATTGAAAAACACCAACAAATTCAACAACAACCTCAACATTGAAAAACACCAACAAATTCAACAACAACTTCAACATGGAAAAACACCAACAAATTCAACAACTACCTCGACATTGAAAAACACCAACAAATTCAACAACAACCTCAACGTTGAATAACTACAACAACCTCAACATTGAAAAACACCAACAAATACAACAACAACCTCAACATTGAAAAACAACAACAACCTCAACATTGAAAAACACCAACAAATTCAACAACAACCTCAACATTGAAAAACAACGACAACCTCAACATTGAAAAACAACAACAAATTCAACAACAACTTCAACATTGAAAAACACCAACAAATTAAACAACAACCTCGAAATTGAAAAACACCAACAAATTCAACAACAACCTCAACATTGAAAAACAACAACAACCTCAACATTGAAAAACACCAACAAATTCAACAACAACCTCAACATTGAAAAACAACAACAACCTCAACATTGAAAAACACCAACAAATTCAACAACAACCTCAACATTGAGAAACACCAACAAATTAAGCAACAACCTCAACATTGAAAAGCAATAACAACCTCAACATTGAAAAACACCAAGAAATTCAACAACAACCTCAACATTGAAAAACACCAACAAATTCAACAACAACCTCAACATTGAAAAACAACAACAACCTCAACATTGAAAAACACCAACAAATTCAACAACAACCTCAACAATGAAAAACATCAACAAAATCAACAACAACCTCAACATTGAAAAACACCAACAAATTTAACAACAACCTCAACTTTGAAAAACAACAACAACTTCAACATGGAAAAACACCAACAAATTCAACAACAACTTCAACATTGAAAAACAACAACAACCTCAAAATTGAAAAACACCAACAAATTCAACAACAACCTCAACATTTATAAACAACAACAACCTCAACATTGAAAAACACCAACAAATTCAACAACAACCTCAACATTGAAAAACACAAACAAATTCAACAACAACTTCAACATTGAAAAACACTAACAAATTCAACAACAACCTCGACATTGAAAAACACCAACAAATTCAACAACAACCTCAACATTGAAAAACTACAACAACCACAACATTGAAAAACACCAACAAATACAGCAACAACCTCAACATTGAAAAACAACAACAACCTCAACATTGAAAAACACCAACAAATTCAACAACAACCTCAACATTGAAAAACACCAACAAATTCAGCAACAACCTCAACATTGGAAAACAACAACAACCTCAACATTGAAAAACAACAACAACCTCAACATTGAAAAACACCAACAAATTCAACAACAACCTCAACATTGAAAAACACCAACAAATTCAGCAACAACCTCAACATTGAAAAACAACAACAACATGAGCATTGAAAAGCACGAACAAATTCAACAACAACCTCAACGTTGAAAAAGACCAACAAATTCAACAACAACCTCAACATTGAAGAACAACACAAACCTCAACATTGAAAAACACCAACAAATTCAACAACAACCTCAACATTGAAAAACACCAACAAATTAAGCAACAACCTCAACATTGAAAAACAACAACAACCTCAACATTGAAAAACACCAACAAATTCAACAACAACCTCAACATTGAAAAACACCAACAAATTCAACAACAACCTCAACATTGAAAAACAACAACAACCTCAACATTGAAAAACACCAACAAATTCAACAACAACCTCAACATTGAAAAACAACAACAACCTCAACATTGAAAAACACCAACAAATTTAACAACAACCTCAACTTTGAAAAACAAGAACAACCTCAACATTGAAAAACACCAACAAATTCAACAACAACTTCAACATTGAAAAACACCAACAAATTCAACAACAACCTCAACATTGAAAAACACCAACAAATTGAACAACAACCTCAACATTGAAAAACAACAACAACCTCAACATTGAAAAACACCAACAAATTCAACAACAACTTCAACATTGAAAAACACCAACAAATTCAACAACAACCTCGAAATTGAAAAACACCAACAAATTCAACAACAACCTCAACATTTAAAAACAACAACAACCTCAACATTGAAAAACAACAACAAATTCAACAACAACCTCAACATTGAAAACTACCAACAAATTCAACAACAACTTCAATATTGAAAAACACCAACAAATTCAACAACTACCTCGACATTGAAAAACACCAACAAATTCAACAACAACCTCAACATTGAATAACTACAACAACCTCAACATTGAAAAACACCAACAAATACAACAACAACCTCAACATTGAAAAACAACAACAACCTCAACATTGAAAAACACCAACAAATTCAACAACAACTTCAACATTGAAAAACACCAACAAATTAAACAACAACCTCGAAATTGAAAAACACCAACAAATTCAACAACAACCTCAACATTGAAAAACAACAACAACCTCAACATTGAAAAACACCAACAAATTCAACAAGAACCTGAACATTGAAAAACAGCAACAACCTCAACTTTGAAAAACACCAAGAAATTCAACAACAACCTCAACATTGAAAAACACCAACAAATTCAACAACAACCTCAACATTGAAAAACAACAACAACCTCAACATTGAAAAACACCAACAAATTCAACAACAACCTCAACAGTGAAAAACAACAACAACCTCAACATTGAAAAACACCAACAAATTCAACAACAGCCTCAACAATGAAAAACACCAACAAATTCAACAACAACCTCAACATTGAAAAACACCAACAAATTTAACAACAAACTCAACTTTGAAAAACAACAACAACCTCAACATGGAAAAACACCAACAAATTCAACAACAACCTCAACATTGAAAAACAACAACAACCTCAAATTTGCAAAACACCAACAAATTCAACAACAACCTCAACATTTAAAAACAACAACAACCTCAACATTGAAAAACACCAACAAATTCAACAACAACCTCAACATTGAAAAACACCAACAAATTCAACAACAACTTCAACATTGAAAAACACCAACAAATTCAACAACTACCTCGACATTGAAAAACACCAACAAATTCAACAACAACCTCAACATTGAATAACTACAACAACCTCAACATTGAAAAACACCAACAAATACAACAACAACCTCAACATTGAAAAACACCAACAAATTCAACAACAACCTCAACATTGAAAAACAACAACAACCTCAACATTGAAAAACAACAACAAATTCAACAACAACTTCAACATTGAAAAACACCAACAAATTAAACAACAACCTCGAAATTGAAAAACACCAACAAATTCAACAACAACCTCAACATTGAAAAACAACAACAACCTCAACATTGAAAAAGACCAACAAATTCAACAACAACCTCAACATTGAAAAACAACAACTACCTCAACATTGAAAAACACCAACAAATTCAACAACACCCTCAACATTGAAAAACACCAAGAAATTAAGCAACAACCTCAACATTGAAAAACAATAACAACCTCAACATTGAAAAACACCAAGAAATTCAACAACAACCTCAACATTGAAAAACACCAACAAATTCAACAACAACCTCAACATTGAAAAACAACAACAACCTCAACATTGAAAAACACCAACAAATTCAACAACAACCTCAACAATGAAAAACATCAACAAAATCAACAACAACCTCAACATTGAAAAACACCAACAAATTTAACAACAACCTCAACTTTGAAAAACAACAACAACTTCAACACGGAAAAACACCAACAAATTCAACAACAACCTCAACATTGAAAAACAACAACAACCTCAAAATTGAAAAAGAGCAACAAATTCAACAACAACCTCAACATTTATAAACAACAACATCCTCAACATTGAAAAACACCAACAAATTCAACAACAACCTCGACATTGAAAAACACGAACAAATTCAACAACAACCTCAACATTGAAAAACTACAACAACCACAACATTGAAAAACACCAACAAATACAGCAACAACCTCAACATTGAAAAACAACAACAACCTCAACATTGAAAAACACCAACAAATTCAACAACAACCTCAACATTGAAAAACACCAACAAATTCAACAACAACCTCAACATTGGAAAACAACAACAACCTCAACATTGAAAAACACCAACAAATTCAACAACAACCTCAACATTGAAAAACAACAACAACCTGAGCATTGAAAAGCACGAACAAATTCAGCAACAACCTCAACGTTGAAAAAGACCAACAAATTCAACAACAACCTCAACATTGAAGAACAACACAAACCTCAACATTGAAAAACACCAACAAATTCAACAACAACCTCAACATTGAAAAACACCAACAAATTAAGCAACAACCTCAACATTGAAAAACAACAACAACCTCAACATTGAAAAACACCAACAAATTCAACAACAACCTCAACATTGAAAAACAACAACAACCTCAACATTGAAAAACACCAACAAATTCAACAACAACCTCAACATTGAAAAACAACAACAACCTCAACATTGAAAAACACCAACAAATTCAACAACTTCAACATTGAAAAACACCAACATATTCAACAACAACCTCGACATTGAAAAACACCAACAAATTCAACAACAACCTCAACATTGAAAAACAACAACAACCTCAACATTGAAAAACACCAACAAATTCAACAACAACCTCAACATTGAAAAACAACAACAACCTCAACATTGAAAAACACCAACAAATTCAACAACAGCCTCAACAATGAAAAACACCAACAAATTCAACAACAACCTCAACATTGAAAAACACCAACAAATTTAACAACAAACTCAACTTTGAAAAACAACAACAACCTCAACATGGAAAAACACCAACAAATTCAACAACAACCTCAACATTGAAAAACAACAACAACCTCAACATTGAAAAACACCAACAAATTCAACAACAACCTCAACATTGAAAAACAACAACAACCTCAACATTGAAAAACACCAACAAATTCAACAACAACCTCAACAATGAAAAACACCAACAAATTCAACAACAACCTCAACATTGAAAAACACCAACAAATTTAACAACAACCTCAACTTTGAAAAACAAGAACAACCTCAACATGGAAAAACACCAACAAATTCAACAACAACCTCAACATTGAAAAACACCAACAAATTTAACAACAAACTCAACTTTGAAAAACAACAACAACCTCAACATGGAAAAACACCAACAAATTCAACAACAACCTCAACATTGAAAAACAACAACAACCTCAACATTGAAAAACACCAACAAATTCAACAACAACCTCAACATTGAAAAACAACAACAACCTCAACATTGAAAAACACCAACAAATTCAACAACAACCTCAACAATGAAAAACACCAACAAATTCAACAACAACCTCAACATTGAAAAACAACAACAAATTTAACAACAACCTCAACTTTGAAAAACAACAACAACCTCAAAATTGAAAAACACCAACAAATTCAACAACAACCTCAACATTGAAAAACACCAACAAATTCAACAGCAACTTCAACATTGAAAAACACCAACAAATTCAACAACTACCTCGACATTGAAAAACACCAACAAATTCAACAACTACCTCGACATTGAAAAACACCAACAAATTCAACAACAACCTCAACATTGAATAACTACAACAACCTCAACATTGAAAAACACCAACAAATACAACAACAACCTCAACATTGAAAAACAACAACAACCTCAACATTGAAAAACACCAACAAATTCAACAACAACTTCAACATTGAAAAACACCAACAAATTAAACAACAACCTCGAAATTGAAAAACACCAACAAATTCAACAACAACCTCAACATTGAAAAACAACAACAACCTCAACATTGAAAAACACCAACAAATTCAACAAGAACCTGAACATTGAAAAACAACAACAACCTCAACATTGAAAAACACCAAAAAATTCAACAACAACCTCAACATTGAAAAACAACAACAAATTAAGCAACAACCTCAACATTGAAAAACAACAACAACCTCAACTTTGAAAAACACCAAGAAATTCAACAACAACCTCAACATTGAAAAACACCAACAAATTCAACAACAACCTCAACATTGAAAAACAACAACAACCTCAACATTGAAAAACACCAACAAATTCAACAACAACCTCAACAGTGAAAAACAACAACAACCTCAACATTGAAAAACACCAACAAATTCAACAACAGCCTCAACAATGAAAAACACCAACAAATTCAACAACAACCTCAACATTGAAAAACACCAACAAATTTAACAACAAACTCAACTTTGAAAAACAACAACAACCTCAACATGGAAAAACACCAACAAATTCAACAACAACCTCAACATTGAAAAACAACAACAACCTCAAATTTGCAAAACACCAACAAATTCAACAACAACCTCAACATTTAAAAACAACAACAACCTCAACATTGAAAAACACCAACAAATTCAACAACAACCTCAACATTGAAAAACACCAACAAATTCAACAACAACTTCAACATTGAAAAACACCAACAAATTCAACAACTACCTCGACATTGAAAAACACCAACAAATTCAACAACAACCTCAACATTGAATAACTACAACAACCTCAACATTGAAAAACACCAACAAATACAACAACAACCTCAACATTGAAAAACACCAACAAATTCAACAACAACCTCAACATTGAAAAACAACAACAACCTCAACATTGAAAAACAACAACAAATTCAACAACAACTTCAACATTGAAAAACACCAACAAATTAAACAACAACCTCGAAATTGAAAAACACCAACAAATTCAACAACAACCTCAACATTGAAAAACAACAACAACCTCAACATTGAAAAACACCAACAAATTCAACAACAACCTCAACATTGAAAAACAACAACTACCTCAACATTGAAAAACACCAACAAATTCAACAACACCCTCAACATTGAAAAACACCAAGAAATTAAGCAACAACCTCAACATTGAAAAACAATAACAACCTCAACATTGAAAAACACCAAGAAATTCAACAACAACCTCAACATTGAAAAACACCAACAAATTCAACAACAACCTCAACATTGAAAAACAACAACAACCTCAACATTGAAAAACACCAACAAATTCAACAACAACCTCAACAATGAAAAACATCAACAAAATCAACAACAACCTCAACATTGAAAAACACCAACAAATTTAACAACAACCTCAACTTTGAAAAACAACAACAACTTCAACACGGAAAAACACCAACAAATTCAACAACAACCTCAACATTGAAAAACAACAACAACCTCAAAATTGAAAAACAGCAACAAATTCAACAACAACCTCAACATTTATAAACAACAACATCCTCAACATTGAAAAACACCAACAAATTCAACAACAACCTCGACATTGAAAAACACGAACAAATTCAACAACAACCTCAACATTGAAAAACTACAACAACCACAACATTGAAAAACACCAACAAATACAGCAACAACCTCAACATTGAAAAACAACAACAACCTCAACATTGAAAAACACCAACAAATTCAACAACAACCTCAACATTGAAAAACACCAACAAATTCAACAACAACCTCAACATTGGAAAACAACAACAACCTCAACATTGAAAAACACAAACAAATTCAACAACAACCTCAACATTGAAAAACAACAACAACCTGAGCATTGAAAAGCACGAACAAATTCAGCAACAACCTCAACGTTGAAAAAGACCAACAAATTCAACAACAACCTCAACATTGAAGAACAACACAAACCTCAACATTGAAAAACACCAACAAATTCAACAACAACCTCAACATTGAAAAACACCAACAAATTAAGCAACAACCTCAACATTGAAAAACAACAACAACCTCAACATTGAAAAACACCAACAAATTCAACAACAACCTCAACATTGAAAAACAACAACAACCTCAACATTGAAAAACACCAACAAATTCAACAACAACCTCAACATTGAAAAACAACAACAACCTCAACATTGAAAAACACCAACAAATTCAACAACTTCAACATTGAAAAACACCAACATATTCAACAACAACCTCGACATTGAAAAACACCAACAAATTCAACAACAACCTCAACATTGAAAAACAACAACAACCTCAACATTGAAAAACACCAACAAATTCAACAACAACCTCAACATTGAAAAACAACAACAACCTCAACATTGAAAAACACCAACAAATTCAACAACAGCCTCAACAATGAAAAACACCAACAAATTCAACAACAACCTCAACATTGAAAAACACCAACAAATTTAACAACAAACTCAACTTTGAAAAACAACAACAACCTCAACATGGAAAAACACCAACAAATTCAACAACAACCTCAACATTGAAAAACAACAACAACCTCAACATTGAAAAACACCAACAAATTCAACAACAACCTCAACATTGAAAAACAACAACAACCTCAACATTGAAAAACACCAACAAATTCAACAACAACCTCAACAATGAAAAACACCAACAAATTCAACAACAACCTCAACATTGAAAAACACCAACAAATTTAACAACAACCTCAACTTTGAAAAACAAGAACAACCTCAACATGGAAAAACACCAACAAATTCAACAACAACCTCAACATTGAAAAACACCAACAAATTTAACAACAAACTCAACTTTGAAAAACAACAACAACCTCAACATGGAAAAACACCAACAAATTCAACAACAACCTCAACATTGAAAAACAACAACAACCTCAACATTGAAAAACACCAACAAATTCAACAACAACCTCAACATTGAAAAACAACAACAACCTCAACATTGAAAAACACCAACAAATTCAACAACAACCTCAACAATGAAAAACACCAACAAATTCAACAACAACCTCAACATTGAAAAACAACAACAAATTTAACAACAACCTCAACTTTGAAAAACAACAACAACCTCAAAATTGAAAAACACCAACAAATTCAACAACAACCTCAACATTGAAAAACACCAACAAATTCAACAGCAACTTCAACATTGAAAAACACCAACAAATTCAACAACTACCTCGACATTGAAAAACACCAACAAATTCAACAACTACCTCGACATTGAAAAACACCAACAAATTCAACAACAACCTCAACATTGAATAACTACAACAACCTCAACATTGAAAAACACCAACAAATACAACAACAACCTCAACATTGAAAAACAACAACAACCTCAACATTGAAAAACACCAACAAATTCAACAACAACTTCAACATTGAAAAACACCAACAAATTAAACAACAACCTCGAAATTGAAAAACACCAACAAATTCAACAACAACCTCAACATTGAAAAACAACAACAACCTCAACATTGAAAAACACCAACAAATTCAACAAGAACCTGAACATTGAAAAACAACAACAACCTCAACATTGAAAAACACCAACAAATTCAACAACAACCTCAACATTGAAAAACACCAACAAATTAAGCAACAACCTCAACATTGAAAAACAACAACAACCTCAACTTTGAAAAACACCAAGAAATTCAACAACAACCTCAACATTGAAAAACACCAACAAATTCAACAACAACCTCAACATTGAAAAACAACAACAACCTCAACATTGAAAAACACCAACAAATTCAACAACAACCTCAACAGTGAAAAACAACAACAACCTCAACATTGAAAAACACCAACAAATTCAACAACAGCCTCAACAATGAAAAACACCAACAAATTCAACAACAACCTCAACATTGAAAAACACCAACAAATTTAACAACAAACTCAACTTTGAAAAACAACAACAACCTCAACATGGAAAAACACCAACAAATTCAACAACAACCTCAACATTGAAAAACAACAACAACCTCAAATTTGCAAAACACCAACAAATTCAACAACAACCTCAACATTTAAAAACAACAACAACCTCAACATTGAAAAACACCAACAAATTCAACAACAACCTCAACATTGAAAAACACCAACAAATTCAACAACAACTTCAACATTGAAAAACACCAACAAATTCAACAACTACCTCGACATTGAAAAACACCAACAAATTCAACAACAACCTCAACATTGAATAACTACAACAACCTCAACATTGAAAAACACCAACAAATACAACAACAACCTCAACATTGAAAAACACCAACAAATTCAACAACAACCTCAACATTGAAAAACAACAACAACCTCAACATTGAAAAACAACAACAAATTCAACAACAACTTCAACATTGAAAAACACCAACAAATTAAACAACAACCTCGAAATTGAAAAACACCAACAAATTCAACAACAACCTCAACATTGAAAAACAACAACAACCTCAACATTGAAAAACACCAACAAATTCAACAACAACCTCAACATTGAAAAACAACAACTACCTCAACATTGAAAAACACCAACAAATTCAACAACACCCTCAACATTGAAAAACACCAACAAATTAAGCAACAACCTCAACATTGAAAAACAATAACAACCTCAACATTGAAAAACACCAAGAAATTCAACAACAACCTCAACATTGAAAAACACCAACAAATTCAACAACAACCTCAACATTGAAAAACAACAACAACCTCAACATTGAAAAACACCAACAAATTCAACAACAACCTCAACAATGAAAAACATCAACAAAATCAACAACAACCTCAACATTGAAAAACACCAACAAATTTAACAACAACATCAACTTTGAAAAACAACAACAACTTCAACACGGAAAAACACCAACAAATTCAACAACAACCTCAACATTGAAAAACAACAACAACCTCAAAATTGAAAAACAGCAACAAATTCAACAACAACCTCAACATTTATAAACAACAACATCCTCAACATTGAAAAACACCAAAAAATTCAACAACAACCTCGACATTGAAAAACACGAACAAATTCAACAACAACCTCAACATTGAAAAACTACAACAACCACAACATTGAAAAACACCAACAAATACAGCAACAACCTCAACATTGAAAAACAACAACAACCTCAACATTGAAAAACACCAACAAATTCAACAACAACCTCAACATTGAAAAACACCAACAAATTCAACAACAACCTCAACATTGGAAAACAACAACAACCTCAACATTGAAAAACACCAACAAATTCAACAACAACCTCAACATTGAAAAACAACAACAACCTGAGCATTGAAAAGCACGAACAAATTCAGCAACAACCTCAACGTTGAAAAAGACCAACAAATTCAACAACAACCTCAACATTGAAGAACAACACAAACCTCAACATTGAAAAACACCAACAAATTCAACAACAACCTCAACATTGAAAAACACCAACAAATTAAGCAACAACCTCAACATTGAAAAACAACAACAACCTCAACATTGAAAAACACCAACAAATTCAACAACAACCTCAACATTGAAAAACAACAACAACCTCAACATTGAAAAACACCAACAAATTCAACAACAACCTCAACATTGAAAAACAACAACAACCTCAACATTGAAAAACACCAACAAATTCAACAACTTCAACATTGAAAAACACCAACATATTCAACAACAACCTCGACATTGAAAAACACCAACAAATTCAACAACAACCTCAACATTGAAAAACAACAACAACCTCAACATTGAAAAACACCAACAAATTCAACAACAACCTCAACATTGAAAAACAACAACAACCTCAACATTGAAAAACACCAACAAATTCAACAACAGCCTCAACAATGAAAAACACCAACAAATTCAACAACAACCTCAACATTGAAAAACACCAACAAATTTAACAACAAACTCAACTTTGAAAAACAACAACAACCTCAACATGGAAAAACACCAACAAATTCAACAACAACCTCAACATTGAAAAACAACAACAACCTCAACATTGAAAAACACCAACAAATTCAACAACAACCTCAACATTGAAAAACAACAACAACCTCAACATTGAAAAACACCAACAAATTCAACAACAACCTCAACAATGAAAAACACCAACAAATTCAACAACAACCTCAACATTGAAAAACACCAACAAATTTAACAACAACCTCAACTTTGAAAAACAAGAACAACCTCAACATGGAAAAACACCAACAAATTCAACAACAACCTCAACATTGAAAAACACCAACAAATTTAACAACAAACTCAACTTTGAAAAACAACAACAACCTCAACATGGAAAAACACCAACAAATTCAACAACAACCTCAACATTGAAAAACAACAACAACCTCAACATTGAAAAACACCAACAAATTCAACAACAACCTCAACATTGAAAAACAACAACAACCTCAACATTGAAAAACACCAACAAATTCAACAACAACCTCAACAATGAAAAACACCAACAAATTCAACAACAACCTCAACATTGAAAAACAACAACAAATTTAACAACAACCTCAACATTGAAAAACAACAACAACCTCAAAATTGAAAAACACCAACAAATTCAACAACAACCTCAACATTGAAAAACACCAACAAATTCAACAGCAACTTCAACATTGAAAAACACCAACAAATTCAACAACTACCTCGACATTGAAAAACACCAACAAATTCAACAACAACCTCAACATTGAATAACTACAACAACCTCAACATTGAAAAACACCAACAAATACAACAACAACCTCAACATTGAAAAACAACAACATCAACATTGAAAAACACCAACAAATTCAACAACAACCTCAGCATTGAAAAACAACAACAACCTCAACATTGAAAAACAACAACAAATTCAACAACAACTTCAACATTGAAAAACACCAACAAATTAAACAACAACCTCGAAATTGAAAAACACCAACAAATTCAACAACAACCTCAACATTGAAAAACAACAACAACCTCAACATTGAAAAACACCAACAAATTCAACAACAACCTCAACATTGAAAAACAACAACAACCTCAACATTGAAAAACACCAACAAATTCAACAACAACCTCAACAATGAAAAACACCAACAAATTCAACAACAACCACAACATTGAAAAACACCAACAAATTTAACAACAAACTCAACTTTGAAAAACAACAACAACCTCAACATGGAAAAACACCAACAAATTCAACAACAACCTCAACATTGAAAAACAACAACAACCTCAACATTGAAAAACACCAACAAATTCAACAACAACCTCAACATTGAAAAACAACAACAACCTCAACATTGAAAAACACCAACAAATTCAAAAACAACCTCAACAATGAAAAACACCAACAAATTCAACAACAACCTCAACATTGAAAAACACCAACAAATTTAACAACTTCAACTTTGAAAAACAACAACAACCTCAACATGGAAAAACACCAACAAATTCAACAACAACCTCAACATTGAAAAACAACAACAACCTCAAAATTGAAAAACACCAACAAATTCAACAACAACCTCAACATTTAAAAACAACAACAACCTCAACATTGAAAAACACCAACAAATTCAACAACAACCTCAACATTGAAAAACACCAACAAATTCAACAACAACTTCAACATTGAAAAACACCAACAAATTCAACAACATCCTCAACATTGAAAAACACCAACAAATTCAACAACAACCTCAACATTGAAAAACAACAACAACCTCAACATTGAAAAACACCAACAAATTCAACAACAACTTCAACATTGAAAAACACCAACAAATTCAACAACAACCTCGAAATTGAAAAACACCAACAAATTCAACAACAACCTCAACATTGAAAAACAACAACAACCTCAACATTGAAAAACACCAACAAATTCAACAACAACTTCAACATTGAAAAACACCAACAAATTCAACAACAACCTCGACATTGAAAAACACCAACAAATTCAACAACAACCTCAACATTGAAAAACTGCAACAACCACAACATTGAAAAACACCAACAAATACAGCAACAACCTCAACATTGAAAAACAACAACAACCTCAACATTGAAAAACACCAACAAATTCAACAACAACCTCAACATTGAAAAACACCAACAAATTCAGCAACAACCTGAACATTGGAAAACAACAACAACCTCAACATTGAAAAACACAAACAAATTCAACAACAACCTCAACATTGAAAAACAACAACAACCTGAGCATTGAAAAACACGAACAAATTCAACAACAACCTCAACGTTGAAAAAGACCAACAAATTCAACAACAACCTCAACATTGAAAAACAACACAAACCTCAACATTGAAAAACACCAACAAATTCAACAACAACCTCAACATTGAAAAACACCAACAAATTAAGCAACAACCTCAACATTGAAAAACAACAACAACCTCAACATTGAAAAACACCAACAAATTCAACAACAACCTCAACATTGGAAAACAACAACAACCTCAACATTGAAAAACACCAACAAATTCAACAACAACCTCAACATTGAAAAACAACAACAACCTCAACATTGAAAAATACCAACAAATTCAACAACTTCAACATTGAAAAACACCAACATATTCAACAACAACCTCGAAATTGAAAAACACCAACAAATTCAACAACAACCTCAACATTGAAAAACAACAACAACCTCAACATTGAAAAACACCAACAAATTCAACAACAACCTCAACATTTAAAAACAACAACAACCTCAACATTGAAAAACACCAACAAATTGAACAACAGCCTCAACAATGAAAAACACCAACAAATTCAACAACAACCTCAACATTGAAAAACACCAACAAATTTAACAACAAACTCAACTTTGAAAAACAACAACAACCTCAACATGGAAAAACACCAACAAATTCAACAACAACCTCAACATTGAAAAACAACAACAACCTCAAATTGGCAAAACACCAACAAATTCAACAACAACCTCAACATTTAAAAACAACAACCTCAACATTGAAAAACACCAACAAATTCAACAACAACCTCAACATTGAAAAACACCAACAAATTCAACAACAACTTCAACATTGAAAAACACCAACAAATTCAACAACTACCTCGACATTGAAAAACACCAACAAATTCAACAACAACCTCAACATTGAATAACTACAACAACCTCAACATTGACAAACACCAACAAATTCAACAAGAACCTGAACATTGAAAAACAACAACAACCTCAACATTGAAAAACACCAACAAATTGAACAACAGCCTCAACAATGAAAAACACCAACAAATTCAACAACAACCTCAACATTGAAAAACACCAACAAATTTAACAACAAACTCAACTTTGAAAAACAACAACAACCTCAACATGGAAAAACACCAACAAATTCAACAACAACCTCAACATTGAAAAACAACAACAACCTCAAATTGGCAAAACACCAACAAATTCAACAACAACCTCAACATTTAAAAACAACAACCTCAACATTGAAAAACACCAACAAATTCAACAACAACCTCAACATTGAAAAACACCAACAAATTCAACAACAACTTCAACATTGAAAAACACCAACAAATTCAACAACTACCTCGACATTGAAAAACACCAACAAATTCAACAACAACCTCAACATTGAATAACTACAACAACCTCAACATTGAAAAACACCAACAAATTCAACAAGAACCTGAACATTGAAAAACAACAACAACCTCAACATTGAAAAACACCAACAAATTCAACAACAACCTCAACATTGAAAAACACCAACAAATTAAGCAACAACCTCAACATTGAAAAACAACAACAACCTCAACTTTGAAAATCACCAAGAAATTCAACAACAACCTCAACATTGAAAAACACCAACAAATTCAACAACAACCTCAACATTGAAAAACAACAACAACCTCAACATTGAAAAACACCAACAAATTCAACAACAACCTCAACAGTGAAAAACAACAACAACCTCAACATTGAAAAACACCAACAAATTCAACAACAGCCTCAACAATGAAAAACACCAACAAATTCAACAACAACCTCAACATTGAAAAACACCAACAAATTTAACAACAAACTCAACTTTGAAAAACAACAACAACCTCAACATGGAAAAACACCAACAAATTCAACAACAACCTCAACATTGAAAAACAAAAACAACCTCAAATTTGCAAAACACCAACAAATTCAACAACAACCTCAACATTTAAAAACAACAACAACCTCAACATTGAAAAACACCAACAAATTCAACAACAACCTCAACATTGAAAAACACCAACAAATTCAACAACAACTTCAACATTGAAAAACACCAACAAATTCAACAACTACCTCGACATTGAAAAACACCAACAAATTCAACAACAACCTCAACATTGAATAACTACAACAACCTCAACATTGAAAAACACCAACAAATACAACAACAACCTCAACATTGAAAAACACCAACAAATTCAACAACAACCTCAACATTGAAAAACAACAACAACCTCAACATTGAAAAACAACAACAAATTCAACAACAACTTCAACATTGAAAAACACCAACAAATTAAACAACAACCTCGAAATTGAAAAACACCAACAAATTCAACAACAACCTCAACATTGAAAAACAACAACAACCTCAACATTGAAAAACACCAACAAATTCAACAACAACCTCAACATTGAAAAACAACAACTACCTCAACATTGAAAAACACCAACAAATTCAACAACACCCTCAACATTGAAAAACACCAACAAATTAAGCAACAACCTCAACATTGAAAAACAATAACAACCTCAACATTGAAAAACACCAAGAAATTCAACAACAACCTCAACATTGAAAAACACCAACAAATTCAACAACAACCTCAACATTGAAAAACAACAACAACCTCAACATTGAAAAACACCAACAAATTCAACAACAACCTCAACAATGAAAAACATCAACAAAATCAACAACAACCTCAACATTGAAAAACACCAACAAATTTAACAACAACCTCAACTTTGAAAAACAACAACAACTTCAACACGGAAAAACACCAACAAATTCAACAACAACCTCAACATTGAAAAACAACAACAACCTCAAAATTGAAAAACAGCAACAAATTCAACAACAACCTCAACATTTATAAACAACAACATCCTCAACATTGAAAAACACCAAAAAATTCAACAACAACCTCGACATTGAAAAACACGAACAAATTCAACAACAACCTCAACATTGAAAAACTACAACAACCACAACATTGAAAAACACCAACAAATACAGCAACAACCTCAACATTGAAAAACAACAACAACCTCAACATTGAAAAACACCAACAAATTCAACAACAACCTCAACATTGAAAAACACCAACAAATTCAACAACAACCTCAACATTGGAAAACAACAACAACCTCAACATTGAAAAACACCAACAAATTCAACAACAACCTCAACATTGAAAAACAACAACAACCTGAGCATTGAAAAGCACGAACAAATTCAGCAACAACCTCAACGTTGAAAAAGACCAACAAATTCAACAACAACCTCAACATTGAAGAACAACACAAACCTCAACATTGAAAAACACCAACAAATTCAACAACAACCTCAACATTGAAAAACACCAACAAATTAAGCAACAACCTCAACATTGAAAAACAACAACAACCTCAACATTGAAAAACACCAACAAATTCAACAACAACCTCAACATTGAAAAACAACAACAACCTCAACATTGAAAAACACCAACAAATTCAACAACAACCTCAACATTGAAAAACAACAACAACCTCAACATTGAAAAACACCAACAAATTCAACAACTTCAACATAGAAAAACACCAACATATTCAACAACAACCTCGACATTGAAAAACACCAACAAATTCAACAACAACCTCAACATTGAAAAACAACAACAACCTCAACATTGAAAAACACCAACAAATTCAACAACAACCTCAACATTGAAAAACAACAACAACCTCAACATTGAAAAACACCAACAAATTCAACAACAGCCTCAACAATGAAAAACACCAACAAATTCAACAACAACCTCAACATTGAAAAACACCAACAAATTTAACAACAAACTCAACTTTGAAAAACAACAACAACCTCAACATGGAAAAACACCAACAAATTCAACAACAACCTCAACATTGAAAAACAACAACAACCTCAACATTGAAAAACACCAACAAATTCAACAACAACCTCAACATTGAAAAACAACAACAACCTCAACATTGAAAAACACCAACAAATTCAACAACAACCTCAACAATGAAAAACACCAACAAATTCAACAACAACCTCAACATTGAAAAACACCAACAAATTTAACAACAACCTCAACTTTGAAAAACAAGAACAACCTCAACATGGAAAAACACCAACAAATTCAACAACAACCTCAACATTGAAAAACACCAACAAATTTAACAACAAACTCAACTTTGAAAAACAACAACAACCTCAACATGGAAAAACACCAACAAATTCAACAACAACCTCAACATTGAAAAACAACAACAACCTCAACATTGAAAAACACCAACAAATTCAACAACAACCTCAACATTGAAAAACAACAACAACCTCAACATTGAAAAACACCAACAAATTCAACAACAACCTCAACAATGAAAAACACCAACAAATTCAACAACAACCTCAACATTGAAAAACAACAACAAATTTAACAACAACCTCAACTTTGAAAAACAACAACAACCTCAAAATTGAAAAACACCAACAAATTCAACAACAACCTCAACATTGAAAAACACCAACAAATTCAACAGCAACTTCAACATTGAAAAACACCAACAAATTCAACAACTACCTCGACATTGAAAAACACCAACAAATTCAACAACAACCTCAACATTGAATAACTACAACAACCTCAACATTGAAAAACACCAACAAATACAACAACAACCTCAACATTGAAAAACAACAACATCAACATTGAAAAACACCAACAAATTCAACAACAACCTCAGCATTGAAAAACAACAACAACCTCAACATTGAAAAACAACAACAAATTCAACAACAACTTCAACATTGAAAAACACCAACAAATTAAACAACAACCTCGAAATTGAAAAACACCAACAAATTCAACAACAACCTCAACATTGAAAAACAACAACAACCTCAACATTGAAAAACACCAACAAATTCAACAACAACCTCAACATTGAAAAACAACAACAACCTCAACATTGAAAAACACCAACAAATTCAACAACAACCTCAACAATGAAAAACACCAACAAATTCAACAACAACCTCAACATTGAAAAACACCAACAAATTTAACAACAAACTCAACTTTGAAAAACAACAACAACCTCAACATGGAAAAACACCAACAAATTCAACAACAACCTCAACATTGAAAAACAACAACAACCTCAACATTGAAAAACACCAACAAATTCAACAACAACCTCAACATTGAAAAACAACAACAACCTCAACATTGAAAAACACCAACAAATTCAAAAACAACCTCAACAATGAAAAACACCAACAAATTCAACAACAACCTCAACATTGAAAAACACCAACAAATTTAACAACTTCAACTTTGAAAAACAACAACAACCTCAACATGGAAAAACACCAACAAATTCAACAACAACCTCAACATTGAAAAACAACAACAACCTCAAAATTGAAAAACACCAACAAATTCAACAACAACCTCAACATTTAAAAACAACAACAACCTCAACATTGAAAAACACCAACAAATTCAACAACAACCTCAACATTGAAAAACACCAACAAATTCAACAACAACTTCAACATTGAAAAACACCAACAAATTCAACAACATCCTCAACATTGAAAAACACCAACAAATTCAACAACAACCTCAACATTGAAAAACAACAACAACCTCAACATTGAAAAACACCAACAAATTCAACAACAACTTCAACATTGAAAAACACCAACAAATTCAACAACAACCTCGAAATTGAAAAACACCAACAAATTCAACAACAACCTCAACATTGAAAAACAACAACAACCTCAACATTGAAAAACACCAACAAATTCAACAACAACTTCAACATTGAAAAACACCAACAAATTCAACAACAACCTCGACATTGAAAAACACCAACAAATTCAACAACAACCTCAACATTGAAAAACTGCAACAACCACAACATTGAAAAACACCAACAAATACAGCAACAACCTCAACATTGAAAAACAACAACAACCTCAACATTGAAAAACACCAACAAATTCAACAACAACCTCAACATTGAAAAACACCAACAAATTCAGCAACAACCTGAACATTGGAAAACAACAACAACCTCAACATTGAAAAACACAAACAAATTCAACAACAACCTCAACATTGAAAAACAACAACAACCTGAGCATTGAAAAACACGAACAAATTCAACAACAACCTCAACGTTGAAAAAGACCAACAAATTCAACAACAACCTCAACATTGAAAAACAACACAAACCTCAACATTGAAAAACACCAACAAATTCAACAACAACCTCAACATTGAAAAACACCAACAAATTAAGCAACAACCTCAACATTGAAAAACAACAACAACCTCAACATTGAAAAACACCAACAAATTCAACAACAACCTCAACATTGGAAAACAACAACAACCTCAACATTGAAAAACACCAACAAATTCAACAACAACCTCAACATTGAAAAACAACAACAACCTCAACATTGAAAAATACCAACAAATTCAACAACTTCAACATTGAAAAACACCAACATATTCAACAACAACCTCGAAATTGAAAAACACCAACAAATTCAACAACAACCTCAACATTGAAAAACAACAACAACCTCAACATTGAAAAACACCAACAAATTCAACAACAACCTCAACATTTAAAAACAACAACAACCTCAACATTGAAAAACACCAACAAATTGAACAACAGCCTCAACAATGAAAAACACCAACAAATTCAACAACAACCTCAACATTGAAAAACACCAACAAATTTAACAACAAACTCAACTTTGAAAAACAACAACAACCTCAACATGGAAAAACACCAACAAATTCAACAACAACCTCAACATTGAAAAACAACAACAACCTCAACATTGAAAAACAGCAACAAATTCAACAACAACCTCAACATTGAAAAACAACAACAACCTCAACATTGAAAAACAACAGCAAATTCAACAACAACCTCAACATTGAAAAACACCAACAAATTCAACAACAACCTCAACATTGAAAAACACCAACAAATTTAACAACAACCTCAACTTTGAAAAACAAGAACAACCTCAACATGGAAAAACACCAACAAATTCAACAACAACCTCAACATTGAAAAACAACAAAAACCTCAATATTGAAAAACACCAACAAATTCAACAACAACCTCAACATTTAAAAACAACAACAACCTCAACATTGAAAAACACCAACAAATTCAACAACAACCTCAACATTGAAAAACACCAACAAATTCAACAACAACTTCAACATTGAAAAACACCAACAAATTCAACAGCAACCTCAACATTGAAAAACACCAACAAATTCAACAACAACCTCAACATTGAAAAACAACAACAACCTCAACATTTAAAAACACCAACAAATTCAACAACAACTTCAACATTGAAAAACACCAACAAATTCAACAACAACCTCGAAATTGAAAAACACCAACAAATTCAACAACAACCGCAACATTTAAAAACAACAACAACCTCAACATTGAAAAACACCAACAAATTCAACAACAACCTCAACATTGAAAAACACCAACAAATTCAACAACTACCTCGACATTGAAAAACACCAACAAATTCAACAACAACCTCAACATTGAATAACTACAACAACCTCAACATTGAAAAACACCAACAAATACAACAACAACCTCAACATTGAAAAACAACAACAACCTCAACATTGAAAAACACCAACAAATTCAACAACAACCTCAACATTGAAAAACAGCAACAACCTCAACATTGAAAAACAACAACAAATTCAACAACAACTTCAACATTGAAAAACACCAACAAATTAAACAACAACCTCGAAATTGAAAAACACCAACAAATTCAACAACAACCTCAACATTGAAAAACAACAACAACCTCAACATTGAAAAACACCAACAAATTCAACAAGAACCTCAACATTGAAAAACAACAACAACCTCAACATTGAAAAACACCAACAAATTCAACAACAACCTCAACATTGAAAAACACCAACAAATTAAGCAACAACCTCAACATTGAAAAACAACAACAACCTCAACATTGAAAAACACCAAGAAATTCAACAACAACCTCAACATTGAAAAACACCAACAAATTCAACAACAACCTCAACATTGAAAAACAACAACAACCTCAACATTGAAAAACACCAACAAATTCAACAACAACCTCAACATTGAAAAACAACAACAACCTCAACATTGAAAAACACCAACAAATTCAACAACAGCCTCAACAATGAAAAACACCAACAAATTCAACAACAACCTCAACATTGAAAAACACCAACAAATTTAACAACAACCTCAACTTTGAAAAACAACAACAACCTCAACATGGAAAAACACCAACAAATTCAACAACAACCTCAACATTGAAAAACAACAACAACCTCAAATTGGCAAAACACCAACAAATTCAACAACAACCTCAACATTTAAAAACAACAACCTCAACATTGAAAAACACCAACAAATTCAACAACAACCTCAACATTGAAAAACACCAACAAATTCAACAACAACTTCAACATTGAAAAACACCAACAAATTCAACAACTACCTCGACATTGAAAAACACCAACAAATTCAACAACAACCTCAACATTGAATAACTACAACAACCTCAACATTGAAAAACACCAACAAATACAACAACAACCTCAACATTGAAAAACAACCACAACCTCAACATTGAAAAACACCAACAAATTCAACAACAACCTCAAAATTGAAAAACAACAACAACCTCAACATTGAAAAACAACAACAAATTCAACAACAACTTCAACATTGAAAAACACCAACAAATTCAACAACAACCTCGAAATTGAAAAACACCAACAAATTCAACAACAACCTCAACATTGAAAAACAACAACAACCTCAACATTGAAAAACACCAACAAATTCAACAACAACCTCAACATTGAAAAACAACAACAACCTCAACATTGAAAAACACCAACAAATTCAGCAACAACCTCAACATTGAAAAACACCAACAAATTAAGCAACAACCTCAACATTGAAAAACAACAACAACCTCAACATTGAAAAACACCAAGAAAATCAACAACAACCTCAACATTGAAAAAAACCAACAAATTCAACAACAACCTCAACAATGAAAAACATCAAAAAAATCAACAACAACCTCAACATTGAAAAACACCAACAAATTTAACAACAACCTCAACTTTGAAAAACAACAACAACCTCAAAATTGAAAAACACCAACAAATTCAACAACAACCTCAACATTGAAAAACAACAACAACCTCAACATTGAAAAACACCAACAAATTCAACAACAACCTCAACAATGAAAAACATCAAAAAAATCAACAACAACCTCAACATTGAAAAACACCAACAAATTTAACAACAACCTCAACTTTGAAAAACAACAACAACCTCAAAATTGAAAAACACCAACAAATTCAACAACAACCTCAACATTTATAAACAACAACAACCTCAACATTGAAAAACACCAACAAATTCAACAACAACCTCAACATTGAAAAACACAAACAAATTCAACAACAACTTCAACATTGAAAAACACCAACAAATTCAACAACAACCTCGACATTGAAAAACACCAACAAATTCAACAACAACCTCAACATTGAAAAACTACAACAACCACAACATTGAAAAACACCAACAAATACAGCAACAACCTCAACATTGAAAAACAACAACAACCTCAACATTGAAAAACACCAACAAATTCAAGAACAACCTCAACATTGAAAAACACCAACAAATTCAGCAACAACCTCAACATTGGAAAACAACAACAACCTCAACATTGAAAAACACCAACAAATTCAACAACAACCTCAACATTGAAAAACAACAACAACCTGAGCATTGAAAAACACGAACAAATTCAACAACAACCTCAACGTTGAAAAAGACCAAGAAATTCAACAACAACCTCAACATTGAAAAACAACACAAACCTCAACATTGAAAAACACCAACAAATTCAACAACAACCTCAACATTGAAAAACACCAACAAATTAAGCAACAACCTCAACATTGAAAAACAACAACAACCTCAACATTGAAAAACACCAACAAATTCAACAACAACCTCAACATTGAAAAACAACAACAACCTCAACATGGAAAAACACCAGCAAATTCAACAACAACCTCAACATTGAAAAACAACAACAACCTCAACATTGAAAAACACCAACAAATTCAACAATTTCAACATTGAAAAACACCAACATATTCAACAACAACCTCGAAATTGAAAAACACCAACAAATTCAACAACAACCTCAACATTGAAAAACAACAACAACCTCAACATTGAAAACCACCAACAAGTTCAACAACAACCTCAACATTGAAAAACAACAACAACCTCAACATTGAAAAACACCAATAAATTCAACAACAGCCTCAACAATGAAAAACACCAACAAATTCAACAATAACCTCAACATTGAAAAACACCAACAAATTTAACAACAAAATCAACTTTGAAAAACAACAACAACCTCAACGTGGAAAAACACCAACAAATTCAACAACAACCTCAACATTGAAAAACTACAACAACCTCAACATTGAAAAACACCAACAAATTCAACAACAACCTCAACATTGAAAAACAACAACAAGCTCAACATTGTAAAACACCAGCAAATTCAACAACAACCTCAACAATGAAAAACACCAACAAATTCAACAACAACCTCAACATTGAAAAACACCAACAAATTTAACAACAACCTCAACTTTGAAAAACAACAACAACCTCAAAATTGAAAAACACCAACAAATTCAACAACAACCTCAACATTTAAAAACAACAACAACCTCAACATTGAAAAACACCAACAAATTCAACAACAACCTCAACATTGAAAAACACCAACAAATTCTACAACAACTTCAACATTGAAAAACACCAACAAATTCAACAACAACCTCAACATTGAAAAACACCAACAAATTCAACAACAACCTCAACATTGAAAAACAACAACAACCTCAACATTGAAAAACACCAACAAATTCAACAACAACTTCAACATTGAAAAACACCAACAAATTCAACAACAACCTCGAAATTGAAAAACACCAACAAATTCAACAACAACCTCAACATTTAAAAACAACAACAACCTCAACATTGAAAAACACCAACAAATTCAACAACAACCTCAACATTGAAAAACACCAACAAATTCAACAACAACTTCAACATTGAAAAACACCAACAAATTCAACAACTACCTCGACATTGAAAAACACCAACAAATTCAACAACAACCTCAACATTGAATAACTACAACAACCTCAACATTGAAAAACACCAACAAATACAACAACAACCTCAACATTGAAAAACAACAACAACCTCAACATTGAAAAACACCAACAAATTCAACAACAACCTCAACATTGAAAAACAGCAACAACCTCAACATTGAAAAACAACAACAAATTCAACAACAACTTCAACATTGAAAAACACCAACAAATTAAACAACAACCTCGAAATTGAAAAACACCAACAAATTCAACAACAACCTCAACATTGAAAAACAACAACAACCTCAACATTGAAAAACACCAACAAATTCAACAAGAACCTCAACATTGAAAAACAACAACAACCTCAACATTGAAAAACACCAACAAATTCAACAACAACCTCAACATTGAAAAACACCAACAAATTAAGCAACAACCTCAACATTGAAAAACAACAACAACCTCAACATTGAAAAACACCAAGAAATTCAACAACAACCTCAACATTGAAAAACACCAACAAATTCAACAACAACCTCAACATTGAAAAACAACAACAACCTCAACATTGAAAAACACCAACAAATTCAACAACAACTTCAACATTGAAAAACACCAACAAATTCAACAACAACCTCGAAATTGAAAAACACCAACAAATTCAACAACAACCTCAACATTTAAAAACAACAACAACCTCAACATTGAAAAACACCAACAAATTCAACAACAACCTCAACATTGAAAAACACCAACAAATTCAACAACAACTTCAACATTGAAAAACACCAACAAATTCAACAACTACCTCGACATTGAAAAACACCAACAAATTCAACAACAACCTCAACATTGAATAACTACAACAACCTCAACATTGAAAAACACCAACAAATACAACAACAACCTCAACATTGAAAAACAACAACAACCTCAACATTGAAAAACACCAACAAATTCAACAACAACCTCAACATTGAAAAACAGCAACAACCTCAACATTGAAAAACAACAACAAATTCAACAACAACTTCAACATTGAAAAACACCAACAAATTAAACAACAACCTCGAAATTGAAAAACACCAACAAATTCAACAACAACCTCAACATTGAAAAACAACAACAACCTCAACATTGAAAAACACCAACAAATTCAACAACAACCTCAACATTGAAAAACAACAACAAGCTCAACATTGTAAAACACCAGCAAATTCAACAACAACCTCAACAATGAAAAACACCAACAAATTCAACAACAACCTCAACATTGAAAAACACCAACAAATTTAACAACAACCTCAACTTTGAAAAACAACAACAACCTCAAAATTGAAAAACACCAACAAATTCAACAACAACCTCAACATTTAAAAACAACAACAACCTCAACATTGAAAAACACCAACAAATTCAACAACAACCTCAACATTGAAAAACACCAACAAATTCTACAACAACTTCAACATTGAAAAACACCAACAAATTCAACAACAACCTCAACATTGAAAAACACCAACAAATTCAACAACAACCTCAACATTGAAAAACAACAACAACCTCAACATTGAAAAACACCAACAAATTCAACAACAACTTCAACATTGAAAAACACCAACAAATTCAACAACAACCTCGAAATTGAAAAACACCAACAAATTCAACAACAACCTCAACATTTAAAAACAACAACAACCTCAACATTGAAAAACACCAACAAATTCAACAACAACCTCAACATTGAAAAACACCAACAAATTCAACAACAACTTCAACATTGAAAAACACCAACAAATTCAACAACTACCTCGACATTGAAAAACACCAACAAATTCAACAACAACCTCAACATTGAATAACTACAACAACCTCAACATTGAAAAACACCAACAAATACAACAACAACCTCAACATTGAAAAACAACAACAACCTCAACATTGAAAAACACCAACAAATTCAACAACAACCTCAACATTGAAAAACAGCAACAACCTCAAAATTGAAAAACAACAACAAATTCAACAACAACTTCAACATTGAAAAACACCAACAAATTAAACAACAACCTCGAAATTGAAAAACACCAACAAATTCAACAACAACCTCAACATTGAAAAACAACAACAACCTCAACATTGAAAAACACCAACAAATTCAACAAGAACCTCAACATTGAAAAACAACAACAACCTCAACATTGAAAAACACCAACAAATTCAACAACAACCTCAACATTGAAAAACACCAACAAATTAAGCAACAACCTCAACATTGAAAAACAACAACAACCTCAACATTGAAAAACACCAAGAAATTCAACAACAACCTCAACATTGAAAAACACCAACAAATTCAACAAGAACCTCAACATTGAAAAACAACAACAACCTCAACATTGAAAAACACCAACAAATTCAACAACAACTTCAACATTGAAAAACACCAACAAATTAAGCAACAACCTCAACATTGAAAAACAACAACAACCTCAACATTGAAAAACACCAAGAAATTCAACAACAACCTCAACATTGAAAAACACCAACAAATTCAACAACAACCTCAACATTGAAAAACAACAACAACCTCAACATTGAAAAACACCAACAAATTCAACAACAACTTCAACATTGAAAAACACCAACAAATTCAACAACAACCTCGAAATTGAAAAACACCAACAAATTCAACAACAACCTCAACATTTAAAAACAACAACAACCTCAACATTGAAAAACACCAACAAATTCAACAACAACCTCAACATTGAAAAACACCAACAAATTCAACAACAACTTCAACATTGAAAAACACCAACAAATTCAACAACTACCTCGACATTGAAAAACACCAACAAATTCAACAACAACCTCAACATTGAATAACTACAACAACCTCAACATTGAAAAACACCAACAAATACAACAACAACCTCAACATTGAAAAACAACAACAACCTCAACATTGAAAAACACCAACAAATTCAACAACAACCTCAACATTGAAAAACAGCAACAACCTCAACATTGAAAAACAACAACAAATTCAACAACAACTTCAACATTGAAAAACACCAACAAATTAAACAACAACCTCGAAATTGAAAAACACCAACAAATTCAACAACAACCTCAACATTGAAAAACAACAACAACCTCAACATTGAAAAACACCAACAAATTCAACAACAACCTCAACATTGAAAAACAACAACAAGCTCAACATTGTAAAACACCAGCAAATTCAACAACAACCTCAACAATGAAAAACACCAACAAATTCAACAACAACCTCAACATTGAAAAACACCAACAAATTTAACAACAACCTCAACTTTGAAAAACAACAACAACCTCAAAATTGAAAAACACCAACAAATTCAACAACAACCTCAACATTTAAAAACAACAACAACCTCAACATTGAAAAACACCAACAAATTCAACAACAACCTCAACATTGAAAAACACCAACAAATTCTACAACAACTTCAACATTGAAAAACACCAACAAATTCAACAACAACCTCAACATTGAAAAACACCAACAAATTCAACAACAACCTCAACATTGAAAAACAACAACAACCTCAACATTGAAAAACACCAACAAATTCAACAACAACTTCAACATTGAAAAACACCAACAAATTCAACAACAACCTCGAAATTGAAAAACACCAACAAATTCAACAACAACCTCAACATTTAAAAACAACAACAACCTCAACATTGAAAAACACCAACAAATTCAACAACAACCTCAACATTGAAAAACACCAACAAATTCAACAACAACTTCAACATTGAAAAACACCAACAAATTCAACAACTACCTCGACATTGAAAAACACCAACAAATTCAACAACAACCTCAACATTGAATAACTACAACAACCTCAACATTGAAAAACACCAACAAATACAACAACAACCTCAACATTGAAAAACAACAACAACCTCAACATTGAAAAACACCAACAAATTCAACAACAACCTCAACATTGAAAAACAGCAACAACCTCAACATTGAAAAACAACAACAAATTCAACAACAACTTCAACATTGAAAAACACCAACAAATTAAACAACAACCTCGAAATTGAAAAACACCAACAAATTCAACAACAACCTCAACATTGAAAAACAACAACAACCTCAACATTGAAAAACACCAACAAATTCAACAAGAACCTCAACATTGAAAAACAACAACAACCTCAACATTGAAAAACACCAACAAATTCAACAACAACCTCAACATTGAAAAACACCAACAAATTAAGCAACAACCTCAACATTGAAAAACAACAACAACCTCAACATTGAAAAACACCAAGAAATTCAACAACAACCTCAACATTGAAAAACACCAACAAATTCAACAACAACCTCAACATTGAAAAACAACAACAACCTCAACATTGAAAAACACCAACAAATTCAACAACAACTTCAACATTGAAAAACACCAACAAATTCAACAACAACCTCGAAATTGAAAAACACCAACAAATTCAACAACAACCTCAACATTTAAAAACAACAACAACCTCAACATTGAAAAACACCAACAAATTCAACAACAACCTCAACATTGAAAAACACCAACAAATTCAACAACAACTTCAACATTGAAAAACACCAACAAATTCAACAACTACCTCGACATTGAAAAACACCAACAAATTCAACAACAACCTCAACATTGAATAACTACAACAACCTCAACATTGAAAAACACCAACAAATACAACAACAACCTCAACATTGAAAAACAACAACAACCTCAACATTGAAAAACACCAACAAATTCAACAACAACCTCAACATTGAAAAACAGCAACAACCTCAACATTGAAAAACAACAACAAATTCAACAACAACTTCAACATTGAAAAACACCAACAAATTAAACAACAACCTCGAAATTGAAAAACACCAACAAATTCAACAACAACCTCAACATTGAAAAACAACAACAACCTCAACATTGAAAAACACCAACAAATTCAACAACAACCTCAACATTGAAAAACAACAACAAGCTCAACATTGTAAAACACCAGCAAATTCAACAACAACCTCAACAATGAAAAACACCAACAAATTCAACAACAACCTCAACATTGAAAAACACCAACAAATTTAACAACAACCTCAACTTTGAAAAACAACAACAACCTCAAAATTGAAAAACACCAACAAATTCAACAACAACCTCAACATTTAAAAACAACAACAACCTCAACATTGAAAAACACCAACAAATTCAACAACAACCTCAACATTGAAAAACACCAACAAATTCTACAACAACTTCAACATTGAAAAACACCAACAAATTCAACAACAACCTCAACATTGAAAAACACCAACAAATTCAACAACAACCTCAACATTGAAAAACAACAACAACCTCAACATTGAAAAACACCAACAAATTCAACAACAACTTCAACATTGAAAAACACCAACAAATTCAACAACAACCTCGAAATTGAAAAACACCAACAAATTCAACAACAACCTCAACATTTAAAAACAACAACAACCTCAACATTGAAAAACACCAACAAATTCAACAACAACCTCAACATTGAAAAACACCAACAAATTCAACAACAACTTCAACATTGAAAAACACCAACAAATTCAACAACTACCTCGACATTGAAAAACACCAACAAATTCAACAACAACCTCAACATTGAATAACTACAACAACCTCAACATTGAAAAACACCAACAAATACAACAACAACCTCAACATTGAAAAACAACAACAACCTCAACATTGAAAAACACCAACAAATTCAACAACAACCTCAACATTGAAAAACAGCAACAACCTCAAAATTGAAAAACAACAACAAATTCAACAACAACTTCAACATTGAAAAACACCAACAAATTAAACAACAACCTCGAAATTGAAAAACACCAACAAATTCAACAACAACCTCAACATTGAAAAACAACAACAACCTCAACATTGAAAAACACCAACAAATTCAACAAGAACCTCAACATTGAAAAACAACAACAACCTCAACATTGAAAAACACCAACAAATTCAACAACAACCTCAACATTGAAAAACACCAACAAATTAAGCAACAACCTCAACATTGAAAAACAACAACAACCTCAACATTGAAAAACACCAAGAAATTCAACAACAACCTCAACATTGAAAAACACCAACAAATTCAACAACAACCTCAACATTGAAAAACAACAACAACCTCAACATTGAAAAACACCAACAAATTCAACAACAACTTCAACATTGAAAAACACCAACAAATTCAACAACAACCTCGAAATTGAAAAACACCAACAAATTCAACAACAACCTCAACATTTAAAAACAACAACAACCTCAACATTGAAAAACACCAACAAATTCAACAACAACCTCAACATTGAAAAACACCAACAAATTCAACAACAACTTCAACATTGAAAAACACCAACAAATTCAACAACTACCTCGACATTGAAAAACACCAACAAATTCAACAACAACCTCAACATTGAATAACTACAACAACCTCAACATTGAAAAACACCAACAAATACAACAACAACCTCAACATTGAAAAACAACAACAACCTCAACATTGAAAAACACCAACAAATTCAACAACAACCTCAACATTGAAAAACAGCAACAACCTCAACATTCAAAAACAACAACAAATTCAACAACAACTTCAACATTGAAAAACACCAACAAATTAAACAACAACCTCGAAATTGAAAAACACCAACAAATTCAACAACAACCTCAATATTGAAAAACAACAACAACCTCAACATTGAAAAACACCAACAAATTCAACAAGAACCTCAACATTGAAAAACAACAACAACCTCAACATTGAAAAACACCAACAAATTCAACAACAACCTCAACATTGAAAAACACCAACAAATTAAGCAACAACCTCAACATTGAAAAACAACAACAACCTCAACATTGAAAAACACCAAGAAATTCAACAACAACCTCAACATTGAAAAACACCAACAAATTCAACAACAACCTCAACATTGAAAAACAACAACAACCTCAACATTGAAAAACACCAACAAATTCAACAACAACCTCAACATTGAAAAACAACAACAACCTCAACATTGAAAAACACCAACAAATTCAACAACAGCCTCAACAATGAAAAACACCAACAAATTCAACAACAACCTCAACATTGAAAAACAACAACAACCTCAAATTGGCAAAACACCAACAAATTCAACAACAACCTCAACATTTAAAAACAACAACAACCTCAACATTGAAAAACACCAACAAATTCAACAACAACTTCAACATTGAAAAACACCGACAAATTCAACAAAAACCTCAACATTGAAAAACACCTACAAATTCAACAACAAGCTCAACATTGAAAACACCAACAAATTCAACAACTTCAACATTGAAAAACACCAACAAATTCAACAACTACCTCGACATTGAAAAACACCAACAAATTCAACAACAACCTCAACATTGAATAACTACAACAACCTCAACATTGAAAAACACCAACAAATACAACAACAACCTCAACATTGAAAAACAACCACAACCTCAACATTGAAAAACACCAACAAATTCAACAACAACCTCAACATTGAAAAACAACAACAACCTCAACATTGAAAAACAACAACAAATTCAACAACAACTTCAGCATTGAAAAACACCAACAAATTAAACAACAACATCGAAATTGAAAAACACCAACAAATTCAACAACAACCTCAACATTGAAAAACAACAACAACCTCAACATTGAAAAACACCAACAAATTCAACAACAACCTCAACATTGAAAAACAACAACAACCTCAACATTGAAAAACACCAACAAATTCAACAACAACCTCAACATTGAAAAACACCAACAAATTAAGCAACAACCTCAACATTGAAAAACAACAACAACCTCAACATTGAAAAACACCAAGAAATTCAACAACAACCTCAACATTGAAAAACACCAACAAATTCAACAACAACCTCAACATTGAAAAACAACAACAACCTCAACATTGAAAAACACCAAGAAATTCAACAACAACCTCAACAATGAAAAACATCAACAAAATCAACAACAACCTCAACATTGAAAAACACCAACAAATTTAACAACAACCTCAACTTTGAAAAACAACAACAACCTCAACATGGAAAAACACCAACAAATCCAACAACAACCTCAACATTGAAAAACAACAACAACCTCAACATTGAAAAACACCAACAAATTCAACAACAACCTCAACAATGAAAAACATCAAAAAAATCAACAACAACCTCAACATTGAAAAACACCAACAAATTTAACAACAACCTCAACTTTGAAAAACAACAACAACCTCAAAATTGAAAAACACCAACAAATTCAACAACAACCTCAACATTTATAAACAACAACAACCTCAACATTGAAAAACACCAACAAATTCAACAACAACCTCAACATTGAAAAACACAAACAAATTCAACAACAACTTCAACATTGAAAAACACCAACAAATTCAACAACAACCTCGACATTGAAAAACACCAACAAATTCAACAACAACCTCAACATTGAAAAACTACAACAACCACAACATTGAAAAACACCAACAAATACAGCAACAACCTCAACATTGAAAAACAACAACAACCTCAACATTGAAAAACACCAAAAAATTCAAGAACAACCTCAACATTGAAAAACAACAACAAATTCAGCAACAACCTCAACATTGGAAAACAACAACAACCTCAACATTGAAAAACACCAACAAATTCAACAACAACCTCAACATTGAAAAACAACAACAACCTGAGCATTGAAAAACACGAACAAATTCAACAACAACCTCAACGTTGAAAAAGACCAAGAAATTCAACAACAACCTCAACATTGAAAAACAACACAAACCTCAACATTGAAAAACACCAACAAATTCAACAACAACCTCAACATTGAAAAACACCAACAAATTAAGCAACAACCTCAACATTGAAAAACAACAACAACCTCAACATTGAAAAACACCAACAAATTCAACAACAACCTCAACATTGAAAAACAACAACAACCTCAACATTGAAAAACACCAGCAAATTCAACAACAACCTCAACATTGAAAAACAACAACAACCTCAACATTGAAAAACACCAACAAATTCAACAATTTCAACATTGAAAAACACCAACATATTCAACAACAACCTCGAAATTGAAAAACACCAACAAATTCAACAACAACCTCAACATTGAAAAACAACAACAACCTCAACATTGAAAACCACCAACAAGTTCAACAACAACCTCAACATTGAAAAACAACAACAACCTCAACATTGAAAAACACCAACAAATTCAACAACAGCCTCAACAATGAAAAACACCAACAAATTCAACAATAACCTCAACATTGAAAAACACCAACAAATTTAACAACAAAATCAACTTTGAAAAACAACAACAACCTCAACGTGGAAAAACACCAACAAATTCAACAACAACCTCAACATTGAAAAACTACAACAACCTCAACATTGAAAAACACCAACAAATTCAACAACAACCTCAACATTGAAAAACAACAACAAGCTCAACATTGTAAAACACCAGCAAATTCAACAACAACCTCAACAATGAAAAACACCAACAAATTCAACAACAACCTCAACATTGAAAAACACCAACAAATTTAACAACAACCTCAACTTTGAAAAACAACAACAACCTCAAAATTGAAAAACACCAACAAATTCAACAACAACCTCAACATTTAAAAACAACAACAACCTCAACATTGAAAATCACCAACAAATTCAACAACAACCTCAACATTGAAAAACACCAACAAATTCAACAACAACTTCAACATTGAAAAACACCAACAAATTCAACAACAACCTCAACATTGAAAAACACCAACAAATTCAACAACAACCTCAACATTGAAAAACAACAACAACCTCAACATTGAAAAACACCAACAAATTCAACAACAACTTCAACATTGAAAAACACCAACAAATTCAACAACAACCTCGAAATTGAAAAACACCAACAAATTCAACAACAACCTCAACATTTAAAAACAACAACAACCTCAACATTGAAAAACACCAACAAATTCAACAACAACCTCAACATTGAAAAACACCAACAAATTCAACAACAACTTCAACATTGAAAAACACCAACAAATTCAACAACTACCTCGACATTGAAAAACACCAACAAATTCAACAACAACCTCAACATTGAATAACTACAACAACCTCAACATTGAAAAACACCAACAAATACAACAACAACCTCAACATTGAAAAACAACAACAACCTCAACATTGAAAAACACCAACAAATTCAACAACAACCTCAACATTGAAAAACAGCAACAACCTCAACATTGAAAAACAACAACAAATTCAACAACAACTTCAACATTGAAAAACACCAACAAATTAAACAACAACCTCGAAATTGAAAAACACCAACAAATTCAACAACAACCTCAACATTGAAAAACAACAACAACCTCAACATTGAAAAACACCAACAAATTCAACAAGAACCTCAACATTGAAAAACAACAACAACCTCAACATTGAAAAACACCAACAAATTCAACAACAACCTCAACATTGAAAAACACCAACAAATTAAGCAACAACCTCAACATTGAAAAACAACAACAACCTCAACATTGAAAAACACCAAGAAATTCAACAACAACCTCAACATTGAAAAACACCAACAAATTCAACAACAACCTCAACATTGAAAAACAACAACAACCTCAACATTGAAAAACACCAACAAATTCAACAACAACCTCAACATTGAAAAACAACAACAACCTCAACATTGAAAAACACCAACAAATTCAACAACAGCCTCAACAATGAAAAACACCAACAAATTCAACAACAACCTCAACATTGAAAAACAACAACAACCTCAAATTGGCAAAACACCAACAAATTCAACAACAACCTCAACATTTAAAAACAACAACAACCTCAACATTGAAAAACACCAACAAATTCAACAACAACTTCAACATTGAAAAACACCGACAAATTCAACAAAAACCTCAACATTGAAAAACACCTACAAATTCAACAACAAGCTCAACATTGAAAACACCAACAAATTCAACAACTTCAACATTGAAAAACACCAACAAATTCAACAACTACCTCGACATTGAAAAACACCAACAAATTCAACAACAACCTCAACATTGAATAACTACAACAACCTCAACATTGAAAAACACCAACAAATACAACAACAACCTCAACATTGAAAAACAACCACAACCTCAACATTGAAAAACACCAACAAATTCAACAACAACCTCAACATTGAAAAACAACAACAACCTCAACATTGAAAAACAACAACAAATTCAACAACAACTTCAGCATTGAAAAACACCAACAAATTAAACAACAACATCGAAATTGAAAAACACCAACAAATTCAACAACAACCTCAACATTGAAAAACAACAACAACCTCAACATTGAAAAACACCAACAAATTCAACAACAACCTCAACATTGAAAAACAACAACAACCTCAACATTGAAAAACACCAACAAATTCAACAACAACCTCAACATTGAAAAACACCAACAAATTAAGCAACAACCTCAACATTGAAAAACAACAACAACCTCAACATTGAAAAACACCAAGAAATTCAACAACAACCTCAACATTGAAAAACACCAACAAATTCAACAACAACCTCAACATTGAAAAACAACAACAACCTCAACATTGAAAAACACCAAGAAATTCAACAACAACCTCAACAATGAAAAACATCAACAAAATCAACAACAACCTCAACATTGAAAAACACCAACAAATTTAACAACAACCTCAACTTTGAAAAACAACAACAACCTCAACATGGAAAAACACCAACAAATTCAACAACAACCTCAACATTGAAAAACAACAACAACCTCAAAATTGAAAAACACCAACAAATTCAACAACAACCTCAACATTTATAAACAACAACAACCTCAACATTGAAAAACACCAACAAATTCAACAACAACCTCAACATTGAAAAACACAAACAAATTCAACAACAACTTCAACATTGAAAAACACCAACAAATTCAACAACAACCTCGACATTGAAAAACACCAACAAATTCAACAACAACCTCAACATTGAAAAACTACAACAACCACAACATTGAAAAACACCAACAAATACAGCAACAACCTCAACATTGAAAAACAACAACAATCTCAACATTGAAAAACACCAACAAATTCAACAACAACCTCAACATTGAAAAACACCAACAAATTCAGCAACAACCTCAACATTGGAAAACAACAACCACCTCAACATTGAAAAACACCAACAAATTCAACAACAACCTCAACATTGAAAAACTACAACAACCACAACATTGAAAAACACCAACAAATACAGCAACAACCTCAACATTGAAAAACAACAACAATCTCAACATTGAAAAACACCAACAAATTCAACAACAACCTCAACGTTGAAAAAGACCAACAAATTCAACAACAACCTCAACATTGAAAAACAACACAAACCTCAGCATTGAAAAACAGCAACAAATTCAACAACAACCTCAACATTGAAAAACACCAACAAATTAAGCAACAACCTCAACATTGAAAAACAACAACAACCTCAACATTGAAAAACACCAACAAATTCAACAACAACCTCAACATTGAAAAACAACAACAACGTCAACATTGAAAAACACCAACAAATTCAACAACAACCTCAACATTGAAAAACAACAACAACCTCAACATTGAAAAACACCAACAAATTCAGCAACTTCAACATTGAAAAACACCAACATATTGAACAACAACCTCGAAATTGAAAAACACCAACAAATTCAACAACAACCTCAACATTGAAAAACAACAACAACCTCAACATTGAAAAACACCAACAAATTCAACAACAACCTCAACATTGAAAAACAACAACAACCTCAACATTGAAAAACACCAACAAATTCAACAACAGCCTCAACAATGAAAAACACCAACAAATTCAACAACAACCTCAACATTGAAAAACACCAACAAATTTAACAACAAACTCAACTTTGAAAAACAACAACAACCTCAACATGGAAAAACACCAACAAATTCAACAACAACCTCAACATTGAAAAACAACAACAACCTCAACATTGAAAAACACCAACAAATTCAACAACAACCTCAACATTGAAAAACAACAACAACCTCAACATTGAAAAACACCAACAAATTCAACAACAACCTCAACAATGAAAAACACCAACAAATTCAACAACAACCTCAACATTGAAAAACACCAACAAATTTAACAACAACCTCAACTTTGAAAAACAAGAACAACCTCAACATGGAAAAACACCAACAAATTCAACAACAACCTCAACATTGAAAAACAACAACAACCTCAAAATTGAAAAACACCAACAAATTCAACAACAAACTCAACATTTAAAAACAACAACAACCTCAACATTGAAAAACACCGACAAATTCAACAACAACCTCAACATTGAAAAACACCAACAAATTCAACAACAACTTCAACATTGAAAAACACCAACAAATTCAACAACAACCTCAACATTGAAAAACACCAACAAATTCAACAACAACCTCAACATTGAAAAACAACAGCAACCTCAACATTGAAAAACATCAACAAATTCAACAACAACCTCAACAATGAAAAACACCAACAAATTCAACAACAACCTCAACATTGAAAAACACCAACAAATTTAACAACAACCTCAACTTTGAAAAACAACAACAACCTCAACATGGAAAAACACCAACAAATTCAACAACAACCTCAACATTGAAAAACAACAACAACCTCAACATTGAAAAACACCAACAAATTCAACAACAACCTCAACTTTGAAAAACAATAATAACCTCAACATTGAAAAACACCAAGAAATTCAACAACGACCTCAACATTGACAAAAACCAGCAAATTCAACAACAACCTCGACATTCTAAAACACCAACAAATTCAATAACAACCTCGACATTGAAAGACAGCAACAAATTCAACAAAAACCTCAACATTGAAAAACACCTACAAATTCAACAACAAGCTCAACATTGAAAACACCAACAAATTCAAGAACTTCAACATTGAAAAACACCAACAAATTCAACAACTACCTCGACATTGAAAAACACCAACAAATTCAACAACAACCTCAACATTGAATAACTACAACAACCTCAACATTGAAAAACACCAACAAATACAACAACAACCTCAACATTGAAAAACAACCACAACCTCAACATTGAAAAACACCAACAAATTCAACAACAACCTCAACATTGAAAAACAACAACAACCTCAACATTGAAAAACAACAACAAATTCAACAACAACTTCAGCATTGAAAAACACCAACAAATTAAACAACAACCTCGAAATTGAAAAACACCAACAAATTCAACAACAACCTCAACATTGAAAAACAACAACAACCTCAACATTGAAAAACACCAACAAATTCAACAACAACCTCAACATTGAAAAACAACAACAACCTCAACATTGAAAAACACCAACAAATTCAACAACAACCTCAACATTGAAAAACACCAACAAATTAAGCAACAACCTCAACATTGAAAAACAACAACAACCTCAACATTGAAAAACACCAAGAAATTCAACAACAACCTCAATATTGAAAAACACCAACAAATTCAACAACAACCTCAACATTGAAAAACAACAACAACCTCAACATTGAAAAACACCAACAAATTCAACAACAACCTCAACAATGAAAAACATCAACAAAATCAACAACAACCTCAACATTGAAAAACACCAACAAATTTAACAACAACCTCAACTTTGAAAAACAACAACAACCTCAACATGGAAAAACACCAACAAATTCAACAACAACCTCAACATTGAAAAACAACAACAACCTCAAAATTGAAAAACACCAACAAATTCAACAACAACCTCAACATTTATAAACAACAACAACCTCAACATTGAAAAACACCAACAAATTCAACAACAACCTCAACATTGAAAAACACAAACAAATTCAACAACAACTTCAACATTGAAAAACACCAACAAATTCAACAACAACCTCGACATTGAAAAACACCAACAAATTCAACAACAACCTCAACATTGAAAAACTACAACAACCACAACATTGAAAAACACCAACAAATACAGCAACAACCTCAACATTGAAAAACAACAACAATCTCAACATTGAAAAACACCAACAAATTCAACAACAACCTCAACATTGAAAAACACCAACAAATTCAGCAACAACCTCAACATTGGAAAACAACAACAACCTCAACATTGAAAAACACCAACAAATTCAACAACAACCTCAACATTGAAAAACAACAACAACCTGAGCATTGAAAAACACGAACAAATTCAACAACAACCTCAACGTTGAAAAAGACCAACAAATTCAACAACAACCTCAACATTGAAAAACAACACAAACCTCAGCATTGAAAAACAGCAACAAATTCAACAACAACCTCAACATTGAAAAACACCAACAAATTAAGCAACAACCTCAACATTGAAAAACAACAACAACCTCAACATTGAAAAACACCAACAAATTCAACAACAACCTCAACATTGAAAAACAACAACAACGTCAACATTGAAAAACACCAACAAATTCAACAACAACCTCAACATTGAAAAACAACAACAACCTCAACATTGAAAAACACCAACAAATTCAGCAACTTCAACATTGAAAAACACCAACATATTGAACAACAACCTCGAAATTGAAAAACACCAACAAATTCAACAACAACCTCAACATTGAAAAACAACAACAACCTCAACATTGAAAAACACCAACAAATTCAACAACAACCTCAACATTGAAAAACAACAACAACCTCAACATTGAAAAACACCAACAAATTCAACAACAGCCTCAACAATGAAAAACACCAACAAATTCAACAACAACCTCAACATTGAAAAACAACAACAAATTTAACAACAAACTCAACTTTGAAAAACAACAACAACCTCAACATGGAAAAACACCAACAAATTCAACAACAACCTCAACATTGAAAAACAACAACAACCTCAAAATTGAAAAACACCAACAAATTCAACAACAACCTCAACATTGAAAAACAACAGCAACCTCAACATTGAAAAACACCAACAAATTCAACAACAACCTCAACAATGAAAAACACCAACAAATTCAACAACAACCTCAACATTGAAAAACACCAACAAATTTAACAACAACCTCAACTTTGAAAAACAACAACAACCTCAACATCGAAAAACACCAACAAATTCAACAACAACCTCAACATTGAAAAACAAAAACAACCTCAAAATTGAAAAACACCAACAAATTCAACAACAACCTCAACATTTAAAAACAACAACAACCTCAACATTGAAAAACACCGACAAATTCAACAACTTCAACATTGAAAAACACCAACAAATTCAACAACTACCTCGACATTGAAAAACACCAACAAATTCAACAACAACCTCAACATTGAATAACTACAACAACCTCAACATTGAAAAACACCAACAAATACAACAACAACCTCAACATTGAAAAACAACAACAACCTCAACATTGAAAAACACCAACAAATTCAACAACAACCTCAACATTGAAAAACAACAACAACCTCAACATTGAAAAACACCAACAAATTCAACAACAACCTCAACATTGAAAAACAACAACAACCTCAACATTGAAAAACACCAACAAATTCAACAACAGCCTCAACAATGAAAAACACCAACAAATTCAACAACAACCTCAACATTGAAAAACAACAACAAATTTAACAACAAACTCAACTTTGAAAAACAACAACAACCTCAACATGGAAAAACACCAACAAATTCAACAACAACCTCAACATTGAAAAACAACAACAACCTCAAAATTGAAAAACACCAACAAATTCAACAACAACCTCAACATTGAAAAACAACAGCAACCTCAACATTGAAAAACACCAACAAATTCAACAACAACCTCAACAATGAAAAACACCAACAAATTCAACAACAACCTCAACATTGAAAAACACCAACAAATTTAACAACAACCTCAACTTTGAAAAACAACAACAACCTCAACATCGAAAAACACCAACAAATTCAACAACAACCTCAACATTGAAAAACAACAACAACCTCAAAATTGAAAAACACCAACAAATTCAACAACAACCTCAACATTTAAAAACAACAACAACCTCAACATTGAAAAACACCGACAAATTCAACAACAACCTCAACATTGAAAAACACCAACAAATTCAACAACAACTTCAACATTGAAAAACACCGACAAATTCAACAAAAACCTCAACATTGAAAAACACCTACAAATTCAACAACAAGCTCAACATTGAAAACACCAACAAATTCAACAACTTCAACATTGAAAAACACCAACAAATTCAACAACTACCTCGACATTGAAAAACACCAACAAATTCAACAACAACCTCAACATTGAATAACTACAACAACCTCAACATTGAAAAACACCAACAAATACAACAACAACCTCAACATTGAAAAACAACCACAACCTCAACATTGAAAAACACCAACAAATTCAACAACAACCTCAACATTGAAAAACAACAACAACCTCAACATTGAAAAACAACAACAAATTCAACAACAACTTCAGCATTGAAAAACACCAACAAATTAAACAACAACCTCGAAATTGAAAAACACCAACAAATTCAACAACAACCTCAACATTGAAAAACAACAACAACCTCAACATTGAAAAACACCAACAAATTCAACAACAACCTCAACATTGAAAAACAACAACAACCTCAACATTGAAAAACACCAACAAATTCAACAACAACCTCAACATTGAAAAACACCAACAAATTAAGCAACAACCTCAACATTGAAAAACAACAACAACCTCAACATTGAAAAACACCAAGAAATTCAACAACAACCTCAACATTGAAAAACACCAACAAATTCAACAACAACCTCAACATTGAAAAACAACAACAACCTCAACATTGAAAAACACCAAGAAATTCAACAACAACCTCAACAATGAAAAACATCAACAAAATCAACAACAACCTCAACATTGAAAAACACCAACAAATTTAACAACAACCTCAACTTTGAAAAACAACAACAACCTCAACATGGAAAAACACCAACAAATTCAACAACAACCTCAACATTGAAAAACAACAACAACCTCAAAATTGAAAAACACCAACAAATTCAACAACAACCTCAACATTTATAAACAACAACAACCTCAACATTGAAAAACACCAACAAATTCAACAACAACCTCAACATTGAAAAACACAAACAAATTCAACAACAACTTCAACATTGAAAAACACCAACAAATTCAACAACAACCTCGACATTGAAAAACACCAACAAATTCAACAACAACCTCAACATTGAAAAACTACAACAACCACAACATTGAAAAACACCAACAAATACAGCAACAACCTCAACATTGAAAAACAACAACAATCTCAACATTGAAAAACACCAACAAATTCAACAACAACCTCAACATTGAAAAACACCAACAAATTCAGCAACAACCTCAACATTGGAAAACAACAACAACCTCAACATTGAAAAACACCAACAAATTCAACAACAACCTCAACATTGAAAAACAACAACAACCTGAGCATTGAAAAACACGAACAAATTCAACAACAACCTCAACGTTGAAAAAGACCAACAAATTCAACAACAACCTCAACATTGAAAAACAACACAAACCTCAGCATTGAAAAACAGCAACAAATTCAACAACAACCTCAACATTGAAAAACACCAACAAATTAAGCAACAACCTCAACATTGAAAAACAACAACAACCTCAACATTGAAAAACACCAACAAATTCAACAACAACCTCAACATTGAAAAACAACAACAACGTCAACATTGAAAAACACCAACAAATTCAACAACAACCTCAACATTGAAAAACAACAACAACCTCAACATTGAAAAACACCAACAAATTCAGCAACTTCAACATTGAAAAACACCAACATATTGAACAACAACCTCGAAATTGAAAAACACCAACAAATTCAACAACAACCTCAACATTGAAAAACAACAACAACCTCAACATTGAAAAACACCAACAAATTCAACAACAACCTCAACATTGAAAAACAACAACAACCTCAACATTGAAAAACACCAACAAATTCAACAACAGCCTCAACAATGAAAAACACCAACAAATTCAACAACAACCTCAACATTGAAAAACACCAACAAATTTAACAACAAACTCAACTTTGAAAAACAACAACAACCTCAACATGGAAAAACACCAACAAATTCAACAACAACCTCAACATTGAAAAACAACAACAACCTCAACATTGAAAAACACCAACAAATTCAACAACAACCTCAACATTGAAAAACAACAACAACCTCAACATTGAAAAACACCAACAAATTCAACAACAACCTCAACAATGAAAAACACCAACAAATTCAACAACAACCTCAACATTGAAAAACACCAACAAATTTAACAACAACCTCAACTTTGAAAAACAAGAACAACCTCAACATGGAAAAACACCAACAAATTCAACAACAACCTCAACATTGAAAAACAACAACAACCTCAAAATTGAAAAACACCAACAAATTCAACAACAACCTCAACATTTAAAAACAACAACAACCTCAACATTGAAAAACACCGACAAATTCAACAACAACCTCAACATTGAAAAACACCAACAAATTCAACAACAACTTCAACATTGAAAAACACCAACAAATTCAACAACAACCTCAACATTGAAAAACACCAACAAATTCAACAACAACCTCAACATTGAAAAACAACAGCAACCTCAACATTGAAAAACACCAACAAATTCAACAACAACCTCAACAATGAAAAACACCAACAAATTCAACAACAACCTCAACATTGAAAAACACCAACAAATTTAACAACAACCTCAACTTTGAAAAACAACAACAACCTCAACATGGAAAAACACCAACAAATTCAACAACAACCTCAACATTGAAAAACAACAACAACCTCAACATTGAAAAACACCAACAAATTCAACAACAACCTCAACATTGACAAAAACCAGCAAATTCAACAACAACCTCGACATTCTAAAACACCAACAAATTCAATAACAACCTCGACATTGAAAGACAGCAACAAATTCAACAAAAACCTCAACATTGAAAAACACCTACAAATTCAACAACAAGCTCAACATTGAAAACACCAACAAATTCAACAACAACTTCAACATTGAAAAACACCAACAAATTCAACAACTACCTCGACATTGAAAAACACCAACAAATTCAACAACAACCTCAACATTGAATAACTACAACAACCTCAACATTGAAAAACACCAACAAATACAACAACAACCTCAACATTGAAAAACAACCACAACCTCAACATTGAAAAACACCAACAAATTCAACAACAACCTCAACATTGAAAAACAACAACAACCTCAACATTGAAAAACAACAACAAATTCAACAACAACTTCAGCATTGAAAAACACCAACAAATTAAACAACAACCTCGAAATTGAAAAACACCAACAAATTCAACAACAACCTCAACATTGAAAAACAACAACAACCTCAACATTGAAAAACACCAACAAATTCAACAACAACCTCAACATTGAAAAACAACAACAACCTCAACATTGAAAAACACCAACAAATTCAACAACAACCTCAACATTGAAAAACACCAACAAATTAAGCAACAACCTCAACATTGAAAAACAACAACAACCTCAACATTGAAAAACACCAAGAAATTCAACAACAACCTCAACATTGAAAAACACCAACAAATTCAACAACAACCTCAACATTGAAAAACAACAACAACCTCAACATTGAAAAACACCAAGAAATTCAACAACAACCTCAACAATGAAAAACATCAACAAAATCAACAACAACCTCAACATTGAAAAACACCAACAAATTTAACAACAACCTCAACTTTGAAAAACAACAACAACCTCAACATGGAAAAACACCAACAAATTCAACAACAACCTCAACATTGAAAAACAACAACAACCTCAAAATTGAAAAACACCAACAAATTCAACAACAACCTCAACATTTATAAACAACAACAACCTCAACATTGAAAAACACCAACAAATTCAACAACAACCTCAACATTGAAAAACACAAACAAATTCAACAACAACTTCAACATTGAAAAACACCAATAAATTCAACAACAACCTCGACATTGAAAAACACCAACAAATTCAACAACAACCTCAACATTGAAAAACTACAACAACCACAACATTGAAAAACACCAACAAATACAGCAACAACCTCAACATTGAAAAACAACAACAATCTCAACATTGAAAAACACCAACAAATTCAACAACAACCTCAACATTGAAAAACACCAACAAATTCAGCAACATCCTCAACATTGGAAAACAACAACAACCTCAACATTGAAAAACACCAACAAATTCAACAACAACCTCAACATTGAAAAACAACAACAACCTGAGCATTGAAAAACACGAACAAATTCAACAACAACCTCAACGTTGAAAAAGACCAACAAATTCAACAACAACCTCAACATTGAAAAACAACACAAACCTCAGCATTGAAAAACAGCAACAAATTCAACAAAAACCTCAACATAGAAAAACACGAACAAATTAAGCAACAACCTCAACATTGAAAAACAACAACAACCTCAACATTGAAAAACACCAACAAATTCAACAACAACCTCAACAATGAAAAACACCAACAAATTCAACAACAACCTCAACATTGAAAAACACCAACAAATTTAACAACAACCTCAACTTTGAAAAACAAGAACAACCTCAACATGGAAAAACACCAACAAATTCAACAACAACCTCAACATTGAAAAACAACAACAACCTCAAAATTGAAAAACACCAACAAATTCAACAACAACCTCAACATTTAAAAACAACAACAACCTCAACATTGAAAAACACCGACAAATTCAACAACAACCTCAACATTGAAAAACACCAACAAATTCAACAACAACTTCAACATTGAAAAACAACAACAAATTCAACAACAACCTCAACATTGAAAAACACCAACAAATTCAACAACAACCTCAACATTGAAAAACAACAGCAACCTCAACATTGAAAAACACCAACAAATTCAACAACAACCTCAACAATGAAAAACACCAACAAATTCAACAACAACCTCAACATTGAAAAACACCAACAAATTTAACAACAACCTCAACTTTGAAAAACAACAACAACCTCAACATGGAAAAACACCAACAAATTCAACAACAACCTCAACATTGAAAAACAACAACAACCTCAACATTGAAAAACACCAACAAATTCAACAACAACCTCAACTTTGAAAAACAACAATAACCTCAACATTGAAAAACACCAAGAAATTCAACAACGACCTCAACATTGACAAAAACCAGCAAATTCAACAACAACCTCGACATTCTAAAACACCAACAAATTCAATAACAACCTCGACATTGAAAGACAGCAACAAATTCAACAAAAACCTCAACATTGAAAAACACCTACAAATTCAACAACAAGCTCAACATTGAAAACACCAACAAATTCAACAACAACTTCAACATTGAAAAACACCAACAAATTCAACAACTACCTCGACATTGAAAAACACCAACAAATTCAACAACAACCTCAACATTGAATAACTACAACAACCTCAACATTGAAAAACACCAACAAATACAACAACAACCTCAACATTGAAAAACAACCACAACCTCAACATTGAAAAACACCAACAAATTCAACAACAACCTCAACATTGAAAAACAACAACAACCTCAACATTGAAAAACAACAACAAATTCAACAACAACTTCAGCATTGAAAAACACCAACAAATTAAACAACAACCTCGAAATTGAAAAACACCAACAAATTCAACAACAACCTCAACATTGAAAAACAACAACAACCTCAACATTGAAAAACACCAACAAATTCAACAACAACCTCAACATTGAAAAACAACAACAACCTCAACATTGAAAAACACCAACAAATTCAACAACAAGCTCAACATTGAAAAACACCAACAAATTAAGCAACAACCTCAACATTGAAAAACAACAACAACCTCAACATTGAAAAACACCAAGAAATTCAACAACAACCTCAACATTGAAAAACACCAACAAATTCAACAACAACCTCAACATTGAAAAACAACAACAACCTCAACATTGAAAAACACCAACAAATTCAACAACAACCTCAACAATGAAAAACATCAACAAAATCAACAACAACCTCAACATTGAAAAACACCAACAAATTTAACAACAACCTCAACTTTGAAAAACAACAACAACCTCAACATGGAAAAACACCAACAAATTCAACAACAACCTCAACATTGAAAAACAACAACAACCTCAAAATTGAAAAACACCAACAAATTCAACAACAACCTCAACATTTATAAACAACAACAACCTCAACATTGAAAAACACCAACAAATTCAACAACAACCTCAACATTGAAAAACACAAACAAATTCAACAACAACTTCAACATTGAAAAACACCAATAAATTCAACAACAACCTCGACATTGAAAAACACCAACAAATTCAACAACAACCTCAACATTGAAAAACTACAACAACCACAACATTGAAAAACACCAACAAATACAGCAACAACCTCAACATTGAAAAACAACAACAATCTCAACATTGAAAAACACCAACAAATTCAACAACAACCTCAACATTGAAAAACACCAACAAATTCAGCAACATCCTCAACATTGGAAAACAACAACAACCTCAACATTGAAAAACACCAACAAATTCAACAACAACCTCAACATTGAAAAACAACAACAACCTGAGCATTGAAAAACACGAACAAATTCAACAACAACCTCAACGTTGAAAAAGACCAACAAATTCAACAACAACCTCAACATTGAAAAACAACACAAACCTCAGCATTGAAAAACAGCAACAAATTCAACAACAACCTCAACATTGAAAAACACCAACAAATTAAGCAACAACCTCAACATTGAAAAACAACAACAACCTCAACATTGAAAAACACCAACAAATTCAACAACAACCTCAACATTGAAAAACAACAACAACGTCAACATTGAAAAACACCAACAAATTCAACAACAACCTCAACATTGAAAAACAACAACAACCTCAACATTGAAAAACACCAACAAATTCAACAACTTCAACATTGAAAAACACCAACATATTCAACAACAACCTCGAAATTGAAAAACACCAACAAATTCAACAACAACCTCAACATTGAAAAACAACAACAACCTCAACATTGAAAAACACCAACAAATTCAACAACAACCTCAACATTGAAAAACAACAACAACCTCAACATTGAAAAACACCAACAAATTCAACAACAACCTCAACAATGAAAAACACCAACAAATTCAACAACAACCTCAACATTGAAAAACACCAACAAATTTAACAACAACCTCAACTTTGAAAAACAAGAACAACCTCAACATGGAAAAACACCAACAAATTCAACAACAACCTCAACATTGAAAAACAACAACAACCTCAAAATTGAAAAACACCAACAAATTCAACAACAACCTCAACATTTAAAAACAACAACAACCTCAACATTGAAAAACACCGACAAATTCAACAACAACCTCAACATTGAAAAACACCAACAAATTCAACAACAACTTCAACATTGAAAAACACCAACAAATTCAACAACAACCTCAACATTGAAAAACACCAACAAATTCAACAACAACCTCAACATTGAAAAACAACAGCAACCTCAACATTGAAAAACACCAACAAATTCAACAACAATCTCAACAATGAAAAACACCAACAAATTCAACAACAACCTCAACATTGAAAAACACCAACAAATTTAACAACAACCTCAACTTTGAAAAACAACAACAACCTCAACATGGAAAAACACCAACAAATTCAACAACAACCTCAACATTGAAAAACAACAACAAATTCAACAACAACCTCAACTTTGAAAAACAACAATAACCTCAACATTGAAAAACACCAAGAAATTCAACAACGACCTCAACATTGACAAAAACCAGCAAATTCAACAACAACCTCGACATTCTAAAACACCAACAAATTCAATAACAACCTCGACATTGAAAGACAGCAACAAATTCAACAAAAACCTCAACATTGAAAAACACCTACAAATTCAACAACAAGCTCAACATTGAAAACACCAACAAATTCAACAACAACTTCAACATTGAAAAACACCAACAAATTCAACAACTACCTCGACATTGAAAAACACCAACAAATTCAACAACAACCTCAACATTGAATAACTACAACAACCTCAACATTGAAAAACACCAACAAATACAACAACAACCTCAACATTGAAAAACAACCACAACCTCAACATTGAAAAACACCAACAAATTCAACAACAACCTCAACATTGAAAAACAACAACAACCTCAACATTGAAAAACAACAACAAATTCAACAACAACTTCAGCATTGAAAAACACCAACAAATTAAACAACAACCTCGAAATTGAAAAACACCAACAAATTCAACAACAACCTCAACATTGAAAAACAACAACAACCTCAACATTGAAAAACACCAACAAATTCAACAACAACCTCAACATTGAAAAACAACAACAACCTCAACATTGAAAAACACCAACAAATTCAACAACAACCTCAACATTGAAAAACACCAACAAATTAAGCAACAACCTCAACATTGAAAAACAACAACAACCTCAACATTGAAAAACACCAAGAAATTCAACAACAACCTCAACATTGAAAAACACCAACAAATTCAACAACAACCTCAACATTGAAAAACAACAACAACCTCAACATTGACAAACACCAACAAATTCAACAACAACCTCAACAATGAAAAACATCAACAAAATCAACAACAACCTCAACATTGAAAAACACCAACAAATTTAACAACAACCTCAACTTTGAAAAACAACAACAACCTCAACATGGAAAAACACCAACAAATTCAACAACAACCTCAACATTGAAAAACAACAACAAATTCAACAACAACCTCAACTTTGAAAAACAACAATAACCTCAACATTGAAAAACACCAAGAAATTCAACAACGACCTCAACATTGACAAAAACCAGCAAATTCAACAACAACCTCGACATTCTAAAACACCAACAAATTCAATAACAACCTCGACATTGAAAGACAGCAACAAATTCAACAAAAACCTCAACATTGAAAAACACCTACAAATTCAACAACAAGCTCAACATTGAAAACACCAACAAATTCAACAACAACTTCAACATTGAAAAACACCAACAAATTCAACAACTACCTCGACATTGAAAAACACCAACGAATTCAACAACAACCTCAACATTGAATAACTACAACAACCTCAACATTGAAAAACACCAACAAATACAACAACAACCTCAACATTGAAAAACAACCACAACCTCAACATTGAAAAACACCAACAAATTCAACAACAACCTCAACATTGAAAAACAACAACAACCTCAACATTGAAAAACAACAACAAATTCAACAACAACTTCAGCATTGAAAAACACCAACAAATTAAACAACAACCTCGAAATTGAAAAACACCAACAAATTCAACAACAACCTCAACATTGAAAAACAACAACAACCTCAACATTGAAAAACACCAACAAATTCAACAACAACCTCAACATTGAAAAACAACAACAACCTCAACATTGAAAAACACCAACAAATTCAACAACAACCTCAACATTGAAAAACACCAACAAATTAAGCAACAACCTCAACATTGAAAAACAACAACAACCTCAACATTGAAAAACACCAAGAAATTCAACAACAACCTCAACATTGAAAAACACCAACAAATTCAACAACAACCTCAACATTGAAAAACAACAACAACCTCAACATTGAAAAACACCAACAAATTCAACAACAACCTCAACAATGAAAAACATCAACAAAATCAACAACAACCTCAACATTGAAAAACACCAACAAATTTAACAACAACCTCAACTTTGAAAAACAACAACAACCTCAACATGGAAAAACACCAACAAATTCAACAACAACCTCAACATTGAAAAACAACAACAACCTCAAAATTGAAAAACACCAACAAATTCAACAACAACCTCAACATTTATAAACAACAACAACCTCAACATTGAAAAACACCAACAAATTCAACAACAACCTCAACATTGAAAAACACAAACAAATTCAACAACAACTTCAACATTGAAAAACACCAATAAATTCAACAACAACCTCGACATTGAAAAACACCAACAAATTCAACAACAACCTCAACATTGAAAAACTACAACAACCACAACATTGAAAAACACCAACAAATACAGCAACAACCTCAACATTGAAAAACAACAACAATCTCAACATTGAAAAACACCAACAAATTCAACAACAACCTCAACATTGAAAAACACCAACAAATTCAGCAACATCCTCAACATTGGAAAACAACAACAACCTCAACATTGAAAAACACCAACAAATTCAACAACAACCTCAACATTGAAAAACAACAACAACCTGAGCATTGAAAAACACGAACAAATTCAACAACAACCTCAACGTTGAAAAAGACCAACAAATTCAACAACAACCTCAACATTGAAAAACAACACAAACCTCAGCATTGAAAAACAGCAACAAATTCAACAACAACCTCAACATTGAAAAACACCAACAAATTCAACAACAACCTCAACATTGAAAAACAACAACAACGTCAACATTGAAAAACACCAACAAATTCAACAACAACCTCAACATTGAAAAACAACAACAACCTCAACATTGAAAAACACCAACAAATTCAACAACTTCAACATTGAAAAACACCAACATATTCAACAACAACCTCGAAATTGAAAAACACCAACAAATTCAACAACAACCTCAACATTGAAAAACAACAACAACCTCAACATTGAAAAACACCAACAAATTCAACAACAACCTCAACATTGAAAAACAACAACAACCTCAACATTGAAAAACACCAACAAATTCAACAACAGCCTCAACAATGAAAAACACCAACAAATTCAACAACAACCTCAACATTGAAAAACACCAACAAATTTAACAACAAACTCAACTTTGAAAAACAACAACAACCTCAACATGGAAAAACACCAACAAATTCAACAACAACCTCAACATTGAAAAACAACAACAACCTCAACATTGAAAAACACCAACAAATTCAACAACAACCTCAACATTGAAAAACAACAACAACCTCAACATTGAAAAACACCAACAAATTCAACAACAACCTCAACAATGAAAAACACCAACAAATTCAACAACAACCTCAACATTGAAAAACACCAACAAATTTAACAACAACCTCAACTTTGAAAAACAAGAACAACCTCAACATGGAAAAACACCAACAAATTCAACAACAACCTCAACATTGAAAAACAACAACAACCTCAAAATTGAAAAACACCAACAAATTCAACAACAACCTCAACATTTAAAAACAACAACAACCTCAACATTGAAAAACACCGACAAATTCAACAACAACCTCAACATTGAAAAACACCAACAAATTCAACAACAACTTCAACATTGAAAAACACCAACAAATTCAACAACAACCTCAACATTGAAAAACACCAACAAATTCAACAACAACCTCAACATTGAAAAACAACAACAACCTCAACATTGAAAAACACCAACAAATTCAACAACAACCTCAACATTGAAAAACAACAACAACCTCAACATTGAAAAACACCAACAAATTCAACAACAACTTCAACATTGAAAAACACCAACAAATTCAACAACAACCTCGAAATTGAAAAACACCAACAAATTCAACAACAACCTCAACATTGAAAAACAACAATAACCTCAACATTGAAAAACACCAACAAATTCAACAACAACCTCAACATTTAAAAACAACAACAACCTCAACATTGAAAAACACCAACAAATTCAACAACAACCTCAACATTGAAAAACACCAACAAATTCAACAACAACTTCAACATTGAAAAACACCAACAAATTCAACAACAACCTCAACATTGAAAAACACCAACAAATTCAACAACAACCTCAACATTGAAAAACTACAACAACCTCAACATTGAAAAACACCAACAAATATAACAACAACCTCAACATTGATAAACAACAACAACCTCAACATTGAAAAACACCAACAAATTCAACATCAACCTCAACATTGAAAAACAACAACAACCTCAACATTGAAAAACAACAACAACCTCAACATTGAAAAACACCAACAAATTCAACAACAACCTCAACATTGAAAAACAACAACAACCTCAACATTGAAAAACACCATCAAATTCAACAACAACTTCAACAATGAAAAACACCAACAAATTCAACAACAACCTCGAAATTGAAAAACACCAACAAATTCAACAACAACCTCAACATTGAAAAACAACAGCAACCTCAACATTGAAAAACACCAACAAATTCAACAACAACCTCAACAATGAAAAACACCAACAAATTCAACAACAACCTCAACATTGAAAAACACCAACAAATTTAACAACAACCTCAACTTTGAAAAACAACAACAACCTCAACATGGAAAAACACCAACAAATTCAACAACAACCTCAACATTGAAAAACAACAACAACCTCAACATTGAAAAACACCAACAAATTCAACAACAACCTCAACTTTGAAAAACAACAATAACCTCAACATTGAAAAACACCAAGAAATTCAACAACGACCTCAACATTGACAAAAACCAGCAAATTCAACAACAACCTCGACATTCTAAAACACCAACAAATTCAATAACAACCTCGACATTGAAAGACAGCAACAAATTCAACAAAAACCTCAACATTGAAAAACACCTACAAATTCAACAACAAGCTCAACATTGAAAACACCAACAAATTCAACAACAACCTCAACATTAAAAAACACCAACAAATTAAACAACTACCTCGACATTGAAAAACACCAACAAATTCAACAACAACCTCAACATTGAATAACTACAACAACCTCAACATTGAAAAACACCAACAAGTACAACAACAACCTCAACATTGAAAAACAACCACAACCCCAACATTGAAAAACACCAACAAATTCAACAACAACCTCAACATTGAAAAACAACAACAACCTCAACATTGAAAAACAACAACAAATTCAACAACAACTTCAGCATTGAAAAACACCAACAAATTAAACAACAACCTCGAAATTGAAAAACACCAACAAATTCAACAACAACCTCAACAATGAAAAACAACAACAACCTCAACATTGAAAAACACCAACAAATTCAACAACAACCTCAACATTGAAAAACAACAACAACCTCAACATTGAAAAACACCAACAAATTCAACAACAACCTCAACATTGAAAAACACCAACAAATTAAGCAACAACCTCAACATTGAAAAACAACAACAACCTCAACATTGAAAAACACCAAGAAATTCAACAACAACCTCAACATTGAAAAACACCAACAAATTCAACAACAACCTCAACATTGAAAAACAACAACAACCTCAACATTGAAAAACACCAACAAATTCAACAACAACCTCAACAATGAAAAACATCAACAAAATCAACAACAACCTCAACATTGAAAAACACCAACAAATTTAACAACAACCTCAACTTTGAGAAACAACAACAACCTCAACATGGAAAAACACCAACAAATTCAACAACAACCTCAACATTGAAAAACAACAACAACCTCAAAATTGAAAAACACCAACAAATTCAACAACAACCTCAACATTTATAAACAACAACAACCTCAACATTGAAAAACACAAACAAATTCAACAACAACCTCAACATTGAAAAACACAAACAAATTCAACAACAACTTCAACATTGAAAAACACCAACAAATTCAACAACAACCTCGACATTGAAAAACACCAACAAATTCAACAACAACCTCAACATTGAAAAACTACAACAACCACAACATTGAAAAACACCAACAAATACAGCAACAACCTCAACATTGAAAAACAACAACAATCTCAACATTGAAAAACACCAACAAATTCAACAACAACCTCAACATTGAAAAACACCAACAAATTCAGCAACAACCTCAACATTGGAAAACAACAACAACCTCAACATTGAAAAACACCAACAAATTCAACAACAACCTCAACATTGAAAAACAACAACAACCTGAGCATTGAAAAACACGAACAAATTCAACAACAACCTCAACGTTGAAAAAGACCAACAAATTCAACAACAACCTCAACATTGAAAAACAACACAAACCTCAGCATTGAAAAACAGCAACAAATTCAACAACAACCTCAACATTGAAAAACACCAACAAATTAAGCAACAACCTCAACATTGAAAAACAACAACAACCTCAACATTGAAAAACACCAACAAATTCAACAACAACCTCAACATTGAAAAACAACAACAACGTCAACATTGAAAAACACCAACAAATTCAACAACAACCTCAACATTGAAAAACAACAACAACCTCAACATTGAAAAACACCAACAAATTCAGCAACTTCAACATTGAAAAACACCAACATATTCAACAACAACCTCGAAATTGAAAAACACCAACAAATTCAACAACAACCTCAACATTGAAAAACAACAACAACCTCAACATTGAAAAACACCAACAAATTCAACAACAACCTCAACATTGAAAAACAACAACAACCTCAACATTGAAAAACACCAACAAATTCAACAACAGCCTCAACAATGAAAAACACCAACAAATTCAACAACAACCTCAACATTGAAAAACACCAACAAATTTAACAACAAACTCAACTTTGAAAAACAACAACAACCTCAACATGGAAAAACACCAACAAATTCAACAACAACCTCAACATTGAAAAACAACAACAACCTCAACATTGAAAAACACCAACAAATTCAACAACAACCTCAACATTGAAAAACAACAACAACCTCAACATTGAAAAACACCAACAAATTCAACAACAACCTCAACAATGAAAAACACCAACAAATTCAACAACAACCTCAACATTGAAAAACACCAACAAATTTAACAACAACCTCAACTTTGAAAAACAAGAACAACCTCAACATGGAAAAACACCAACAAATTCAACAACAACCTCAACATTGAAAAACAACAACAACCTCAAAATTGAAAAACACCAACAAATTCAACAACAACCTCAACATTTAAAAACAACAACAACCTCAACATTGAAAAACACCGACAAATTCAACAACAACCTCAACATTGAAAAACACCAACAAATTCAACAACAACTTCAACATTGAAAAACACCAACAAATTCAACAACAACCTCAACATTGAAAAACACCAACAAATTCAACAACAACCTCAACATTGAAAAACAACAGCAACCTCAACATTGAAAAACACCAACAAATTCAACAACAACCTCAACAATGAAAAACACCAACAAATTCAACAACAACCTCAACATTGAAAAACACCAACAAATTTAACAACAACCTCAACTTTGAAAAACAACAACAACCTCAACATGGAAAAACACCAACAAATTCAACAACAACCTCAACATTGAAAAACAACAACAACCTCAACATTGAAAAACACCAACAAATTCAACAACAACCTCAACTTTGAAAAACAACAATAACCTCAACATTGAAAAACACCAAGAAATTCAACAACGACCTCAACATTGACAAAAACCAGCAAATTCAACAACAACCTCGACATTCTAAAACACCAACAAATTCAATAACAACCTCGACATTGAAAGACAGCAACAAATTCAACAAAAACCTCAACATTGAAAAACACCTACAAATTCAACAACAAGCTCAACATTGAAAACACCAACAAATTCAACAACAACTTCAACATTGAAAAACACCAACAAATTCAACAACTACCTCGACATTGAAAAACACCAACAAATTCAACAACAACCTCAACATTGAATAACTACAACAACCTCAACATTGAAAAACACCAACAAATACAACAACAACCTCAACATTGAAAAACAACCACAACCTCAACATTGAAAAACACCAACAAATTCAACAACAACCTCAACATTGAAAAACAACAACAACCTCAACATTGAAAAACAACAACAAATTCAACAACAACTTCAGCATTGAAAAACACCAACAAATTAAACAACAATCTCGAAATTGAAAAACACCAACAAAGTCAACAACAACCTCAACATTGAAAAACAACAACAACCTCAACATTGAAAAACACCAACAAATTCAACAACAACCTCAACATTGAAAAACAACAACAACCTCAACATTGAAAAACACCAACAAATTCAACAACAACCTCAACATTGAAAAACACCAACAAATTAAGCAACAACCTCAACATTGAAAAACAACAACAACCTCAACATTGAAAAACACCAAGAAATTCAACAACAACCTCAACATTGAAAAACACCAACAAATTCAACAACAACCTCAACATTGAAAAACAACAACAACCTCAACATTGAAAAACACCAACAAATTCAACAACAACCTCAACAATGAAAAACATCAACAAAATCAACAACAACCTCAACATTGAAAAACACCAACAAATTTAACAACAACCTCAACTTTGAAAAACAACAACAACCTCAACATGGAAAAACACCAACAAATTCAACAACAACCTCAACATTGAAAAACAACAACAACCTCAAAATTGAAAAACACCAACAAATTCAACAACAACCTCAACATTTATAAACAACAACAACCTCAACATTGAAAAACACCAACAAATTCAACAACAACCTCAACATTGAAAAACACAAACAAATTCAACAACAACTTCAACATTGAAAAACACCAACAAATTCAACAACAACCTCGACATTGAAAAACACCAACAAATTCAACAACAACCTCAACATTGAAAAACTACAACAACCACAACATTGAAAAACACCAACAAATACAGCAACAACCTCAACATTGAAAAACAACAACAATCTCAACATTGAAAAACACCAACAAATTCAACAACAACCTCAACATTGAAAAACAACAACAACCTCAACATTGAAAAACAACAACAAATTCAACAACAACTTCAGCATTGAAAAACACCAACAAATTAAACAACAACCTCGAAATTGAAAAACACCAACAAATTCAACAACAACCTCAACATTGAAAAACAACAACAACCTCAACATTGAAAAACACCAACAAATTCAACAACAACCTCAACATTGAAAAACAACAACAACCTCAACATTGAAAAACACCAACAAATTCAACAACAACCTCAACATTGAAAAACACCAACAAATTAAGCAACAACCTCAACATTGAAAAACAACAACAACCTCAACATTGAAAAACACCAAGAAATTCAACAACAACCTCAACATTGAAAAACACCAACAAATTCAACAACAACCTCAACATTGAAAAACAACAACAACCTCAACATTGAAAAACACCAACAAATTCAACAACAACCTCAACAATGAAAAACATCAACAAAATCAACAACAACCTCAACATTGAAAAACACCAACAAATTTAACAACAACCTCAACTTTGAAAAACAACAACAACCTCAACATGGAAAAACACCAACAAATTCAACAACAACCTCAACATTGAAAAACAACAACAACCTCAAAATTGAAAAACACCAACAAATTCAACAACAACCTCAACATTTATAAACAACAACAACCTCAACATTGAAAAACACCAACAAATTCAACAACAACCTCAACATTGAAAAACACAAACAAATTCAACAACAACTTCAACATTGAAAAACACCAATAAATTCAACAACAACCTCGACATTGAAAAACACCAACAAATTCAACAACAACCTCAACATTGAAAAACTACAACAACCACAACATTGAAAAACACCAACAAATACAGCAACAACCTCAACATTGAAAAACAACAACAATCTCAACATTGAAAAACACCAACAAATTCAACAACAACCTCAACATTGAAAAACACCAACAAATTCAGCAACATCCTCTACATTGGAAAACAACAACAACCTCAACATTGAAAAACACCAACAAATTCAACAACAACCTCAACATTGAAAAACAACAACAACCTGAGCATTGAAAAACACGAACAAATTCAACAACAACCTCAACGTTGAAAAAGACCAACAAATTCAACAACAACCTCAACATTGAAAAACAACACAAACCTCAGCATTGAAAAACAGCAACAAATTCAACAACAACCTCAACATTGAAAAACACCAACAAATTAAGCAACAACCTCAACATTGAAAAACAACAACAACCTCAACATTGAAAAACACCAACAAATTCAACAACAACCTCAACATTGAAAAACAACAACAACGTCAACATTGAAAAACACCAACAAATTCAACAACAACCTCAACATTGAAAAACAACAACAACCTCAACATTGAAAAACACCAACAAATTCAACAACTTCAACATTGAAAAACACCAACATATTCATCAACAACCTCGAAATTGAAAAACACCAACAAATTCAACAACAACCTCAACATTGAAAAACAACAACAACCTCAACATTGAAAAACACCAACAAATTCAACAACAACCTCAACATTGAAAAACAACAACAACCTCAACATTGAAAAACACCAACAAATTCAACAACAGCCTCAACAATGAAAAACACCAACAAATTCAACAACAACCTCAACATTGAAAAACACCAACAAATTTAACAACAAACTCAACTTTGAAAAACAACAACAACCTCAACATGGAAAAACACCAACAAATTCAACAACAACCTCAACATTGAAAAACAACAACAACCTCAACATTGAAAAACACCAACAAATTCAACAACAACCTCAACAATGAAAAACACCAACAAATTCAACAACAACCTCAACATTGAAAAACACCAACAAATTTAACAACAACCTCAACTTTGAAAAACAAGAACAACCTCAACATGGAAAAACACCAACAAATTCAACAACAACCTCAACATTGAAAAACAACAACAACCTCAAAATTGAAAAACACCAACAAATTCAACAACAACCTCAACATTTAAAAACAACAACAACCTCAACATTGAAAAACACCGACAAATTCAACAACAACCTCAACATTGAAAAACACCAACAAATTCAACAACAACTTCAACATTGAAAAACACCAACAAATTCAACAACAACTTCAACATTGAAAAACACCAACAAATTCAACAACAACCTCAACATTGAAAAACAACAACAACCTCAACATTGAAAAACACCAACAAATTCAACAACAACCTCAACATTGAAAAACAACAACAACCTCAACATTGAAAAACACCAACAAATTCAACAACAACTTCAACATTGAAAAACACCAACAAATTCAACAACAACCTCGAAATTGAAAAACACCAACAAATTCAACAACAACCTCAACATTGAAAAACAACAATAACCTCAACATTGAAAAACACCAACAAATTCAACAACAACCTCAACATTTAAAAACAACAACAACCTCAACATTGAAAAACACCAACAAATTCAACAACAACCTCAACATTGAAAAACACCAACAAATTCAACAACAACTTCAACATTGAAAAACACCAACAAATTCAACAACAACCTCAACATTGAAAAACACCAACAAATTCAACAACAACCTCAACATTGAAAAACTACAACAACCTCAACATTGAAAAACACCAACAAATATAACAACAACCTCAACATTGATAAACAACAACAACCTCAACATTGAAAAACACCAACAAATTCAACATCAACCTCAACATTGAAAAACAACAACAACCTCAACATTGAAAAACAACAACAACCTCAACATTGAAAAACACCAACAAATTCAACAACAACCTCAACATTGAAAAACAACAACAACCTCAACATTGAAAAACACCATCAAATTCAACAACAACTTCAACAATGAAAAACACCAACAAATTCAACAACAACCTCGAAATTGAAAAACACCAACAAATTCAACAACAACCTCAACATTGAAAAACAACAGCAACCTCAACATTGAAAAACACCAACAAATTCAACAACAACCTCAACAATGAAAAACACCAACAAATTCAACAACAACCTCAACATTGAAAAACACCAACAAATTTAACAACAACCTCAACTTTGAAAAACAACAACAACCTCAACATGGAAAAACACCAACAAATTCAACAACAACCTCAACATTGAAAAACAACAACAACCTCAACATTGAAAAACACCAACAAATTCAACAACAACCTCAACTTTGAAAAACAACAATAACCTCAACATTGAAAAACACCAAGAAATTCAACAACGACCTCAACATTGACAAAAACCAGCAAATTCAACAACAACCTCGACATTCTAAAACACCAACAAATTCAATAACAACCTCGACATTGAAAGACAGCAACAAATTCAACAAAAACCTCAACATTGAAAAACACCTACAAATTCAACAACAAGCTCAACATTGAAAACACCAACAAATTCAACAACAACTTCAACATTGAAAAACACCAACAAATTAAACAACTACCTCGACATTGAAAAACACCAACAAATTCAACAACAACCTCAACATTGAATAACTACAACAACCTCAACATTGAAAAACACCAACAAATACAACAACAACCTCAACATTGAAAAACAACCACAACCCCAACATTGAAAAACACCAACAAATTCAACAACAACCTCAACATTGAAAAACAACAACAACCTCAACATTGAAAAACAACAACAAATTCAACAACAACTTCAGCATTGAAAAACACCAACAAATTAAACAACAACCTCGAAATTGAAAAACACCAACAAATTCAACAACAACCTCAACAATGAAAAACAACAACAACCTCAACATTGAAAAACACCAACAAATTCAACAACAACCTCAACATTGAAAAACAACAACAACCTCAACATTGAAAAACACCAACAAATTCAACAACAACCTCAACATTGAAAAACACCAACAAATTAAGCAACAACCTCAACATTGAAAAACAACAACAACCTCAACATTGAAAAACACCAAGAAATTCAACAACAACCTCAACATTGAAAAACACCAACAAATTCAACAACAACCTCAACATTGAAAAACAACAACAACCTCAACATTGAAAAACACCAACAAATTCAACAACAACCTCAACAATGAAAAACATCAACAAAATCAACAACAACCTCAACATTGAAAAACACCAACAAATTTAACAACAACCTCAACTTTGAGAAACAACAACAACCTCAACATGGAAAAACACCAACAAATTCAACAACAACCTCAACATTGAAAAACAACAACAACCTCAAAATTGAAAAACACCAACAAATTCAACAACAACCTCAACATTTATAAACAACAACAACCTCAACATTGAAAAACACAAACAAATTCAACAACAACCTCAACATTGAAAAACACAAACAAATTCAACAACAACTTCAACATTGAAAAACACCAACAAATTCAACAACAACCTCGACATTGAAAAACACCAACAAATTCAACAACAACCTCAACATTGAAAAACTACAACAACCACAACATTGAAAAACACCAACAAATACAGCAACAACCTCAACATTGAAAAACAACAACAATCTCAACATTGAAAAACACCAACAAATTCAACAACAACCTCAACATTGAAAAACACCAACAAATTCAGCAACAACCTCAACATTGGAAAACAACAACAACCTCAACATTGAAAAACACCAACAAATTCAACAACAACCTCAACATTGAAAAACAACAACAACCTGAGCATTGAAAAACACGAACAAATTCAACAACAACCTCAACGTTGAAAAAGACCAACAAATTCAACAACAACCTCAACATTGAAAAACAACACAAACCTCAGCATTGAAAAACAGCAACAAATTCAACAACAACCTCAACATTGAAAAACACCAACAAATTAAGCAACAACCTCAACATTGAAAAACAACAACAACCTCAACATTGAAAAACACCAACAAATTCAACAACAACCTCAACATTGAAAAACAACAACAACGTCAACATTGAAAAACACCAACAAATTCAACAACAACCTCAACATTGAAAAACAACAACAACCTCAACATTGAAAAACACCAACAAATTCAGCAACTTCAACATTGAAAAACACCAACATATTCAACAACAACCACGAAATTGAAAAACACCAACAAATTCAACAACAACCTCAACATTGAAAAACAACAACAACCTCAACATTGAAAAACACAAACAAATTCAACAACAACCTCAACATTGAAAAACACAAACAAATTCAACAACAACTTCAACATTGAAAAACACCAACAAATTCAACAACAACCTCGACATTGAAAAACACCAACAAATTCAACAACAACCTCAACATTGAAAAACTACAACAACCACAACATTGAAAAACACCAACAAATACAGCAACAACCTCAACATTGAAAAACAACAACAATCTCAACATTGAAAAACACCAACAAATTCAACAACAACCTCAACATTGAAAAACACCAACAAATTCAGCAACAACCTCAACATTGGAAAACAACAACAACCTCAACATTGAAAAACACCAACAAATTCAACAACAACCTCAACATTGAAAAACAACAACAACCTGAGCATTGAAAAACACGAACAAATTCAACAACAACCTCAACGTTGAAAAAGACCAACAAATTCAACAACAACCTCAACATTGAAAAACAACACAAACCTCAGCATTGAAAAACAGCAACAAATTCAACAACAACCTCAACATTGAAAAACACCAACAAATTAAGCAACAACCTCAACATTGAAAAACAACAACAACCTCAACATTGAAAAACACCAACAAATTCAACAACAACCTCAACATTGAAAAACAACAACAACGTCAACATTGAAAAACACCAACAAATTCAACAACAACCTCAACATTGAAAAACAACAACAACCTCAACATTGAAAAACACCAACAAATTCAGCAACTTCAACATTGAAAAACACCAACATATTCAACAACAACCTCGAAATTGAAAAACACCAACAAATTCAACAACAACCTCAACATTGAAAAACAACAACAACCTCAACATTGAAAAACACCAACAAATTCAACAACAACCTCAACATTGAAAAACAACAACAACCTCAACATTGAAAAACACCAACAAATTCAACAACAGCCTCAACAATGAAAAACACCAACAAATTCAACAACAACCTCAACATTGAAAAACACCAACAAATTTAACAACAAACTCAACTTTGAAAAACAACAACAACCTCAACATGGAAAAACACCAACAAATTCAACAACAACCTCAGCATTGAAAAACAACAACAACCTCAACATTGAAAAACACCAACAAATTCAACAACAACCTCAACATTGAAAAACAACAACAACCTCAACATTGAAAAACACCAACAAATTCAACAACAACCTCAACAATGAAAAACACCAACAAATTCAACAACAACCTCAACATTGAAAAACACCAACAAATTTAACAACAACCTCAACTTTGAAAAACAAGAACAACCTCAACATGGAAAAACACCAACAAATTCAACAACAACCTCAACATTGAAAAACAACAACAACCTCAAAATTGAAAAACACTAACAAATTCAACAACAACCTCAACATTTAAAAACAACAACAACCTCAACATTGAAAAACACCGACAAATTCAACAACAACCTCAACATTGAAAAACACCAACAAATTCAACAACAACTTCAACATTGAAAAACACCAACAAATTCAACAACAACCTCAACATTGAAAAACACCAACAAATTCAACAACAACCTCAACATTGAAAAACAACAGCAACCTCAACATTGAAAAACACCAACAAATTCAACAACAACCTCAACAATGAAAAACACCAACAAATTCAACAACAACCTCAACATTGAAAAACACCAACAAATTTAACAACAACCTCAACTTTGAAAAACAACAACAACCTCAACATGGAAAAACACCAACAAATTCAACAACAACCTCAACATTGAAAAACAACAACAACCTCAACATTGAAAAACACCAACAAATTCAACAACAACCTCAACTTTGAAAAACAACAATAACCTCAACATTGAAAAACACCAAGAAATTCAACAACGACCTCAACATTGACAAAAACCAGCAAATTCAACAACAACCTCGACATTCTAAAACACCAACAAATTCAATAACAACCTCGACATTGAAAGACAGCAACAAATTCAACAAAAACCTCAACATTGAAAAACACCTACAAATTCAACAACAAGCTCAACATTGAAAACACCAACAAATTCAACAACAACTTCAACATTGAAAAACACCAACAAATTCAACAACTACCTCGACATTGAAAAACACCAACAAATTCAACAACAACCTCAACATTGAATAACTACAACAACCTCAACATTGAAAAACACCAACAAATACAACAACAACCTCAACATTGAAAAACAACCACAACCTCAACATTGAAAAACACCAACAAATTCAACAACAACCTCAACATTGAAAAACAACAACAACCTCAACATTGAAAAACAACAACAAATTCAACAACAACTTCAGCATTGAAAAACACCAACAAATTAAACAACAACCTCGAAATTGAAAAACACCAACAAAGTCAACAACAACCTCAACATTGAAAAACAACAACAACCTCAACATTGAAAAACACCAACAAATTCAACAACAACCTCAACATTGAAAAACAACAACAACCTCAACATTGAAAAACACCAACAAATTCAACAACAACCTCAACATTGAAAAACACCAACAAATTAAGCAACAACCTCAACATTGAAAAACAACAACAACCTCAACATTGAAAAACACCAAGAAATTCAACAACAACCTCAACATTGAAAAACACCAACAAATTCAACAACAACCTCAACATTGAAAAACAACAACAACCTCAACATTGAAAAACACCAACAAATTCAACAACAACCTCAACAATGAAAAACATCAACAAAATCAACAACAACCTCAACATTGAAAAACACCAACAAATTTAACAACAACCTCAACTTTGAAAAACAACAACAACCTCAACATGGAAAAACACCAACAAATTCAACAACAACCTCAACATTGAAAAACAACAACAACCTCAAAATTGAAAAACACCAACAAATTCAACAACAACCTCAACATTTATAAACAACAACAACCTCAACATTGAAAAACACCAACAAATTCAACAACAACCTCAACATTGAAAAACACAAACAAATTCAACAACAACTTCAACATTGAAAAACACCAACAAATTCAACAACAACCTCGACATTGAAAAACACCAACAAATTCAACAACAACCTCAACATTGAAAAACTACAACAACCACAACATTGAAAAACACCAACAAATACAGCAACAACCTCAACATTGAAAAACAACAACAATCTCAACATTGAAAAACACCAACAAATTCAACAACAACCTCAACATTGAAAAACAACAACAAATTCAGCAACAACCTAAACATTGGAAAACAACAACAACCTCAACATTGAAAAACACCAACAAATTCAACAACAACCTCAACATTGAAAAACAACAACAACCTTGAGCATTGAAAAACACGAACAAATTCAACAACAACCTCAACGTTGAAAAAGACCAACAAATTCAACAACAACCTCAACATTGAAAAACAACACAAACCTCAGCATTGAAAAACAGCAACAAATTCAACAACAACCTCAACATTGAAAAACACCAACAAATTAAGCAACAACCTCAACATTGAAAAACAACAACAACCTCAACATTGAAAAACACCAACAAATTCAACAACAACCTCAACATTGAAAAACAACAACAACGTCAACATTGAAAAACACCAACAAATTCAACAACAACCTCAACATTGAAAAACAACAACAACCTCAACATTGAAAAACACCAACAAATTCAACAACTTCAACATTGAAAAACACCAACATATTCAACAACAACCTCGAAATTGAAAAACACCAACAAATTCAACAACAACCTCAACATTGAAAAACAACAACAACCTCAACATTGAAAAACACCAACAAATTCAACAACAACCACAACATTGAAAAACAACAACAACCTCAACATTGAAAAACACCAACAAATTCAACAACAGCCTCAACAATGAAAAACACCAACAAATTCAACAACAACCTCAACATTGAAAAACACCAACAAATTTAACAACAAACTCAACTTTGAAAAACAACAACAACCTCAACATGGAAAAACACCAACAAATTCAACAACAACCTCAACATTGAAAAACAACAACAACCTCAACATTGAAAAACACCAACAAATTCAACAACAACCTCAACAATGAAAAACAACAACAACCTCAACATTGAAAAACACCAACAAATTCAACAACAACCTCAACAATGAAAAACACCAACAAATTCAACAACAACCTCAACATTGAAAAACACCAACAAATTTAACAACAACCTCTACTTTGAAAAACAAGAACAACCTCAACATGGAAAAACACCAACAAATTCAACTACAACCTCAACATTGAAAAACAACAACAACCTCAAAATTGAAAAACACCAACAAATTCAACAACAACCTCAACATTTAAAAACAACAACAACCTCAACATTGAAAAACACCGACAAATTCAACAACAACCTCAACATTGAAAAACACCAACAAATTCAACAACAACTTCAACATTGAAAAACACCAACAAATTCAACAACAACCTCAACATTGAAAAACACCAACAAATTCAACAACAACCTCAACATTGAAAAACAACAACAACCTCAACATTGAAAAACACCAACAAATTCAACAACAACCTCAACATTGAAAAACACCAACAAATTCAACAACAACTTCAACATTGAAAAACACCAACAAATTCAACAACAACCTCAACATTGAAAAACACCAACAAATTCAACAACAACCTCAACATTGAAAAACTACAACAACCTCAACATTGAAAAACACCAACAAATATAACAACAACCTCAACATTGAAAAACACCAACAAATTCAACAACAACTTCAACATTGAAAAACACCAACAAATTCAACAACAACCTCAACATTGAAAAACACCAACAAATATAACAACAACCTCGAAATTGAAAAACACCAACAAATTCAACAACAACCTCAACATTGAAAAACAACAATAACCTCAACATTGAAAAACACCAACAAATTCAACAACAACCTCAACATTTAAAAACAACAACAACCTCAACATTGAAAAACACCAACAAATTCAACAACAACCTCAACATTGAAAAACACCAACAAATTCAACAACAACTTCAACATTGAAAAACACCAACAAATTCAACAACAACCTCAACATTGAAAAACACCAACAAATTCAACAACAACCTCAACATTGAAAAACTACAACAACCTCAACATTGAAAAACACCAACAAATATAACAACAACCTCAACATTGATAAACAACAACAACCTCAACATTGAAAAAGACCAACAAATTCAACATCAACCTCAACATTGAAAAACAACAACAACCTCAACATTGAAAAACAACAACAACCTCAACATTGAAAAACACCAACAAATTCAACAACAACCTCAACATTGAAAAACAACAACAACCTCAACATTGAAAAACACCATCAAATTCAACAACAACTTCAACATTGAAAAACACCAACAAATTCAACAACAACCTCGAAATTGAAAAACACCAACAAATTCAACAACAACCTCAACATTGAAAAACAACAGCAACCTCAACATTGAAAAACACCAACAAATTCAACAACAACCTCAACAATGAAAAACACCAACAAATTCAACAACAACCTCAACATTGAAAAACACCAACAAATTTAACAACAACCTCAACTTTGAAAAACAACAACAACCTCAACATGGAAAAACACCAACAAATTCAACAACAACCTCAACATTGAAAAACAACAACAACCTCAACATTGAAAAACACCAACAAATTCAACAACAACCTCAACTTTGAAAAACAACAATAACCTCAACATTGAAAAACACCAAGAAATTCAACAACGACCTCAACATTGACAAAAACCAGCAAATTCAACAACAACCTCGACATTCTAAAACACCAACAAATTCAATAACAACCTCGACATTGAAAGACAGCAACAAATTCAACAAAAACCTCAACATTGAAAAACACCTACAAATTCAACAACAAGCTCAACATTGAAAACACCAACAAATTCAACAACAACCTCAACATTGAAAATACCAACAAATTCAACAACAACCTCGACATTCAAAAACACCATCAAATTCAACAACGACCGCAACATTGAAAAACAGCAACAAATTCAACAACAACCTCAACATTGAAAAACAACAACAACCTCAACATTGAAAAACACCAACAAATTCAACAACAACCTCAACATTGAAAAACAACAACAACCTCAACATTGAAAAACACCAACAAATTCAACAACAACCTCAACAATGAAAAACACCAATAAATTCAACAACAACCTCAACATTGAAAAACACCAACAAATTTAACAACAAACTCAACTTTGAAAAACAACAACAACCTCAACATGGAAAAACACCAACAAATTCAACAACAACCTCAACATTGAAAAACAAAAACAACCTCAACATTGAAAAACACCAACAAATTCAACAACAACCTCAACATTGAAAAACAACAACAACCTCAACATTGAAAAACACCAACAAATTCAACAACAACCTCAACAATGAAAAACACCAACAAATTCAACAACAACCTCAACATTGAAAAACACCAACAAATTTAACAACAACCTCAACTTTGAAAAACAACAACAACCTCAACATGGAAAAACACCAACAAATTCAACAACAACCTCAACATTGAAAAACGACAACAACCTCAAAATTGAAAAACACCAACAAATTCAACAACAACCTCAACATTTAAAAACAACAACAACCTCAACATTGAAAAACACCAACAAATTCAACAACAACCTCAACATTGAAAAACACCAACAAATTCAACAACAACCTCAACATTGAAAAACACAACAACCTCAACATTGAAAAACACCAACAAATTCAACAACAACCTCAACATTGAAAAACTACAACAACTTCAACATTGAAAAACACCAACAAATTCAACAACAACCTCGAAATTGAAAAACACCAACAAATTCAACAACAACCTCAACATTGAAAAACAACAATATCCTCAACATTGAAAAACACCAACAAATTCAACAACAACCTCAACATTGAAAACAACAACAACCTCAACATTGAAAAACACCAACAAATTCAACAACAACCTCAACAATGAAAAACACCAACAAATTCAACAACAACCTCAACATTGAAAAACAACAACAACCTCAAATTTGCAAAACACCAACAAATTCAACAACAACCTCAACATTTAAAAAGAACAACAACCTCAACATTGAAAAACACCAACAAATTCAACAACAACCTCAACATTGAAAAACACCAACAAATTCAACAACAACTTCAACATTGAAAAACACCAACAAATTCAACAACTACCTCAAAATTGAAAAACACCAACAAATTCAACAACAACCTCTACATTGAATAACTACAACAACCTCAACATTGAAAAACACCAACAAATACAACAACAACCTCAACATTGAAAAACAACCACAACCTCAACATTGAAAAACACCAACAAATTCAACAACAACCTCAACATTGAAAAACAACAACAACCTCAACATTGAAAAACAACAACAAATTCAACAACAACTTCAACATTGAAAAACACCAAGAAATTCAACAACGACCTCAACATTGACAAAAACCAGCAAATTCAACAACAACCTCGACATTCTAAAACACCAACAAATTCAATAACAACCTCGACATTGAAAGACAGCAACAAATTCAACAAAAACCTCAACATTGAAAAACACCTCCAAATTCAACAACAAGCTCAACATTGAAAACACCAACAAATTCAACAACAACCTCAACATTGAAAATACCAACAAATTCAACAACAACCTCGACATTCAAAAACACCATCAAATTCAACAACGACCGCAACATTGAAAAACAGCAACAAATTCAACAACAACCTCAACATTGAAAAACAACAACAACCTCAACATTGAAAAACACCAACAAATTCAACAACAACCTCAACATTGAAAAACAACAACAACCTCAACATTGAAAAACACCAACAAATTCAACAACAACCTCAACAATGAAAAACACCAATAAATTCAACAACAACCTCAACATTGAAAAACACCAACAAATTTAACAACAAACTCAACTTTGAAAAACAACAACAACCTCAACATGGAAAAACACCAACAAATTCAACAACAACCTCAACATTGAAAAACAAAAACAACCTCAACATTGAAAAACACCAACAAATTCAACAACAACCTCAACATTGAAAAACAACAACAACCTCAACATTGAAAAACACCAACAAATTCAACAACAACCTCAACAATGAAAAACACCAACAAATTCAACAACAACCTCAACATTGAAAAACACCAACAAATTTAACAACAACCTCAACTTTGAAAAACAACAACAACCTCAACATGGAAAAACACCAACAAATTCAACAACAACCTCAACATTGAAAAACGACAACAACCTCAAAATTGAAAAACACCAACAAATTCAACAACAACCTCAACATTTAAAAACAACAACAACCTCAACATTGAAAAACACCAACAAATTCAACAACAACCTCAACATTGAAAAACACCAACAAATTCAACAACAACCTCAACATTGAAAAACACAACAACCTCAACATTGAAAAACACCAACAAATTCAACAACAACCTCAACATTGAAAAACTACAACAACTTCAACATTGAAAAACACCAACAAATTCAACAACAACCTCGAAATTGAAAAACACCAACAAATTCAACAACAACCTCAACATTGAAAAACAACAATATCCTCAACATTGAAAAACACCAACAAATTCAACAACAACCTCAACATTGAAAACAACAACAACCTCAACATTGAAAAACACCAACAAATTCAACAACAACCTCAACAATGAAAAACACCAACAAATTCAACAACAACCTCAACATTGAAAAACAACAACAACCTCAAATTTGCAAAACACCAACAAATTCAACAACAACCTCAACATTTAAAAAGAACAGCAACCTCAACATTGAAAAACACCAACAAATTCAACAACAACCTCAACATTGAAAAACACCAACAAATTCAACAACAACTTCAACATTGAAAAACACCAACAAATTCAACAACTACCTCAAAATTGAAAAACACCAACAAATTCAACAACAACCTCTACATTGAATAACTACAACAACCTCAACATTGAAAAACACCAACAAATACAACAACAACCTCAACATTGAAAAACAACCACAACCTCAACATTGAAAAACACCAACAAATTCAACAACAACCTCAACATTGAAAAACAACAACAACCTCAACATTGAAAAACAACAACAAATTCAACAACAACTTCAACATTGAAAAACACCAAGAAATTCAACAACGACCTCAACATTGACAAAAACCAGCAAATTCAACAACAACCTCGACATTCTAAAACACCAACAAATTCAATAACAACCTCGACATTGAAAGACAGCAACAAATTCAACAAAAACCTCAACATTGAAAAACACCTACAAATTCAACAACAAGCTCAACATTGAAAACACCAACAAATTCAACAACAACCTCAACATTGAAAATACCAACAAATTCAACAACAACCTCGACATTCAAAAACACCATCAAATTCAACAACGACCGCAACATTGAAAAACAGCAACAAATTCAACAACAACCTCAACATTGAAAAACAACAACAACCTCAACATTGAAAAACACCAACAAATTCAACAACAACCTCAACATTGAAAAACAACAACAACCTCAACATTGAAAAACACCAACAAATTCAACAACAACCTCAACAATGAAAAACACCAATAAATTCAACAACAACCTCAACATTGAAAAACACCAACAAATTTAACAACAAACTCAACTTTGAAAAACAACAACAACCTCAACATGGAAAAACACCAACAAATTCAACAACAACCTCAACATTGAAAAACAAAAACAACCTCAACATTGAAAAACACCAACAAATTCAACAACAACCTCAACATTGAAAAACAACAACAACCTCAACATTGAAAAACACCAACAAATTCAACAACAACCTCAACAATGAAAAACACCAACAAATTCAACAACAACCTCAACATTGAAAAACACCAACAAATTTAACAACAACCTCAACTTTGAAAAACAACAACAACCTCAACATGGAAAAACACCAACAAATTCAACAACAACCTCAACATTGAAAAACGACAACAACCTCAAAATTGAAAAACACCAACAAATTCAACAACAACCTCAACATTTAAAAACAACAACAACCTCAACACTGAAAAACACCAACAAATTCAACAACAACCTCAACATTGAAAAACACCAACAAATTCAACAACAACCTCAACATTGAAAAACACAACAACCTCAACATTGAAAAACACCAACAAATTCAACAACAACCTCAACATTGAAAAACAACAACAACTTCAACATTGAAAAACACCAACAAATTCAACAACAACCTCGAAATTGAAAAACACCAACAAATTCAACAACAACCTCAACATTGAAAAACAACAATATCCTCAACATTGAAAAACACCAACAAATTCAACAACAACCTCAACATTGAAAACAACAACAACCTCAACATTGAAAAACACCAACAAATTCAACAACAACCTCAACAATGAAGAACACCAACAAATTCAACAACAACCTCAACATTGAAAAACAACAACAACCTCAAATTTGCAAAACACCAACAAATTCAACAACAACCTCAACATTTAAAAAGAACAACAACCTCAACATTGAAAAACACCAACAAATTCAACAACAACCTCAACATTGAAAAACACCAACAAATTCAACAACAACTTCAACATTGAAAAACACCAACAAATTCAACAACTACCTCAAAATTGAAAAACACCAACAAATTCAACAACAACCTCTACATTGAATAACTACAACAACCTCAACATTGAAAAACACCAACAAATACAACAACAACCTCAACATTGAAAAACAACCACAACCTCAACATTGAAAAACACCAACAAATTCAACAACAACCTCAACATTGAAAAACAACAACAACCTCAACATTGAAAAACAACAACAAATTCAACAACAACTTCAACATTGAAAAACACCAACAAATTAAACAACAACCTCGAAATTGAAAAACACCAACAAATTCAACAACAACCTCAACATTGAAAAACAACAACAACCTCTACATTGAAAAACACCAACAAATTCAACAACAACCTCAACATTGAAAAACAACAACAACCTCAACATTGAAAAACAACAACAAATTCAACAACAACCTCAACATTGAAAAACACCAACAAATTAAGCAACAACCTCAACATTGAAAAACAACAACAACCTCAACATTGAAAAACACCAAGAAATTCAACAACAACCTCAACATTGAAAAACACCAACAAATCCAACAACAACCTCAACATTGAAAAACAACAACAACCTCAACATTGAAAAACACCAACAAATTCAACAACAACCTCAACAATGAAAAACATCAAAAAAATCAACAACAACCTCAACATTGAAAAACACCAACAAATTTAACAACAACCTCAACTTTGAAAAACAACAACAACCTCAACATGGAAAAACACCAACAAATTCAACAACAACCTCAACATTGAAAAACAACAACAACCTCAAAATTGAAAAACACCAACAAATTCAACAACAACCTCAACATTTATAAACAACAACAACCTCAACATTGAAAAACACCAACAAATTCAACAACAACCTCAACATTGAAAAACACAAACAAATTCAACAACAACTTCAACATTGAAAAACACCAACAAATTCAACAACAACCTCGACATTGAAAAACACCAACAAATTCAACAACAACCTCAACATTGAAAAACTACAACAACCACAACATTGAAAAACACCAACAAATACAGCAACAACCTCAACATTGAAAAACAACAACAATCTCAACATTGAAAAACACCAACAAATTCAACAACAACCTCAACATTGAAAAACACCAACAAATTCAGCAACAACCTCAACATTGGAAAACAACAACAACCTCAACATTGAAAAACACCAACAAATTCAACAACAACCTCAACATTGAAAAACAACAACAACCTGAGCATTGAAAAACACGAACAAATTCAACAACAACCTCAACGTTGAAAAAGACCAACAAATTCAACAACAACCTCAACATTGAAAAACAACACAAACCTCAACATTGAAAAACAGCAACAAATTCAACAACAACCTCAACATTGAAAAACACCAACAAATTAAGCAACAACCTCAACATTGAAAAACAACAACAACCTCAACATTGAAAAACACCAACAAATTCAACAACAACCTCAACATTGAAAAACAACAACAACGTCAACATTGAAAAACACCAACAAATTCAACAACAACCTCAACATTGAAAAACAACAACAACCTCAACATTGAAAAACACCAACAAATTCAACAACTTCAACATTGAAAAACACCAACATATTCAACAACAACCTCGAAATTGAAAAACACCAACAAATTCAACAACAACCTCAACATTGAAAAACAACAACAACCTCAACATTGAAAAGCACCAACAAATTCAACAACAACCACAACATTGAAAAACAACAACAACCTCAACATTGAAAAGCACCAACAAATTCAACAACAGCCTCAACAATGAAAAACACCAACAAATTCAACAACAACCTCAACATTGAAAAACACCAACAAATTTAACAACAAACTCAACTTTGAAAAACAACAACAACCTCAACATGGAAAAACACCAACAAATTCAACAACAACCTCAACATTGAAAAACAACAACAACCTCAACATTGAAAAACACCAACAAATTCAACAACAACCTCAACATTGAAAAACAACAACAACCTCAACATTGAAAAACACCAACAAATTCAACAACAACCTCAACAATGAAAAACACCAACAAATTCAACAACAACCTCAATATTGAAAAACACCAACAAATTTAACAACAACCTCCACTTTGAAAAACAAGAACAACCTCAACATGGAAAAACACCAACAAATTCAACAACAACCTCAACATTGAAAAACAACAACAACCTCAAAATTGAAAAACACCAACAAATTCAACAACAACCTCAACATTTAAAAACAACAACAACCTCAACATTGAGAAACACCGACAAATTCAACAACAACCTCAACATTGAAAAACACCAACAAATTCAACAACAACTTCAACATTGAAAAACACCAACAAATTCAACAACAACCTCAACATTGAAAAAAACCAACAAATTCAACAACAACCTCAACATTGAAAAACAACAACAACCTCAACATTGAAAAACACCAACAAATTCAACAAAAACTTCAACATTGAAAACCACCAACAAATTCAACAACAACCTCGAAATTGAAAAACACCAACAAATTCAACAACAACCTCAACATTGAAAAACAACAATAACCTCAACATTGATAAACACCAACAAATTCAACAACAACCTCAACATTGAAAACAACAACAACCTCAACATTGAAAAACACCAACAAATTCAACAACAACCTCAACAATGAAAAACACCAACAAATTCAACAACAACCTCAATATTGAAAAACACCAACAAATTTAACAACAACCTCAACTTTGAAAAACATCAACAACCTCAACATGGAAAAACACCAACAAATTCAACAAGAACCTCAACATTGAAAAACAACAACAACCTCAAATTTGCAAAACACCAACAAATTCAACAACAACCTCAACATTTAAAAACAACAGCAACCTCAACATTGAATAACACCAACAAATTCAACAACAACCTCAACATTGAAAAACACCAACAAATTCAACAACAACTTCAACATTGAAAAACACCAACAAATTCAACAACAACCTCAACATTGAAAAACACCATCAAATTCAACAACAACCTCAACATTGAAAAACTACAACAACCTCAACATTGAAAAACACCAACAAATATAACAACAACCTCAACATTGAAAAACAACAACAGCCTCAACATTGAAAAACACCAACAAATTCAACATCAACCTCAACATTGAAAAACAACAACAACCTCAACATTGAAAAACAACAACAACCTCAACATGGAAAAACACCAACAAATTCAGCAACAACCTCAACATTGAAAAACAACAACAACCTCAACATTGAAAAACACCAACAAATTCAACAACAACCTCAACAATGAAAAACACCAACAAATTCAACAACAACCTCAACATTGAAAAACACCAACAAATTTAACAACAACCTCTACATTGAATAACTACAACAACCTCAACATTGAAAAACACCAACAAATACAACAACAACCTCAACATTGAAAAACAACAACAACCTCAAATTTGCAAAACACCAACAAATTCAACAACAACCTCAGCATTTAAAAAGAACAACAACCTCAACATTGAAAAACACCAACAAATTCAACAACAACCTCAACATTGAAAAACACCAACAAATTCAACAACAACTTCAACTTTGAAAAACACCAACAAATTCAACAACTACCTCAAAATTGAAAAACATCAACAAATTCAACAACAACCTCAACATTGAATAACTACAACAACCTCAACATTGAAAAACACCAACAAATACAACAACAACCTCAACATTGAAAAACAACAACATCAACATTGAAAAACACCAACAAATTCAACAACAACCTCAGCATTGAAAAACAACAACAACCTCAACATTGAAAAACAACAACAAATTCAACAACAACTTCAACATTGAAAAACACCAACAAATTAAACAACAACCTCGAAATTGAAAAACACCAACAAATTCAACAACAACCTCAACATTGAAAAAGAACAACAACCTCAACATTGAAAAACACCAACAAATTCAACAACAACCTCAACATTGAAAAACAACAACAACCTCAAAATTGAAAAACACCAACAAATTCAACAACAACCTCAACAATGAAAAACACCAACAAATTCAACAACAACCTCAACATTGAAAAACACCAACAAATTTAACAACAAACTCAACTTTGAAAAACAACAACAACCTCAACATGGAAAAACACCAACAAATTCAACAACAACCTCAACATTGAAAAACAACAACAACCTCAACATTGAAAAACACCAACAAATTCAACAACAACCTCAACATTGAAAAACAACAACAACCTCAACATTGAAAATCACCAACAAATTCAACAACAACCTCAACAATGAAAAACACCAACAAATTCAACAACAACCTCAACATTGAAAAACAACAACAAATTTAACAACAACCTCAACTTTGAAAAACAATAATAACCTCAACATGGAAAAACACCAACAAATTCAACAACAACCTCAACATTGAAAAACAACAACAACCTCAAAATTGAAAAACACCAACAAATTCAACAACAACCTCAACATTGAAAAACACCAACAAATTCAACAACAACTTCAACATTGAAAAACACCAACAAATTCAACAACTACCTCGACATTGAAAAACACCAACAAATTCAACAAAACCTCAACATTGAATAACTACAACAACCTCAACATTGAAAAACACCAACAAATACAACAACAACCTCAACATTGAAAAACAACAACATCAACATTGAAAAACACCAACAAATTCAACAACAACCTCAGCATTGAAAAACAACAACAACCTCAACATTGAAAAACAACAGCAAATTCAACGACAACTTCAACATTGAAAAACACCAACAAATTAAACAACAACCTCGAAATTGAAAAACACCAACAAATTCAACAACAACCTCAACATTGAAAAACAACAACAACCTCAACATTGAAAAACACCAACAAATTCAACAACAACCTCAACATTGAAAAACAACAACAACCTCAACTTTGAAACACACCAACAAATTCAACAACAACCTCAACAATGAAAAACACCAACAAATTCAACAACAACCTCAACATTGAAAAACACCAACAAATTTAACAACAAACTCAACTTTGAAAAACAACAACAACCTCAACATGGAAAAACACCAACAAATTCAACAACAACCTCAACATTGAAAAACAAAAACAACCTCAACATTGAAAAACACCAACAAATTCAACAACAACCTCAACATTGAAAAACAACAACAACCTCAACATTGAAAAACACCAACAAATTCAACAACAACCTCAACAATGAAAAACACCAACAAATTCAACAACAACCTCAACATTGAAAAACACCAACAAATTTAACAACAACCTCAACATTGAAAAACACCAACAAATTCAACAACAACCTCAACATTGAAAAACTACAACAACCTGAGCATTGAAAAACACGAACAAATTCAACAACAACCTCAACGTTGAAAAAGACCAACAAATTCAACAACAACCTCAACATTGAAAAATAACACAAACCTCAACATTGAAAAACAGCAACAAATTCAACAACAACCTCAACATTGAAAAACACCAACAAATTAAGCAACAACCTCAACATTGAAAAACAACAACAACCTCAACATTGAAAAACACCAACAAATTCAACAACAACCTCAACATTGAAAAACAACAGCAACCTCAACATTGAAAAACACCAACAAATTCAACAACAACCTCAACATTGAAAAACAACAACAACCTCAACATTGAAAAACACCAACAAATTCAACAACTTCAACATTGAAAAACACCAACATATTCAACAACAACCTCGAAATTGAAAAACACCAACAAATTCAACAACAACCTCAACATTGAAAAACAACAACAACCTCAACATTGAAAAACACCAACAAATTCAACAACAACCTCAACATTGAAAAACAACAACAACCTCAACATTGAAAAACACCAACAAATTCAACAACAGCCTCAACAATGAAAAACACCAACAAATTCAACAACAACCTCAACATTGAAAAACACCAACAAATTTAACAACAAACTCAACTTTGAAAAACAACAACAATCTCAACATGGAAAAACACCAACAAATTCAACAACAACCTCAACATTGAAAAACAACTACAACCTCAACATTGAAAAACACCAACAAATTCAACAACAACCTCAACATTGAAAAACAACAACAACCTCAACATTGAAAAACACCAACTAATTCAAACAACAACCTCAACAATGAAAAACACCAACACATTCAACAACAACCTCAACATTGAAAAACACCAACAAATTTAACAACAACCTCAACTTTGAAAAACAAGAACAACCTCAACATGGAAAAACACCAACAAATTCAACAACAACCTCAACATTGAAAAACAACAACAACCTCAAAATTGAAAAACACCAACAAATTCAACAACAACCTCAACATTTAAAAACAACAACAACCTCAACATTGAAAAACACCGACAAATTCAACAACAACCTCAACATTGAAAAACACCAACAAATTCAACAACAACTTCAACATTGAAAAACACCAACAAATTCAACAACAACCTCAACATTGAAAAACACCAACAAATTCAACAACAACCTCAACATTGAAAAACAACAACAACCTCAACATTGAAAAACACCAACAAATTCAACAACAACTTCAACATTGAAAAACACCAACAAATTCAACAACAACCTCGAAATTGAAAAACACCAACAAATTCAACAACAACCTCAACATTGAAAAACAACAATAACCTCAACATTGAAAAACACCAACAAATTCAGCAACAACCTCAACATTGAAAACAACAACAACCTCAACATTGAAAAACACCAACAAATTCAACAACAACCTCAACAATGAAAAACACCAACAAATTCAACAACAACCTCAATATTGAAAAACACCAACAAATTTAACAACAACCTCAACTTTGAAAAACAACAACAACCTCAACATGGAAAAACACCAACAAATTCAACAAGAACCTCAACTTTGAAAAACAACAACAACCTCAAATCTGCAAAACACCAACAAATTCAACAACAACCTCAACATTTAAAAACAACAACGACCTCAACATTGAAAAACACCAACAAATTCAACAACAACCTCAACATTGAAAAACACCAACAAATTCAACAACAACTTCAACATTGAAAAACACCAACAAATTCAACAACAACCTCGACATTGAAAAACACCAACAAATTCAACAACAACCTCAACATTGAAAAACTACAACAACCTCAACATTGAAAAACACCAAAAAATATAACAACAACCTCAACATTGAAAAACAACAACAACCTCAACATTGAAAAACACCAACAAATTCAACATCAACCTCAACATTGAAAAACAACAAGAACCCCAACATTGAAAAACAACAACAACCTCAACATTGAAAAACAACAACAAATTCAACAACAACCTCAACATTGAAAAACAACAACAACCTCAACATTGAAAAACACCATCAAATTCAACAACAACTTCAACATTGAAAAACACCAACAAATTCAACAACAACCTCGAAATTGAAAAACACCAACAAATTCAACAACAACCTCAACATTGAAAAACAACAGCAACCTCAACATTGAAAAACACCAACAAATTCAACAACAACCTCAACAATGAAAAACACCAACAAATTCAACAACAACCTCAACATTGAAAAACACCAACAAATTTAACAACAACCTCAACTTTGAAAAACAACAACAACCTCAACATGGAAAAACACCAACAAATTCAACAACAACCTCAACATTGAAAAACAACAACAACCTCAACATTGAAAAACACCAACAAATTCAACAACAACCTCAACTTTGAAAAACAACAATAACCTCAACATTGAAAAACACCAAGAAATTCAACAACGACCTCAACATTGACAAAAACCAGCAAATTCAACAACAACCTCGACATTCTAAAACACCAACAAATTCAATAACAACCTCGACATTGAAAGACAGCAACAAATTCAACAAAAACCTCAACATTGAAAAACACCTACAAATTCAACAACAAGCTCAACATTGAAAACACCAACAAATTCAACAACAACCTCAACATTGAAAATACCAACAAATTCAACAACAACCTCGACATTCAAAAACACCATCAAATTCAACAACGACCGCAACATTGAAAAACAGCAACAAATTCAACAACAACCTCAACATTGAAAAACAACAACAACCTCAACATTGAAAAACACCAACAAATTCAACAACAACCTCAACATTGAAAAACAACAACAACCTCAACATTGAAAAACACCAACAAATTCAACAACAACCTCAACAATGAAAAACACCAACAAATTCAACAACAACCTCAACATTGAAAAACACCAACAAATTTAACAACAAACTCAACTTTGAAAAACAACAACAACCTCAACATGGAAAAACACCAACAAATTCAACAACAACCTCAACATTGAAAAACAAAAACAACCTCAACATTGAAAAACACCAACAAATTCAACAACAACCTCAACATTGAAAAACAACAACAACCTCAACATTGAAAAACACCAACAAATTCAACAACAACCTCAACAATGAAAAACACCAACAAATTCAACAACAACCTCAACATTGAAAAACACCAACAAATTTAACAACAACCTCAACTTTGAAAAACAACAACAACCTCAACATGGAAAAACACCAACAAATTCAACAACAACCTCAACATTGAAAAACGAAAACAACCTCAAAATTGAAAAACACCAACAAATTCAACAGCAACCTCAACATTTAAGAACAACAACAACCTCAACATTGAAAAACACCAACAAATTCAACAACAACCTCAACATTGAAAAACACCAACAAATTCAACAACAACTTCAACATTGAAAAACACCAACAAATTCAACAACAACCTCAACATTGAAAAACACCAACAAATTCAACAACAACCTCAACATTGAAAAACACAACAACCTCAACATTGAAAAACACCAACAAATTCAACAACAACCTCAACATTGAAAAACAACAACAACTTCAACATTGAAAAACACCAACAAATTCAACAACAACCTCGAAATTGAAAAACACCAACAAATTCAACAACAACCTCAACATTGAAAAACAACAATATCCTCAACATTGAAAAACACCAACAAATTCAACAACAACCTCAACATTGAAAACAACAACAACCTCAACATTGAAAAACACCAACAAATTCAACAACAACCTCAACAATGAAAAACACCAACAAATTCAACAACAACCTCAACATTGAAAAACAACAACAACCTCAAATTTGCAAAACACCAACAAATTCAACAACAACCTCAACATTTAAAAAGAACAACAACCTCAACATTGAAAAACGCCAACAAATTCAACAACAACCTCAACATTGAAAAACACCAACAAATTCAACAACAACTTCAACATTGAAAAACACCAACAAATTCAACAACTACCTCAAAATTGAAAAACACCAACAAATTCAACAACAACCTCAACATTGAATAACTACAACAACCTCAACATTGAAAAACACCAACAAATACAACAACAACCTCAACATTGAAAAACAACAACAACCTCAAATTTGCAAAACACCAACAAATTCAACAACAACCTCAACATTTAAAAAGAACAACAACCTCAACATTGAAAAACACCAACAAATTCAACAACAACCTCAACATTGAAAAACACCAACAAATTCAACAACAACTTCAACATTGAAAAACACCAACAAATTCAACAACTACCTCAAAATTGAAAAACACCAACAAATTCAACAACAACCTCAACATTGAATAACTACAACAACCTCAACATTGAAAAACACCAACAAATACAACAACAACCTCAACATTGAAAAACACCAACAAATTCAACAACAACCTCAGCATTGAAAAACAACAACAACCTCAACATTGAAAAACAACAACAAATTCAACAACAACTTCAACATTGAAAAACACCAACAAATTAAACAACAACCTCGAAATTGAAAAACACCAACAAATTCAACAACAACCTCAACATTGAAAAACAACAACAACCTCAACATTGAAAAACTCCAACAAATTCAACAACAACCTCAACATTGAAAAACAACAACAACCTCAACATTGAAAAACACCAACAAATTCAACAACCACCTCAACAATGAAAAACACCAACAAATTCAACAACAACCTCAACATTGAAAAACACCAACAAATTTAACAACAAACTCAACTTTGAAAAACAACAACAACCTCAACATTGAAAAACACCAACAAATTCAACAACAACCTCAACATTGAAAAAACAACAACAACCTCAACATTGAAAAACACCAACAAATTCAACAACAACCTCAACATTGAAAAACAACAACAACCTCAACAATGAAAAACACCAACAAATTCAACAACAACCTCAACATTGAAAAACAACAACAAATTTAACAACAACCTCAACTTTGAAAAACAATAACAACCTCAACATGGAAAAACACCAACAAATTCAACAACAACCTCAACATTGAAAAACAACAACAACCTCAAAATTGAAAAACACCAACAAATTCAACAACAACCTCAACATAGAAAAACACCAACAAATTCAACAACAACTTCAACATTGAAAAACACCAACAAATTCAACAACTACCTCGACATTGAAAAACACCAACAAATTCAACAACAACCTCAACATTGAATAACTACAACAACCTCAACATTGAAAAACACCAACAAATACAACAACAACCTCAACATTGAAAAACAACAACATCAACATTGAAAAACACCAACAAATTCAACAACAACCTCAACATTGAAAAACAAGAACAACCTCAACATTGAAAAACAACAACAAATTCAACAACAACTTCAACATTGAAAAACACCAACAAATTAAACAACAACCTCGAAATTGAAAAACACCAACAAATTCAACAACAACCTCAACATTGAAAAACAACAACAACCTCAACATTGAAAAACACCAACAAATTCAACAACAACTTCAACATTGAACAACAACCACCTCAAAATTGAAAAACACCAACAAATTCAACAACAACCTCAACATTGAAAAACAACAACAACCTCAACATTGAAAAACAACAACAACCTCAACTTTGAAACACACCAACAAATTCAACAACAACCTCAACAATGAAAAACACCAACAAATTCAACAACAACCTCAACATTGAAAAACACCAACAAATTTAACAACAAACTCAACTTTGAAAGACAACAACAACCTCAACATGGAAAAACACCAACAAATTCAACAACAACCTCAACATTGAAAAACAAAAACAACCTCAACATTGAAAAACACCAACAAATTCAACAACAACCTCAACATTGAAAAACAACAACAACCTCAACATTGAAAAACACCAACAAATTCAACAACAACCTCAACAATGAAAAACACCAACAAATTCAACAACAACCTCAACATTGAAAAACACCAACAAATTTAACAACAACCTCAACTTTGAAAAACAACAACAACCTCAACATGGAAAAACACCAACAAATTCATCAACAACCTCAACATTGAAAAACAACAACAACCTCAAAATTGAAAAACACCAACAAATTCAACAACAACCTCAACATTTAAAAACAACAACAACCTCAACATTGAAAAACACCAACAAATTCAACAACAACCTCAACATTGAAAAACACCAACAAATTCAACAACAACTTCAACATTGAAAAACACCAACGAATTCAACAACATCCTCAACATTGAAAAACACCAACAAATTCAACAACAACCTCAACATTGAAAAACAACAACAACCTCAACATTGAAAAACACCAACAAATTCAACAACAACTTCAACATTGAAAAACACCAACAAATTCAACAACAACCTCGAAATTGAAAAACACCAACAAATTCAACAACAACCTCAACATTGAAAAACAACAATAACCTCAACATTGAAAAACACCAACAAATTCAACAACAACCTCAACATTGAAAACAACAACAACCTCAACATTGAAAAACACCAACAAATTCAACAACAACCTCAACAATGAAAAACACCAACAAATTCAACAACAACCACAACATTGAAAAACACCAACAAATTTAACAACAACCTCAACTTTGAAAAACAACAACAACCTCAACATGGAAAAACACGAACAAATTCAACAACAACCTCAACATTGAAAAACAACAACAACCTCAAATTTGCAAAACACCAACAAATTCAACAACAACCTCAACATTTAAAAACAACAACAACCTCAACATTGAAAAACACCAACAAATTCAACAACAACCTCAACATTGAAAAACACCAACAAATTCAACAACAACTTCAACATTGAAAAACACCAACAACTTCAACAACAACCTCGACATTGAAAAACACCAACAAATTATACAACAACCTCAACATTGAAAAACTACAACAACCTCAACATTGAAAAACACAAACAAATATAACAACAACCTCAACATTGAAAAACAACAACAACCTCAACATTGAAAAACACCAACAAATTCAACAACAACCTCAACATTGAAAAACAACAACAACCTCAACATTGAAAAACAACAACAACCTCAACATTGAAAAACACCAACAAATTCAACAACAACCTCAACATTGAAAAACAACAACAACCTCAACATTGAAAAACACCAACAAATTCAACAACAACTTCAACATTGAAAACCACCAACAAATTCAACAACAACCTCGAAATTGAAAAACACCAACAAATTCAACAACAACCTCAACATTGAAAAACAACAACAACCTCAACATTGAGAAACACCAACAAATTCAACATCAACCTCAACATTGAAAAACAACAGCAACCTCAACATTGAAAAACACCAACAAATTCAACAACAACCTCAACAATGAAAAACACCAACAAATTCAACAACAACCTCAACATTGAAAAACACCAACAAATTTAACAACAACCTCAACTTTGAAAAACAACAACAACCTCAACATGGAAAAACACCAACAAATTCAACAACAACCTCAACATTGAAAAACAACAACAACCTCAACATTGAAAAACACCAACAAATTCAACAACAACCTCAACTTTGAAAAACAACAATAACCTCAACATTGAAAAACACCAACAAATTCAACAACAACCTCAACATTGAAAACAACAACAACATCAACATTGAAAAACACCAACAAATTCAACAACAACCTCAACAATGAAAAACACCAACAAATTCAACAACAACCTAAACATTGAAAAACAACAACAACCTCAAATTTGCAAAACACCAACAAATTCAACAACAACCTCAACATTTAAAAACAACAACAACCTCAACATTGAAAAACACAAACAAATTCAACAACAACCTCAACATTGAAAAACACCAACCAATTCAACAACAACTTCAACATTGAAAAACACCAACAAATTCAACAACTACCTCGACATTGAAAAACACCAACAAATTCAACAACAACCTCAACATTGAATAACTACAACAACCTCAACATTGAAAAACACCAACAAATACAACAACAACCTCAACATTGAAAAACAACAACATCAACATTGAAAAACACCACCAAATTCAACAACAACCTCAACATTGAAAAACAACAACAACCTCAACATTGAAAAACAACAGCAAATTCAACAACAACTTCAACATTGAAAAACACCAACAAATTAAACAACAACCTCGAAATTGAAAAACACCAACAAATTCAACAACAACCTCAACATTGAAAAACAACAACCACCTCAACATTGAAAAACACCAACAAATTCAACAACAACCTCAACAATGAAAAACACCAACAAATTCAACAACAACCTCAACATTGAAAAACACCAACAAATTTAACAACAAACTCAACTTTGAAAAACAACAACAACCTCAACATGGAAAAACACCAACAAATTCAACAACAACCTCAACATTGAAAAACAACAACAACCTCAACATTGAAAAACACCAACAAATTCAACAACAACCTCAACATTGAAAAACAACAACAACCTCAACATTGAAAAACACCAACAAATTCATCAACAACCTCAACATTGAAAAACAACAACAACCTCAAAATTGAAAAACAACAACAAATTCAACAACAACTTCAACATTGAAAAACACCAACAAATTCAACAACAACTTCAACATTGAACAACAACCACCTCAAAATTGAAAAACACCAACAAATTCAACAACAACCTCAACATTGAAAAACAACAACAACCTCAACATTGAAAAACAACAACAACCTCAACTTTGAAACACACCAACAAATTCAACAACAACCTCAACAATGAAAAACACCAACAAATTCAACAACAACCTCAACATTGAAAAACACCAACAAATTTAACAACAAACTCAACTTTGAAAGACAACAACAACCTCAACATGGAAAAACACCAACAAATTCAACAACAACCTCAACATTGAAAAACAAAAACAACCTCAACATTGAAAAACACCAACAAATTCAACAACAACCTCAACATTGAAAAACAACAACAACCTCAACATTGAAAAACACCAACAAATTCAACAACAACCTCAACAATGAAAAACACCAACAAATTCAACAACAACCTCAACATTGAAAAACACCAACAAATTTAACAACAACCTCAACTTTGAAAAACAACAACAACCTCAACATGGAAAAACACCAACAAATTCATCAACAACCTCAACATTGAAAAACAACAACAACCTCAAAATTGAAAAACACCAACAAATTCAACAACAACCTCAACATTTAAAAACAACAACAACCTCAACATTGAAAAACACCAACAAATTCAACAACAACCTCAACATTGAAAAACACCAACAAATTCAACAACAACTTCAACATTGAAAAACACCAACGAATTCAACAACATCCTCAACATTGAAAAACACCAACAAATTCAACAACAACCTCAACATTGAAAAACAACAACAACCTCAACATTGAAAAACACCAACAAATTCAACAACAACTTCAACATTGAAAAACACCAACAAATTCAACAACAACCTCGAAATTGAAAAACACCAACAAATTCAACAACAACCTCAACATTGAAAAACAACAATAACCTCAACATTGAAAAACACCAACAAATTCAACAACAACCTCAACATTGAAAACAACAACAACCTCAACATTGAAAAACACCAACAAATTCAACAACAACCTCAACAATGAAAAACACCAACAAATTCAACAACAACCACAACATTGAAAAACACCAACAAATTTAACAACAACCTCAACTTTGAAAAACAACAACAACCTCAACATGGAAAAACACGAACAAATTCAACAACAACCTCAACATTGAAAAACAACAACAACCTCAAATTTGCAAAACACCAACAAATTCAACAACAACCTCAACATTTAAAAACAACAACAACCTCAACATTGAAAAACACCAACAAATTCAACAACAACCTCAACATTGAAAAACACCAACAAATTCAACAACAACTTCAACATTGAAAAACACCAACAACTTCAACAACAACCTCGACATTGAAAAACACCAACAAATTATACAACAACCTCAACATTGAAAAACTACAACAACCTCAACATTGAAAAACACCAACAAATATAACAACAACCTCAACATTGAAAAACAACAACAACCTCAACATTGAAAAACACCAACAAATTCAACAACAACCTCAACATTGAAAAACAACAACAACCTCAACATTGAAAAACAACAACAACCTCAACATTGAAAAACACCAACAAATTCAACAACAACCTCAACATTGAAAAACAACAACAACCTCAACATTGAAAAACACCAACAAATTCAACAACAACTTCAACATTGAAAACCACCAACAAATTCAACAACAACCTCGAAATTGAAAAACACCAACAAATTCAACAACAACCTCAACATTGAAAAACAACAACAACCTCAACATTGAGAAACACCAACAAATTCAACATCAACCTCAACATTGAAAAACAACAGCAACCTCAACATTGAAAAACACCAACAAATTCAACAACAACCTCAACAATGAAAAACACCAACAAATTCAACAACAACCTCAACATTGAAAAACACCAACAAATTTAACAACAACCTCAACTTTGAAAAACAACAACAACCTCAACATGGAAAAACACCAACAAATTCAACAACAACCTCAACATTGAAAAACAACAACAACCTCAACATTGAAAAACACCAACAAATTCAACAACAACCTCAACTTTGAAAAACAACAATAACCTCAACATTGAAAAACAGCAACAAATTCAACAACAACCTCAACATTGAAAACAACAACAACATCAACATTGAAAAACACCAACAAATTCAACAACAACCTCAACAATGAAAAACACCAACAAATTCAACAACAACCTCAACATTGAAAAACAACAACAACCTCAAATTTGCAAAACACCAACAAATTCAACAACAACCTCAACATTTAAAAACAACAACAACCTCAACATTGAAAAACACAAACAAATTCAACAACAACCTCAACATTGAAAAACACCAACCAATTCAACAACAACTTCAACATTGAAAAACACCAACAAATTCAACAACTACCTCGACATTGAAAAACACCAACAAATTCAACAACAACCTCAACATTGAATAACTACAACAACCTCAACATTGAAAAACACCAACAAATACAACAACAACCTCAACATTGAAAAACAACAACATCAACATTGAAAAACACCACCAAATTCAACAACAACCTCAACATTGAAAAACAACAACAACCTCAACATTGAAAAACAACAGCAAATTCAACAACAACTTCAACATTGAAAAACACCAACAAATTAAACAACAACCTCGAAATTGAAAAACACCAACAAATTCAACAACAACCTCAACATTGAAAAACAACAACCACCTCAACATTGAACAACACCAACAAATTCAACAACAACCTCAACAATGAAAAACACCAACAAATTCAACAACAACCTCAACATTGAAAAACACCAACAAATTTAACAACAAACTCAACTTTGAAAAACAACAACAAACTCAACATGGAAAAACACCAACAAATTCAACAACAACCTCAACATTGAAAAACAACAACAACCTCAACATTGAAAAACACCAACAAATTCAACAACAACCTCAACATTGAAAAACAACAACAACCTCAACATTGAAAAACACCAACAAATTCATCAACAACCTCAACATTGAAAAACAACAACAACCTCAAAATTGAAAAACACCAACAAATTCAACAACAACCTCAACATTTAAAAACAACAACAACCTCAACATTGAAAAACACCAACAAATTCAACAACAACCTCAACATTGAAAAACACCAACATATTCAACAACAACTTCAACATTGAAAAACACCAACGAATTCAACAACATCCTCAACATTGAAAAACACCAACAAATTCAACAACAACCTCAACATTGAAAAACAACAACAACCTCAACATTGAAAAACACCAACAAATTCAACAACAACTTCAACATTGAAAAACACCAACAAATTCAACAACAACCTCGAAATTGAAAAACACCAACAAATTCAACAACAACCTCAACATTGAAAAACAACAATAACCTCAACATTGAAAAACACCAACAAATTCAACAACAACCTCAACATTGAAAACAACAACAACCTCAACATTGAAAAACACCAACAAATTCAACAACAACCTCAACAATGAAAAACACCAACAAATTCAACAACAACCTCAACATTGAAAAACACCAACAAATTTAACAACAACCTCAACTTTGAAAAACAACAACAACCTCAACATGGAAAAACACGAACAAATTCAACAACAACCTCAACATTGAAAAACAACAACAACCTCAAATTTGCAAAACACCAACAAATTCAACAACAACCTCAACATTTAAAAACAACAACAACCTCAACATTGAAAAACACCAACAAATTCAACAACAACCTCAACATTGAAAAACACCAACAAATTCAACAACAACTTCAACATTGAAAAACACCAACAACTTCAACAACAACCTCGACATTGAAAAACACCAACAAATTATACAACAACCTCAACATTGAAAAACTACAACAACCTCAACATTGAAAAACACCAACAAATATAACAACAACCTCAACATTGAAAAACAACAACAACCTCAACATTGAAAAACACCAACAAATTCAACAACAACCTCAACATTGAAAAACAACAACAACCTCAACATTGAAAAACAACAACAACCTCAACATTGAAAAACACCAACAAATTCAACAACAACCTCAACATTGAAAACAACAACAACCTCAACATTGAAAAACACCAACAAATTCAACAACAACCTCAACAATGAAAAACACCAACAAATTCAACAACAACCTCAACATTGAAAAACACCAACAAATTTAACAACAACCTCAACTTTGAAAAACAACAACAACCTCAACATGGAAAAACACGAACAAATTCAACAACAACCTCAACATTGAAAAACAACAACAACCTCAAATTTGCAAAACACCAACAAATTCAACAACAACCTCAACATTTAAAAACAACAACAACCTCAACATTGAAAAACACCAACAAATTCAACAACAACCTCAACATTGAAAAACACCAACAAATTCAACAACAACTTCAACATTGAAAAACACCAACAACTTCAACAACAACCTCGACATTGAAAAACACCAACAAATTATACAACAACCTCAACATTGAAAAACTACAACAACCTCAACATTGAAAAACACCAACAAATATAACAACAACCTCAACATTGAAAAACAACAACAACCTCAACATTGAAAAACACCAACAAATTCAACAACAACCTCAACATTGAAAAACAACAACAACCTCAACATTGAAAAACAACAACAACCTCAACATTGAAAAACACCAACAAATTCAACAACAACCTCAACATTGAAAAACAACAGCAACCTCAACATTGAAAAACACCAACAAATTCAACAACAACTTCAACATTGAAAAACACCAACAAATTCAACAACAACCTCGAAATTGAAAAACACCAACAAATTCAACAACAACCTCAACATTGAAAAACAACAACAACCTCAACATTGAGAAACACCAACAAATTCAACATCAACCTCAACATTGAAAAACAACAGCAACCTCAACATTGAAAAACACCAACAAATTCAACAACAACCTCAACAATGAAAAACACCAACAAATTCAACAACAACCTCAACATTGAAAAACACCAACAAATTTAACAACAACCTCAACTTTGAAAAACAACAACAACCTCAACATGGAAAAACACCAACAAATTCCACAATAACCTCAACATTGAAAAACAACAACAACCTCAACATTGAAAAACACCAACAAATTCAACAACAACTTCAACATTGAAAAACACCAACAAATTCAACAACAACCTCGAAATTGAAAAACACCAACAAATTCAACAACAACCTCAACATTGAAAAACAACAATAACCTCAACATTGAAAAACACCAACAAATTCAACAACAACCTCAACATTGAAAACAACAACAACCTCAACATTGAAAAACACCAACAAATTCAACAACAACCTCAACAATGAAAAACACCAACAAATTCAACAACAACCTCAACATTGAAAAACACCAACAAATTTAACAACAACCTCAACTTTGAAAAACAACAACAACCTCAACATGGAAAAACACGAACAAATTCAACAACAACCTCAACATTGAAAAACAACAACAACCTCAAATTTGCAAAACACCAACAAATTCAACAACAACCTCAACATTTAAAAACAACAACAACCTCAACATTGAAAAACACCAACAAATTCAACAACAACCTCAACATTGAAAAACACCAACAAATTCAACAACAACTTCAACATTGAAAAACACCAACAACTTCAACAACAACCTCGACATTGAAAAACACCAACAAATTATACAACAACCTCAACATTGAAAAACTACAACAACCTCAACATTGAAAAACACCAACAAATATAACAACAACCTCAACATTGAAAAACAACAACAACCTCAACATTGAAAAACACCAACAAATTCAACAACAACCTCAACATTGAAAAACAACAACAACCTCAACATTGAAAAACAACAACAACCTCAACATTGAAAAACACCAACAAATTCAACAACAACCTCAACATTGAAAACAACAACAACCTCAACATTGAAAAACACCAACAAATTCAACAACAACCTCAACAATGAAAAACACCAACAAATTCAACAACAACCTCAACATTGAAAAACACCAACAAATTTAACAACAACCTCAACTTTGAAAAACAACAACAACCTCAACATGGAAAAACACGAACAAATTCAACAACAACCTCAACATTGAAAAACAACAACAACCTCAAATTTGCAAAACACCAACAAATTCAACAACAACCTCAACATTTAAAAACAACAACAACCTCAACATTGAAAAACACCAACAAATTCAACAACAACCTCAACATTGAAAAACACCAACAAATTCAACAACAACTTCAACATTGAAAAACACCAACAACTTCAACAACAACCTCGACATTGAAAAACACCAACAAATTATACAACAACCTCAACATTGAAAAACTACAACAACCTCAACATTGAAAAACACCAACAAATATAACAACAACCTCAACATTGAAAAACAACAACAACCTCAACATTGAAAAACACCAACAAATTCAACAACAACCTCAACATTGAAAAACAACAACAACCTCAACATTGAAAAACAACAACAACCTCAACATTGAAAAACACCAACAAATTCAACAACAACCTCAACATTGAAAAACAACAACAACCTCAACATTGAAAAACACCAACAAATTCAACAACAACTTCAACATTGAAAAACACCAACAAATTCAACAACAACCTCGAAATTGAAAAACACCAACAAATTCAACAACAACCTCAACATTGAAAAACAACAACAACCTCAACATTGAGAAACACCAACAAATTCAACATCAACCTCAACATTGAAAAACAACAGCAACCTCAACATTGAAAAACACCAACAAATTCAACAACAACCTCAACAATGAAAAACACCAACAAATTCAACAACAACCTCAACATTGAAAAACACCAACAAATTTAACAACAACCTCAACTTTGAAAAACAACAACAACCTCAACATGGAAAAACACCAACAAATTCAACAACAACCTCAACATTGAAAAACAACAACAACCTCAACATTGAAAAACACCAACAAATTCAACAACAACCTCAACTTTGAAAAACAACAATAACCTCAACATTGAAAAACACCAACAAATTCAACAACAACCTCAACATTGAAAACAACAACAACATCAACATTGAAAAACACCAACAAATTCAACAACAACCTCAACAATGAAAAACACCAACAAATTCAACAACAACCTCAACATTGAAAAACAACAACAACCTCAAATTTGCAAAACACCAACAAATTCAACAACAACCTCAACATTTAAAAACAACAACAACCTCAACATTGAAAAACACAAACAAATTCAACAACAACCTCAACATTGAAAAACACCAACCAATTCAACAACAACTTCAACATTGAAAAACACCAACAAATTCAACAACTACCTCGACATTGAAAAACACCAACAAATTCAACAACAACCTCAACATTGAATAACTACAACAACCTCAACATTGAAAAACACCAACAAATACAACAACAACCTCAACATTGAAAAACAACAACATCAACATTGAAAAACACCACCAAATTCAACAACAACCTCAACATTGAAAAACAACAACAACCTCAACATTGAAAAACAACAGCAAATTCAACAACAACTTCAACATTGAAAAACACCAACAAATTAAACAACAACCTCGAAATTGAAAAACACCAACAAATTCAACAACAACCTCAACATTGAAAAACAACAACCACCTCAACATTGAAAAACACCAACAAATTCAACAACAACCTCAACAATGAAAAACACCAACAAATTCAACAATAACCTCAACATTGAAAAACACCAACAAATTTAACAACAAACTCAACTTTGAAAAACAACAACAACCTCAACATGGAAAAACACCAACAAATTCAACAACAACCTCAACATTGAAAAACAACAACAACCTCAACATTGAAAAACACCAACAAATTCAACAACAACCTCAACATTGAAAAACAACAACAACCTCAACATTGAAAAACACCAACAAATTCATCAACAACCTCAACATTGAAAAACAACAACAACCTCAAAATTGAAAAACACCAACAAATTCAACAACAACCTCAACATTTAAAAACAACAACAACCTCAACTTTGAAAAACACCAACAAATTCAACAACAACCTCAACATTGAAAAACACCAACAAATTCAACAACAACTTCAAAATTGAAAAACACCAACGAATTCAACAACATCCTCAACATTGAAAAACACCAACAAATTCAACAACAACCTCAACATTTAAAAACAACAACAACCTCAACATTGAAAAACACCAACAAATTCAACAACAACTTCAACATTGAAAAACACCAACAAATTCAACAACAACCTCGAAATTGAAAAACACCAACAAATTCAACAACAACCTCAACATTGAAAAACAACAATAACCTCAACATTGAAAAACACCAACAAATTCAACAACAACCTCAAAATTGAAAACAACAACAACCTCAACATTGAAAAACACCAACAAATTCAACAACAACCTCAACAATGAAAAACACCAACAAATTCAACAACAACCTCAACATTGAAAAACACCAACAAATTTAACAACAACCTCAACTTTGAAAAACAACAACAACCTCAACATGGAAAAACACGAACAAATTCAACAACAACCTCAACATTGAAAAACAACAACAACCTCAAATTTGCAAAACACCAACAAATTCAACAACAACCTCAACATTTAAAAACAACAACAACCTCAACATTGAAAAACACCAACAAATTCAACAACAACCTCAACATTGAAAAACACCAACAAATTCAACAACAACTTCAACATTGAAAAACACCAACAACTTCAACAACAACCTCGACATTGAAAAACACCAACAAATTATACAACAACCTCAACATTGAAAAACTACAACAACCTCAACATTGAAAAACACCAACAAATATAACAACAACCTCAACATTGAAAAACAACAACAACCTCAACATTGAAAAACACCAACAAATTCAACAACAACCTCAACATTGAAAAACAACAACAACCTCAACATTGAAAAACAACAACAACCTCAACATTGAAAAACACCAACAAATTCAACAACAACCTCAACATTGAAAAACAACAACAACCTCAACATTGAAAAACACCAACAAATTCAACAACAACTTCAACATTGAAAAACACCAACAAATTCAACAACAACCTCGAAATTGAAAAACACCAACAAATTCAACAACAACCTCAACATTGAAAAACAACAACAACCTCAGCATTGAGAAACACCAACAAATTCAACATCAACCTCAACATTGAAAAACAACAGCAACCTCAACATTGAAAAACACCAACAAATTCAACAACAACCTCAACAATGAAAAACACCAACAAATTCAACAACAACCTCAACATTGAAAAACACCAACAAATTTAACAACAACCTCAACTTTGAAAAACAACAACAACCTCAACATGGAAAAACACCAACAAATTCAACAACAACCTCAACATTGAAAAACAACAACAACCTCAACATTGAAAAACACCAACAAATTCAACAACAACCTCAACTTTGAAAAACAACAATAACCTCAACATTGAAAAACACCAACAAATTCAACAACAACCTCAACATTGAAAACAACAACAACATCAACATTGAAAAACACCAACAAATTCAACAACAACCTCAACAATGAAAAACACCAACAAATTCAACAACAACCTCAACATTGAAAAACAACAACAACCTCAAATTTGCAAAACACCAACAAATTCAACAACAACCTCAACATTTAAAAACAACAACAACCTCAACATTGAAAAACACAAACAAATTCAACAACAACCTCAACATTGAAAAACACCAACCAATTCAACAACAACTTCAACATTGAAAAACACCAACAAATTCAACAACTACCTCGACATTGAAAAACACCAACAAATTCAACAACAACCTCAACATTGAATAACTACAACAACCTCAACATTGAAAAACACCAACAAATACAACAACAACCTCAACATTGAAAAACAACAACATCAACATTGAAAAACACCACCAAATTCAACAACAACCTCAACATTGAAAAACAACAACAACCTCAACATTGAAAAACAACAGCAAATTCAACAACAACTTCAACATTGAAAAACACCAACAAATTAAACAACAACCTCGAAATTGAAAAACACCAACAAATTCAACAACAACCTCAACATTGAAAAACAACAACAACCTCAACATTGAAAAACACCAACAAATTCAACAACAACCTCAACAATGAAAAACACCAACAAATTCAACAACAACCTCAACATTGAAAAACACCAACAAATTTAACAACAAACTCAACTTTGAAAAACAACAACAACCTCAACATGGAAAAAAACCAACAAATTCAACAACAACCTCAACATTGAAAAACAACAACAACCTCAACATTGAAAAACACCAACAAATTCAACAACAACCTCAACATTGAAAAACAACAACAACCTCAACATTGAAAGACACCAGCAAATTCAACAACAACCTCAACAATGAAAAACACCAACAAATTCAACAACAACCTCAACGTTGAAAAACACCAACAAATTTAACAACAACCTCAACTTTGAAAAACAACAACAACCTCAACATGGAAAAACACCAACCAATTCAACAACAACCTCAACATTGAAAAACAACAACAACCTCAAAATTGAAAAACACCAACAAATTCAACAACAACCTCAACATTTAAAAACAACAACAACCTCAACATTGAAAAACACCAACAAATTCAACAACAACCTCAACATTGAAAAACACCAACAAATTCAACAACAACTTCAACATTGAAAAACACGAACAAATTCAACAACAACCTCAACATTGAAAAACACCAACAAATTCAACAACAACCTCAACATTGAAAAACAACAACAACCTCTACATTGAAAAACACCAACAAATTCAACAACAACTCCAACATTGAAAAACACCAACAAATTCAACAACAACCTCGAAATTGAAAAACACCAACAAATTCAACAACAACCTCAACATTGAAAAACAACAATAACCTCAACATTGAAAAACACCAACAAATTCAACAACAACCTCAACATTGAAAACAACAACAACCTCAACATTGAAAAACACCAACAAATTCAACAACAACCTCAACAATGAAAAACACCAACAAATTCAACAACAACCTCAACATTGAAAAACACCAACAAATTTAACAACAACCTCAACTTTGAAAAACAACAACAACCTCAACAATGAAAAACACCAACAAATTCAACAACAACCTCAACATTGAAAAACAACAACAACCTCAAATTTGCAAAACACCAACAAATTCAACAACAACCTCAACATTTAAAAAGAACAACAACCTCAACATTGAAAAACACCAACAAATTCAACAACAACCTCAACATTGAAAAACACCAACAAATTCAACAACAACTTCAACATTGAAAAACACCAACAAATTCAACAACGACCTCAAAATTGAAAAACACCAACAAATTCAACAACAACCTCAACATTGAATAACTACAACAACCTCAACATTGAAAAACACCAACAAATACAACAACAACCTCAACATTGAAAAACAACAACAACCTCAAATTTGCAAAACACCAACAAATTCAACAACAACATCAACATTTAAAAAGAACAACAACCTCAACATTGAAAAACACCAACAAATTCAACAACAACCTCAACATTGAAAAACACCAACAAATTCAACAACAACTTCAACATTGAAAAACACCAACAAATTCAACAACTACCTCAAAATTGAAAAACACCAACAAATTCAACAACAACCTCAACATTGAATAACTACAACAACCTCAACATTGAAAAACACCAACAAATACAACAACAACCTCAACATTGAAAAACAACAACATCAACATTGAAAAACACCAACAAATTCAACAACAACCTCAGCATTGAAAAACAACAACAACCTCAACATTGAAAAACAACAGCAAATTCAACAACAACTTCAACATTGAAAAACACCAACAAATTAAACAACAACCTCGAAATTGAAAAACACCAACAAATTCAACAACAACCTCAACATTGAAAAACAACAACAACCTCAACATTGAAAAACACCAACAAATTCAACAACAACCTCAACAATGAAAAACACCAACAAATTCAACAACAACCTCAACATTGAAAAACACCAACAAATTTAACAACAAACTCAACTTTGAAAAACAACAACAACCTCAACATGGAAAAAAACCAACAAATTCAACAACAACCTCAACATTGAAAAACAACAACAACCTCAACATTGAAAAACACCAACAAATTCAACAACAACCTCAACATTGAAAAACAACAACAACCTCAACATTGAAAGACACCAGCAAATTCAACAACAACCTCAACAATGAAAAACACCAACAAATTCAACAACAACCTCAACATTGAAAAACACCAACAAATTTAACAACAACCTCAACTTTGAAAAACAACAACAACCTCAACATGGAAAAACACCAACCAATTCAACAACAACCTCAACATTGAAAAACAACAACAACCTCAAAATTGAAAAACACCAACAAATTCAACAACAACCTCAACATTTAAAAACAACAACAACCTCAACATTGAAAAACACCAACAAATTCAACAACAACCTCAACATTGAAAAACACCAACAAATTCAACAACAACTTCAACATTGAAAAACACGAACAAATTCAACAACAACCTCAACATTGAAAAACACCAACAAATTCAACAACAACCTCAACATTGAAAAACAACAACAACCTCTACATTGAAAAACACCAACAAATTCAACAACAACTCCAACATTGAAAAACACCAACAAATTCAACAACAACCTCGAAATTGAAAAACACCAACAAATTCAACAACAACCTCAACATTGAAAAACAACAATAACCTCAACAATGAAAAACACCAACAAATTCAACAACAACCTCAACATTGAAAAACACCAACAAATTTAACAACAACCTCAACTTTGAAAAACAACAACAACCTCAACAATGAAAAACACCAACAAATTCAACAACAACCTCAACATTGAAAAACAACAACAACCTCAAATTTGCAAAACACCAACAAATTCAACAACAACCTCAACATTTAAAAAGAACAACAACCTCAACATTGAAAAACACCAACAAATTCAACAACAACCTCAACATTGAAAAACACCAACAAATTCAACAACAACTTCAACATTGAAAAACACCAACAAATTCAACAACGACCTCAAAATTGAAAAACACCAACAAATTCAACAACAACCTCAACATTGAATAACTACAACAACCTCAACATTGAAAAACACCAACAAATACAACAACAACCTCAACATTGAAAAACAACAACAACCTCAAATTTGCAAAACACCAACAAATTCAACAACAACATCAACATTTAAAAAGAACAACAACCTCAACATTGAAAAACACCAACAAATTCAACAACAACCTCAACATTGAAAAACACCAACAAATTCAACAACAACTTCAACATTGAAAAACACCAACAAATTCAACAACTACCTCAAAATTGAAAAACACCAACAAATTCAACAACAACCTCAACATTGAATAACTACAACAACCTCAACATTGAAAAACACCAACAAATACAACAACAACCTCAACATTGAAAAACAACAACATCAACATTGAAAAACACCAACAAATTCAACAACAACCTCAGCATTGAAAAACAACAACAACCTCAACATTGAAAAACAACAGCAAATTCAACAACAACTTCAACATTGAAAAACACCAACAAATTAAACAACAACCTCGAAATTGAAAAACACCAACAAATTCAACAACAACCTCAACATTGAAAAACAACAACAACCTCAACATTGAAAAACACCAACAAATTCAACAACAACCTCAACAATGAAAAACACCAACAAATTCAACAACAACCTCAACATTGAAAAACACCAACAAATTTAACAACAAACTCAACTTTGAAAAACAACAACAACCTCAACATGGAAAAAAACCAACAAATTCAACAACAACCTCAACATTGAAAAACAACAACAACCTCAACATTGAAAAACACCAACAAATTCAACAACAACCTCAACATTGAAAAACAACAACAACCTCAACATTGAAAGACACCAGCAAATTCAACAACAACCTCAACAATGAAAAACACCAACAAATTCAACAACAACCTCAACATTGAAAAACACCAACAAATTTAACAACAACCTCAACTTTGAAAAACAACAACAACCTCAACATGGAAAAACACCAACCAATTCAACAACAACCTCAACATTGAAAAACAACAACAACCTCAAAATTGAAAAACACCAACAAATTCAACAACAACCTCAACATTTAAAAACAACAACAACCTCAACATTGAAAAACACCAACAAATTCAACAACAACCTCAACATTGAAAAACACCAACAAATTCAACAACAACTTCAACATTGAAAAACACGAACAAATTCAACAACAACCTCAACATTGAAAAACACCAACAAATTCAACAACAACCTCAACATTGAAAAACAACAACAACCTCTACATTGAAAAACACCAACAAATTCAACAACAACTCCAACATTGAAAAACACCAACAAATTCAACAACAACCTCGAAATTGAAAAACACCAACAAATTCAACAACAACCTCAACATTGAAAAACAACAATAACCTCAACATTGAAAAACACCAACAAATTCAACAACAACCTCAACATTGAAAACAACAACAACCTCAACATTGAAAAACACCAACAAATTCAACAACAACCTCAACAATGAAAAACACCAACAAATTCAACAACAACCTCAACATTGAAAAACACCAACAAATTTAACAACAACCTCAACTTTGAAAAACAACAACAACCTCAACAATGAAAAACACCAACAAATTCAACAACAACCTCAACATTGAAAAACAACAACAACCTCAAATTTGCAAAACACCAACAAATTCAACAACAACCTCAACATTTAAAAAGAACAACAACCTCAACATTGAAAAACACCAACAAATTCAACAACAACCTCAACATTGAAAAACACCAACAAATTCAACAACAACTTCAACATTGAAAAACACCAACAAATTCAACAACGACCTCAAAATTGAAAAACACCAACAAATTCAACAACAACCTCAACATTGAATAACTACAACAACCTCAACATTGAAAAACACCAACAAATACAACAACAACCTCAACATTGAAAAACAACAACAACCTCAAATTTGCAAAACACCAACAAATTCAACAACAACATCAACATTTAAAAAGAACAACAACCTCAACATTGAAAAACACCAACAAATTCAACAACAACCTCAACATTGAAAAACACCAACAAATTCAACAACAACTTCAACATTGAAAAACACCAACAAATTCAACAACTACCTCAAAATTGAAAAACACCAACAAATTCAACAACAACCTCAACATTGAATAACTACAACAACCTCAACATTGAAAAACACCAACAAATACAACAACAACCTCAACATTGAAAAACAACAACATCAACATTGAAAAACACCAACAAATTCAACAACAACCTCAGCATTGAAAAACAACAACAACCTCAACATTGAAAAACAACAACAAATTCAACAACAACTTCAACATTGAAAAACACCAACAAATTAAACAACAACCTCGAAATTGAAAAACACCAACAAATTCAACAACAACCTCAACATTGAAAAACAACAACAACCTCAACATTGAAAAACACCAACAAATTCAACAACAACCTCAACATTGAAAAACAACAACAACCTCGAAATTGAAAAACACCAACAAATTCAACAACAACCTCAACAATGAAAAACACCAACAAATTCAACAACAACCTCAACATTGAAAAACACCAACAAATTTAACAACAAACTCAACTTTGAAAAACAACAACAACCTCAACATGGAAAAACACCAACAAATTCAACAAAAACCTCAACATTGAAAAACAACAACAACCTCAACATTGAAAAACACCAACAAATTCAACAACAACCTCAACATTGAAAAACAACAACAACCTCAACATTGAAAAACACCAACAAATTCAACAACAACCTCAACAATGAAAAACACCAACAAATTCAACAACAACCTCAACATTGAAAAACAACAACAAATTTAACAACAACCTCAACTTTGAAAAACAATAACAACCTCAACATGGAAAAACACCAACAAATTCAACAACAACCTCAACATTGAAAAACAACAACAACCTCAAAATTGAAAAACACCAACAAATTCAACAACAACCTCAACATTGAAAAACACCAACAAATTCAACAACAACTTCAACATTGAAAAACACCAACAAATTCAACAACTACCTCGACATTGAAAAACACCAACAAATTCAACAACAACCTCAACATTGAATAACTACAACAACCTCAACATTGAAAAACACCAACAAATACAACAACAACCTCAACATTGAAAACAACAACAACCTCAACATTGAAAAACACCAACAAATTCAACAACAACCTCAACAATGAAAAACACCAACAAATTCAACAACAACCTCAACATTGAAAAACACCAACAAATTTAACAACAACCTCAACTTTGAAAAACAACAACAACCTCAACATGGAAAAACACGAACAAATTCAACAACAACCTCAACATTGAAAAACAACAACAACCTCAAATTTGCAAAACACCAACAAATTCAACAACAACCTCAACATTTAAAAACAACAACAACCTCAACATTGAAAAACACCAACAAATTCAACAACAACCTCAACATTGAAAAACACCAACAAATTCAACAACAACTTCAACATTGAAAAACACCAACAACTTCAACAACAACCTCGACATTGAAAAACACCAACAAATTATACAACAACCTCAACATTGAAAAACTACAACAACCTCAACATTGAAAAACACCAACAAATATAACAACAACCTCAACATTGAAAAACAACAACAACCTCAACATTGAAAAACACCAACAAATTCAACAACAACCTCAACATTGAAAAACAACAACAACCTCAACATTGAAAAACAACAACAACCTCAACATTGAAAAACACCAACAAATTCAACAACAACCTCAACATTGAAAAACAACAACAACCTCAACATTGAAAAACACCAACAAATTCAACAACAACTTCAACATTGAAAAACACCAACAAATTCAACAACAACCTCGAAATTGAAAAACACCAACAAATTCAACAACAACCTCAACATTGAAAAACAACAACAACCTCAACATTGAGAAACACCAACAAATTCAACATCAACCTCAACATTGAAAAACAACAGCAACCTCAACATTGAAAAACACCAACAAATTCAGCAACAACCTCAACATTGAAAAACACCAACAAATTTAACAACAACCTCAACTTTGAAAAACAACAACAACCTCAACATGGAAAAACACCAACAAATTCAACAACAACCTCAACATTGAAAAACAACAACCTCAACATTGAAAAACACCAACAAATTCAACAACAACCTCAACTTTGAAAAACAACAATAACCTCAACATTGAAAAACACCAACAAATTCAACAACAACCTCAACATTGAAAACAACAACAACATCAACATTGAAAAACACCAACAAATTCAACAACAACCTCAACAATGAAAAACACCAACAAATTCAACAACAACCTCAACATTGAAAAACAACAACAACCTCAAATTTGCAAAACACCAACAAATTCAACAACAACCTCAACATTTAAAAACAACAACAACCTCAACATTGAAAAACACAAACAAAATTCAACAACAACCTCAACATTGAAAAACACCAACCAATTCAACAACAACTTCAACATTGAAAAACACCAACAAATTCAACAACTACATCGACATTGAAAAACACCAACAAATTCAACAACAACCTCAACATTGAATAACTACAACAACCTCAACATTGAAAAACACCAACAAATACAACAACAACCTCAACATTGAAAAACAACAACATCAACATTGAAAAACACCACCAAATTCAACAACAACCTCAACATTGAAAAACAACAACAACCTCAACATTGAAAAACAACAGCAAATTCAACAACAACTTCAACATTGAAAAACACCATCAAATTAAACAACAACCTCGAAATTGAAAAAAACCAACAAATTCAACAACAACCACAACATTGAAAAACAACAACAACCTCAACATTGAAAAACACCAACAAATTCAACAACAACCTCAACAATGAAAAACACCAACAAATTCAACAACAACCTCAACATTGAAAAACACCAACAAATTTAACAACAAACTCAACTTTGAAAAACAACAACAACCTCAACATGGAAAAAAACCAACAAATTCAACAACAACCTCAACATTGAAAAACAACAACAACCTCAACATTGAAAAACACCAACAAATTCAACAACAACCTCAACATTGAAAAACAACAACAACCTCAACATTGAAAGACACCAGCAAATTCAACAACAACCTCAACAATGAAAAACACCAACAAATTCAACAACAACCTCAACATTGAAAAACACCAACAAATTTAACAACAACCTCAACTTTGAAAAACAACAACAACCTCAACATGGAAAAACACCAACCAATTCAACAACAACCTCAACATTGAAAAACAACAACAACCTCAAAATTGAAAAACACCAACAAATTCAACAACAACCTCAACATTTAAAAACAACAACAACCTCAACATTGAAAAACACCAACAAATTCAACAACAACCTCAACATTGAAAAACACCAACAAATTCAACAACAACTTCAACATTGAAAAACACGAACAAATTCAACAACAACCTCAACATTGAAAAACACCAACAAATTCAACAACAACCTCTACATTGAAAAACACCAACAAATTCAAAAACAACTCCAACATTGAAAAACACCAACAAATTCAACAACAACCTCGAAATTGAAAAACACCAACAAATTCAACAACAACCTCAACATTGAAAAACAACAATAACCTCAACATTGAAAAACACCACCAAATTCAACAACAACCTCAACATTGAAAACAACAACAACCTCAACATTGAAAAACACCAACAAATTCAACAACAACCTCAACAATGAAAAACACCAACAAATTCAACAACAACCTCAACATTGAAAAACACCAACAAATTTAACAACAACCTCAACTTTGAAAAACAACAACAACCTCAACAATGAAAAACACCAACAAATTCAACAACAACCTCAACATTGAAAAACAACAACAACCTCAAATTTGCAAAACACCAACAAATTCAACAACAACCTCAACATTTAAAAAGAACAACAACCTCAACATTGAAAAACACCAACAAATTCAACAACAACCTCAACATTGAAAAACACCAACAAATTCAACAACAACTTCAACATTGAAAAACACCAACAAATTCAACAACGACCTCAAAATTGAAAAACACCAACAAATTCAACAACAACCTCAACATTGAATAACTACAACAACCTCAACATTGAAAAACACCAACAAATACAACAACAACCTCAACATTGAAAAACAACAACAACCTCAAATTTGCAAAACACCAACAAATTCAACAACAACATCAACATTTAAAAAGAACAACAACCTCAACATTGAAAAACACCAACAAATTCAACAACAACCTCAACATTGAAAAACACCAACAAATTCAACAACAACTTCAACATTGAAAAACACCAACAAATTCAACAACTACCTCAAAATTGAAAAACACCAACAAATTCAACAACAACCTCAACATTGAATAACTACAACAACCTCAACAATGAAAAACACCAACAAATACAACAACAACCTCAACATTGAAAAACAACAACATCAACATTGAAAAACACCAACAAATTCAACAACAACCTCAGCATTGAAAAACAACAACCTCAACATTGAAAAACAACAACAAATTCAACAACAACTTCAACATTGAAAAACACCAACAAATTAAACAACAACCTCGAAATTGAAAAACACCAACAAATTCAACAACAACCTCAACATTGAAAAACAACAACAACCTCAACATTGAAAAACACCAACAAATTCAACAACAACCTCAACATTGAAAAACAACAACAACCTCGAAATTGAAAAACACCAACAAATTCAACAACAACCTCAACAATGAAAAACACGAACAAATTCAACAACAACCTCAACATTGAAAAACACCAACAAATTTAACAACAAACTCAACTTTGAAAAACAACAACAACCTCAACATGGAAAAACACCAACAAATTCAACAAAAACCTCAACATTGAAAAACAACAACAACCTCAACATTGAAAAACACCAACAAATTCAACAACAACCTCAACATTGAAAAACAACAACAACCTCAACATTGAAAAACACCAACAAATTCAACAACAACCTCAACAATGAAAAACACCAACAAATTCAACAACAACCTCAACATTGAAAAACAACAACAAATTTAACAACAACCTCAACTTTGAAAAACAATAACAACCTCAACATGGAAAAACACCAACAAATTCAACAACAACCTCAACATTGAAAAACAACAACAACCTCAAAATTGAAAAACACCAACAAATTCAACAACAACCTCAACATTGAAAAACACCAACAAATTCAACAACAACTTCAACATTGAAAAACACCAACAAATTCAACAACTACCTCGACATTGAAAAACACCAACAAATTCAACAACAACCTCAACATTGAATAACTACAACAACCTCAACATTGAAAAACACCAACAAATACAACAACAACCTCAACATTGAAATACAACAACATCAACATTGAAAAACACCAACAAATTCAACAACAACCTCAGCATTGAAAAACAACAACAACCTCAACATTGAAAAACAACAACAAATTCAACAACAACTTCAACATTGAAAAACACCAACAAATTAAACAACAACCTCGAAATTGAAAAACACCAACAAATTCAACAACAACCTCAACATTGAAAAACAACAACAACCTCAACATTGAAAAACACCAACAAATTCAACAACAACCTCAACATTGAAAAACAACAACAACCTCAACTTTGAAACACACCAACAAATTCAACAACAACCTCAACAATGAAAAACACCAACAAATTCAACAACAACCTCAACATTGAAAACACCAACAACCTCAACATTGAAAAACACAAACAAATTCAACAACAACCTCAACATTGAAAAACACCAACCAATTCAACAACAACTTCAACATTGAAAAACACCAACAAATTCAACAACTACCTCGACATTGAAAAACACCAACAAATTCAACAACACCTCAACATTGAATAACTACAACAACCTCAACATTGAAAAACACCAACAAATACAACAACAACCTCAACATTGAAAAACAACAACATCAACATTGAAAAACACCACCAAATTCAACAACAACCTCAACATTGAAAAACAACAACAACCTCAACATTGAAAAACAACAGCAAATTCAACAACAACTTCAACATTGAAAAACACCAACAAATTAAACAACAACCTCGAAATTGAAAAAAACCAACAAATTCAACAACAACCACAACATTGAAAAACAACAACAACCTCAACATTGAAAAACACCAACAAATTCAACAACAACCTCAACAATGAAAAACACCAACAAATTCAACAACAACCTCAACATTGAAAAACACCAACAAATTTAACAACAAACTCAACTTTGAAAAACAACAACAACCTCAACATGGAAAAAAACCAACAAATTCAACAACAACCTCAACATTGAAAAACAACAACAACCTCAACATTGAAAAACACCAACAAATTCAACAACAACCTCAACATTGAAAAACAACAACAACCTCAACATTGAAAGACACCAGCAAATTCAACAACAACCTCAACAATGAAAAACACCAACAAATTCAACAACAACCTCAACATTGAAAAACACCAACAAATTTAACAACAACCTCAACTTTGAAAAACAACAACAACCTCAACATGGAAAAACACCAACCAATTCAACAACAACCTCAACATTGAAAAACAACAACAACCTCAAAATTGAAAAACACCAACAAATTCAACAACAACCTCAACATTTAAAAACAACAACAACCTCAACATTGAAAAACACCAACAAATTCAACAACAACCTCAACATTGAAAAACACCAACAAATTCAACAACAACTTCAACATTGAAAAACACCAACAAATTCAACAACAACCTCAACATTGAAAAACACCAACAAATTCAACAACAACCTCAACATTGAAAAACAACAACAACCTCTACATTGAAAAACACCAACAAATTCAAAAACAACTCCAACATTGAAAAACACCAACAAATTCAACCACAACCTCGAAATTGAAAAACACCAACAAATTCAACAACAACCTCAACATTGAAAAACAACAATAACCTCAACATTGAAAAACACCACCAAATTCAACAACAACCTCAACATTGAAAACAACAACAACCTCAACATTGAAAAACACCAACAAATTCAACAACAACCTCAACAATGAAAAACACCAACAAATTCAACAACAACCTCAACATTGAAAAACACCAACAAATTTAACAACAACCTCAACTTTGAAAAACAACAACAACCTCAACAATGAAAAACACCAACAAATTCAACAACAACCTCAACATTGAAAAACAACAACAACCTCAAATTTGCAAAACACCAACAAATTCAACAACAACCTCAACATTTAAAAAGAACAACAACTTCAACATTGAAAAACACCAACAAATTCAACAACGACCTCAAAATTGAAAAACACCAACAAATTCAACAACAACCTCAACATTGAATAACTACAACAACCTCAACATTGAAAAACATCAACAAATACAACAACAACCTCAACATTGAAAAACAACAACAACCTCAAATTTGCAAAACACCAACAAATTCAACAACAACATCAACATTTAAAAAGAACAACAACCTCAACATTGAAAAACACCAACAAATTCAACAACAACCTCAACATTGAAAAACACCAACAAATTCAACAACAACTTCAACATTGAAAAACACCAACAAATTCAACAACTACCTCAAAATTGAAAAACACCAACAAATTCAACAACAACCTCAACATTGAATAACTACAACAACCTCAACATTGAAAAACACCAACAAATACAACAACAACCTCAACATTGAAAAACAACAACATCAACATTGAAAAACACCAACAAATTCAACAACAACCTCAGCATTGAAAAACAACAACCTCAACATTGAAAAACAACAACAAATTCAACAACAACTTCAACATTGAAAAACACCAACAAATTAAACAACAACCTCGAAATTGAAAAACACCAACAAATTCAACAACAACCTCAACATTGAAAAACAACAACAACCTCAACATTGAAAAACACCAACAAATTCAACAACAACCTCAACATTGAAAAACAACAACAACCTCGAAATTGAAAAACACCAACAAATTCAACAACAACCTCAACAATGAAAAACACCAACAAATTCAACAACAACCTCAACATTGAAAAACACCAACAAATTTAACAACAAACTCAACTTTGAAAAACAACAACAACCTCAACATGGAAAAACACCAACAAATTCAACAAAAACCTCAACATTGAAAAACAACAACAACCTCAACATTGAAAAACACCAACAAATTCAACAACAACCTCAACATTGAAAAACAACAACAACCTCAACATTGAAAAACACCAACAAATTCAACAACAACCTCAACAATGAAAAACACCAACAAATTCAACAACAACCTCAACATTGAAAAACAACAACAAATTTAACAACAACCTCAACTTTGAAAAACAATAACAACCTCAACATGGAAAAACACCAACAAATTCAACAACAACCTCAACATTGAAAAACAACAACAACCTCAAAATTGAAAAACACCAACAAATTCAACAACAACCTCAACATTGAAAAACACCAACAAATTCAACAACAACTTCAACATTGAAAAACACCAACAAATTCAACAACTACCTCGACATTGAAAAACACCAGCAAATTCAACAACAACCTCAACATTGAATAACTACAACAACCTCAACATTGAAAAACACCAACAAATACAACAACAACCTCAACATTGAAATACAACAACATCAACATTGAAAAACACCAACAAATTCAACAACAACCTCAGCATTGAAAAACAACAACAACCTCAACATTGAAAAACAACAACAAATTCAACAACAACTTCAACATTGAAAAACACCAACAAATTAAACAACAACCTCGAAATTGAAAAACACCAACAAATTCAACAACAACCTCAACATTGAAAAACAACAACAACCTCAACATTGAAAAACACCAACAAATTCAACAACAACCTCAACATTGAAAAACAACAACAACCTCAACTTTGAAACACACCAACAAATTCAACAACAACCTCAACAATGAAAAACACCAACAAATTCAACAACAACCTCAACATTGAAAACACCAACAAATTTAACAACAAACTCAACTTTGAAAAACAACAACAACCTCAACATGGAAAAACACCAACAAATTCAACAACAACCTCAACATTGAAAAACAAAAACAACCTCAACATTGAAAAACACCAACAAATTCAACAACAACCTCAACATTGAAAAACAACAACAACCTCAACATTGAAAAACACCAACAAATTCAACAACAACCTCAACAATGAAAAACACCAACAAATTCAACAACAACCTCAACATTGAAAAAGACCAACAAATTTAACAACAACCTCAACTTTGAAAAACAACAACAACCTCAACATGGAAAAACACCAACAAATTCATCAACAACCTCAACATTGAAAAACAACAACAACCTCAAAATTGAAAAACACCAACAAATTGAACAACAACCTCAACATTTAAAAACAACAACAACCTCAACATTGAAAAACACCAACAAATTCAACAACAACCTCAACATTGAAAAACACCAACAAATTCAACAACAACTTCAACATTGGAAAACACCAACGAATTCAACAACATCCTCAACATTGAAAAACACCAACAAATTCAACAACAACCTCAACATTGAAAAACAACAACAACCTCAGCATTGAAAAACACCAACAAATTCAACAACAACTTCAACATTGAAAAACACCAACAAATTCAACAACAACCTCGAAATTGAAAAACACCAACAAATTCAACAACAACCTCAACATTGAAAAACAACAATAACCTCAACATTGAAAAACACCAACAAATTCAACAACAACCTCAACATTGAAAACAACAACAACCTCAACATTGAAAAACACCAACAAATTTAACAACAACCTCAACTTTGAAAAACAACAACAACCTCAACATGGAAAAACACCAACAAATTCAACAACAACCTCAACATTGAAAAACAACAACAACCTCAACATTGAAAAACACCAACAAATTCAACAACAACCTCAACTTTGAAAAACAACAATAACCTCAACATTGAAAAACACCAACAAATTCAACAACAACCTCAACAATGAAAAACACCAACAAATTCAACAACAACCTCAACATTGAAAAACACCAACAAATTTAACAACAAACTCAACTTTGAAAAACAACAACAACCTCAACATGGAAAAACACCAACAAATTCAACAACAACCTCAACATTGAACAACAAAAACAACCTCAACATTGAAAAACACCAACAAATTCAACAACAACCTCAACATTGAAAATCAACAACAACCTCAACATTGAAAAACACCAACAAATTCAACAACAACCTCAACATTGAAAAACAACAACAAATTTAACAACAACCTCAACTTTGAAAAACAATAACAACCTCAACATGGAAAAACAACAACAACCTCAAAATTGAAAAACACCAACAAATTCAACAACAACCTCAACATTGAAAAACACCAACAAATTCAACAACAACTTCAACATTGAAAAACACCAACAAATTCAACAACTACCTCGACATTGAAAAACACCAACAAATTCAACAACAACCTCAACATTGAATAACTACAACAACCTCAACATTGAAAAACACCAACAAATACAACAACAACCTCAACATTGAAAACAACAACAACCTCAACATTGAAAAACACCAACAAATTCAACAACAACCTCAACAATGAAAAACACCAACAAATTCAACAACAACCTCAACATTGAAAAACACCAACAAATTTAACAACAACCTCAACATTGAAAAACAACAACAACCTCAACATTGAAAAACTCCAACAAATTCAACAACAACCTCAACATTGAAAAACAACAACAACCTCAACATTGAAAAACACCAACAAATTCAACAACCACCTCAACAATGAAAAACACCAACAAATTCAACAACAACCTCAACATTGAAAAACACCAACAAATTTAACAACAAACTCAACTTTGAAAAACAACAACAACCTCAACATTGAAAAACACCAACAAATTCAACAACAACCTCAACATTGAAAAAACAACAACAACCTCAACATTGAAAAACACCAACAAATTCAACAACAACCTCAACATTGAAAAACAACAACAACCTCAACATTGAAAAACACCAACAAATTCAACAACAACCTCAACAATGAAAAACACCAACAAATTCAACAACAACCTCAACATTGAAAAACAACAACAAATTTAACAACAACCTCAACTTTGAAAAACAATAACAACCTCAACATGGAAAAACACCAACAAATTCAACAACAACCTCAACATTGAAAAACAACAACAACCTCAAAATTGAAAAAAACCAACAAATTCAACAACAACCTCAACATAGAAAAACACCAACAAATTCAACAACAACTTCAACATTGAAAAACACCAACAAATTCAACAACTACCTCGACATTGAAAAACACCAACAAATTCAACAACAACCTCAACATTGAATAACTACAACAACCTCAACATTGAAAAACACCAACAAATACAACAACAACCTCAACATTGAAAAACAACAACATCAACATTGAAAAACACCAACAAATTCAACAACAACCTCAGCATTGAAAAACAACAACAACCTCAACATTGAAAAACAACAACAAATTCAACAACAACTTCAACATTGAAAAACACCAACAAATTAAACAACAACCTCGAAATTGAAAAACACCAACAAATTCAACAACAACCTCAACATTGAAAAACAACAACAACCTCAACATTGAAAAACACCAACAAATTCAACAACAACTTCAACATTGAACAACAACCACCTCAAAATTGAAAAACACCAACAAATTCAACAACAACCTCAACATTGAAAAACAACAACAACCTCAACATTGAAAAACAACAACAACCTCAACTTTGAAACACACCAACAAATTCAACAACAACCTCAACAATGAAAAACACCAACAAATTCAACAACAACCTCAACATTGAAAAACACCAACAAATTTAACAACAAACTCAACTTTGAAAAACAACAACAACCTCAACATGGAAAAACACCAACAAATTCAACAACAACCTCAACATTGAAAAACAAAAACAACCTCAACATTGAAAAACACCAACAAATTCAACAACAACCTCAACATTGAAAAACAACAACAACCTCAACATTGAAAAACACCAACAAATTCAACAACAACCTCAACAATGAAAAACACCAACAAATTCAACAACAACCTCAACATTGAAAAACACCAACAAATTTAACAACAACCTCAACTTTGAAAAACAACAACAACCTCAACATGGAAAAACACCAACAAATTCATCAACAACCTCAACATTGAAAAACAACAACAACCTCAAAATTGAAAAACACCAACAAATTCAACAACAACCTCAACATTTAAAAACAACAACAACCTCAACATTGAAAAACACCAACAAATTCAACAACAACCTCAACATTGAAAAACACCAACAAATTCAACAACAACTTCAACATTGAAAAACACCAACGAATTCAACAACATCCTCAACATTGAAAAACACCAACAAATTCAACAACAACCTCAACATTGAAAAACAACAACAACCTCAACATTGAAAAACACCAACAAATTCAACAACAACTTCAACATTGAAAAACACCAACAAATTCAACAACAACCTCGAAATTGAAAAACACCAACAAATTCAACAACAACCTCAACATTGAAAAACAACAATAACCTCAACATTGAAAAACACCAACAAATTCAACAACAACCTCAACATTGAAAACAACAACAACCTCAACATTGAAAAACACCAACAAATTCAACAACAACCTCAACAATGAAAAACACCAACAAATTCAACAACAACCTCAACATTGAAAAACACCAACAAATTTAACAACAACCTCAACTTTGAAAAACAACAACAACCTCAACATGGAAAAACACGAACAAATTCAACAACAACCTCAACATTGAAAAACAACAACAACCTCAAATTTGCAAAACACCAACAAATTCAACAACAACCTCAACATTTAAAAACAACAACAACCTCAACATTGAAAAACACCAACAAATTCAACAACAACCTCAACATTGAAAAACACCAACAAATTCAACAACAACTTCAACATTGAAAAACACCAACAACTTCAACAACAACGTCGACATTGAAAAACACCAACAAATTATACAACAACCTCAACATTGAAAAACTACAACAACCTCAACATTGAAAAACACCAACAAATATAACAACAACCTCAACATTGAAAAACAACAACAACCTCAACATTGAAAAACACCAACAAATTCAACAACAACCTCAACATTGAAAAACAACAACAACCTCAACATTGAAAAACAACAACAACCTCAACATTGAAAAACACCAACAAATTCAACAACAACCTCAACATTGAAAAACAACAACAACCTCAACATTGAAAAACACCAACAAATTCAACAACAACTTCAACATTGAAAAACACCAACAAATTCAACAACAACCTCGAAATTGAAAAACACCAACAAATTCAACAACAACCTCAACATTGAAAAACAACAACAACCTCAACATTGAGAAACACCAACAAATTCAACATCAACCTCAACATTGAAAAACAACAGCAACCTCAACATTGAAAAACACCAACAAATTCAACAACAACCTCAACAATGAAAAACACCAACAAATTCAACAACAACCTCAACATTGAAAAACACCAACAAATTTAACAACAACCTCAACTTTGAAAAACAACAACAACGTCAACATGGAAAAACACCAACAAATTCAACAACAACCTCAACATTGAAAAACATAAACAACCTCAACATTGAAAAACACCAACAAATTCAACAACAACCTCAACTTTGAAAAACAACAATAACCTCAACATTGAAAAACACCAACAAATTCAACAACAACCTCAACATTGAAAACAACAACAACATCAACATTGAAAAACACCAACAAATTCAACAACAACCTCAACAATGAAAAACACCAACAAATTCAACAACAACCTCAACATTGAAAAACAACAACAACCTCAAATTTGCAAAACACCAACAAATTCAACAACAACCTCAACATTTAAAAACAACAACAACCTCAACATTGAAAAACACAAACAAATTAAACAACAACCTCAACATTGAAAAACACCAACAAATTCAACAACAACTTCAACATTGAAAAACACCAACAAATTCAACAACTACCTCGACATTGAAAAACACCAACAAATTCAACAACAACCTCAACATTGAATAACTACAACAACCTCAACATTGAAAAACACCAACAAATACAACAACAACCTCAACATTGAAAAACAACAACATCAACATTGAAAAACGCCACCAAATTCAACAACAACCTCAACATTGAAAAACAACAACAACCTCAACATTGAAAAACAACAACAACTTCAACATTGAAAAACACCAACAAATTCAACAACAACCTCGAAATTGAAAAACACCAACAAATTCAACAACAACCTCAACATTGAAAAACAACAATATCCTCAACATTGAAAAACACCAACAAATTCAACAACAACCTCAACATTGAAAACAACAACAACCTCAACATTGAAAAACACCAACAAATTCAACAACAACCTCAACATGGAAAAACACCAACAAATTCATCAACAACCTCAACATTGAAAAACAACAACAACCTCAAAATTGAAAAACACCAACAAATTCAACAACAACCTCAACATTTAAAAACAACAACAACCTCAACATTGAAAAACACCAACAAATTCAACAACAACCTCAACATTGAAAAACACCAACAAATTCAACAACAACTTCAACATTGAAAAACACCAACGAATTCAACAACATCCTCAACATTGAAAAACACCAACAAATTCAACAACAACCTCAACATTGAAAAACAACAACAACCTCAACATTGAAAAACACCAACAAATTCAACAACAACTTCAACATTGAAAAACACCAACAAATTCAACAACAACCTCGAAATTGAAAAACACCAACAAATTCAACAACAACCTCAACATTGAAAAACAACAATAACCTCAACATTGAAAAACACCAACAAATTCAACAACAACCTCAACATTGAAAACAACAACAACCTCAACATTGAAAAACACCAACAAATTCAACAACAACCTCAACAATGAAAAACACCAACAAATTCAACAACAACCTCAACATTGAAAAACACCAACAAATTTAACAACAACCTCAACTTTGAAAAACAACAACAACCTCAACATGGAAAAACACGAACAAATTCAACAACAACCTCAACATTGAAAAACAACAACAACCTCAAATTTGCAAAACACCAACAAATTCAACAACAACCTCAACATTTAAAAACAACAACAACCTCAACATTGAAAAACACCAACAAATTCAACAACAACCTCAACATTGAAAAACACCAACAAATTCAACAACAACTTCAACATTGAAAAACACCAACAACTTCAACAACAACGTCGACATTGAAAAACACCAACAAATTATACAACAACCTCAACATTGAAAAACTACAACAACCTCAACATTGAAAAACACCAACAAATATAACAACAACCTCAACATTGAAAAACAACAACAACCTCAACATTGAAAAACACCAACAAATTCAACAACAACCTCAACATTGAAAAACAACAACAACCTCAACATTGAAAAACAACAACAACCTCAACATTGAAAAACACCAACAAATTCAACAACAACCTCAACATTGAAAAACAACAACAACCTCAACATTGAAAAACACCAACAAATTCAACAACTACTTCAACATTGAAAAACACCAACAAATTCAACAACAACCTCGAAATTGAAAAACACCAACAAATTCAACAACAACCTCAACATTGAAAAACAACAACAACCTCAACATTGAGAAACACCAACAAATTCAACATCAACCTCAACATTGAAAAACAACAGCAACCTCAACATTGAAAAACACCAACAAATTCAACAACAACCTCAACAATGAAAAACACCAACAAATTCAACAACAACCTCAACATTGAAAAACACCAACAAATTTAACAACAACCTCAACTTTGAAAAACAACAACAACGTCAACATGGAAAAACACCAACAAATTCAACAACAACCTCAACATTGAAAAACATAAACAACCTCAACATTGAAAAACACCAACAAATTCAACAACAACCTCAACTTTGAAAAACAACAATAACCTCAACATTGAAAAACACCAACAAATTCAACAACAACCTCAACATTGAAAACAACAACAACATCAACATTGAAAAACACCAACAAATTCAACAACAACCTCAACAATGAAAAACACCAACAAATTCAACAACAACCTCAACATTGAAAAACAACAACAACCTCAAATTTGCAAAACACCAACAAATTCAACAACAACCTCAACATTTAAAAACAACAACAACCTCAACATTGAAAAACACAAACAAATTCAACAACAACCTCAACATTGAAAAACACCAACAAATTCAACAACAACTTCAACATTGAAAAACACCAACAAATTCAACAACTACCTCGACATTGAAAAACACCAACAAATTCAACAACAACCTCAACATTGAATAACTACAACAACCTCAACATTGAAAAACACCAACAAATTTAACAACAAACTCAACTTTGAAAAACAACAACAACCTCAACATGGAAAAACACCAACAAATTCAACAACAACCTCAACATTGAAAAACAACAACAACCTCAACATTGAAAAACACCAACAAATTCAACAACAACCTCAACATTGAAAAACAACAACAACCTCAACATTGAAAGACACCAGCAAATTCAACAACAACCTCAACAATGAAAAACACCAACAAATTCAACAACAACCTCAACATTGAAAAACAACAACAAATTTAACAACAACCTCAACTTTGAAAAACAACAACAACCTCAACATGGAAAAACACCAACCAATTCAACAACAACCTCAACATTGAAAAACAACAACAACCTCAAAATTGAAAAACACCAACAAATTCAACAACAACCTCAACATTTAAAAACAACAACAACCTCAACATTGAAAAACACCAACAAATTCAACAACAACCTCAACATTGAAAAACACCAACAAATTCAACAACAACTTCAACATTGAAAAACACGAACAAATTCAACAACAACCTCAACATTGAAAAACACCAACAAATTCAACAACAACCTCAACATTGAAAAACAACAACAACCTCTACATTGAAAAACACCAACAAATTCAACAACAACTCCAACATTGAAAAACACCAACAAATTCAACAACAACCTCGAAATTGAAAAACACCAACAAATTCAACAACAACCTCAACATTGAAAAACAACAATAACCTCAACATTGAAAAACACCAACAAATTCAACAACAACCTCAACATTGAAAACAACAACAACCTCAACATTGAAAAACACCAACAAATTCAACAACAACCTCAACAATGAAAAACACCAACAAATTCAACAACAACCTCAACATTGAAAAACACCAACAAATTTAACAACAACCTCAACTTTGAAAAACAACAACAACCTCAACAATGAAAAACACCAACAAATTCAACAACAACCTCAACATTGAAAAACAACAACAACCTCAAATTTGCAAAACACCAACAAATTCAACAACAACCTCAACATTTAAAAAGAACAACAACCTCAACATTGAAAAACACCAACAAATTCAACAACAACCTCAACATTGAAAAACACCAACAAATTCAACAAAAACTTCAACATTGAAAAACACCAACAAATTCAACAACGACCTCAAAATTGAAAAACACCAACAAATTCAACAACAACCTCAACATTGAATAACTACAACAACCTCAACATTGAAAAACACAAACAAATTCAACAACAACCTCAACATTGAAAAACACCAACAAATTCAACAACTACTTCAACATTGAAAAACACCAACAAATTCAACAACTACCTCGACATTGAAAAACACCAACAAATTCAACAACAACCTCAACATTGAATAACTACAACAACCTCAACATTGAAAAACACCAACAAATACAACAACAACCTCAACATTGAAAAACAACAACATCAACATTGAAAAACACCACCAAATTCAACAACAACCTCAACATTGAAAAACAACAACAACCTCAACATTGAAAAACAACAGCAAATTCAACAACAACTTCAACATTGAAAAACACCAACAAATTAAACAACAACCTCGAAATTGAAAAACACCAACAAATTCAACAACAACCTCAACATTGAAAAACAACAACAACCTCAACATTGAAAAACACCAACAAATTCAACAACAACCTCAACAATGAAAAACACCAACAAATTCAACAACAACCTCAACATTGAAAAACACCAACAAATTTAACAACAAACTCAACTTTGAAAAACAACAACAACCTCAACATGGAAAAACACCAACAAATTCAACAACAACCTCAACATTGAAAAACAACAACAACCTCAACATTGAAAAACACCAACAAATTCAACAACAACCTCAACATTGAAAAACAACAACAACCTCAACATTGAAAGACACCAGCAAATTCAACAACAACCTCAACAATGAAAAACACCAACAAATTCAACAACAACCTCAACATTGAAAAACAACAACAAATTTAACAACAACCTCAACTTTGAAAAACAACAACAACCTCAACATGGAAAAACACCAACCAATTCAACAACAACCTCAACATTGAAAAACAACAACAACCTCAAAATTGAAAAACACCAACAAATTCAACAACAACCTCAACATTTAAAAACAACAACAACCTCAACATTGAAAAACACCAACAAATTCAACAACAACCTCAACATTGAAAAACACCAACAAATTCAACAACAACTTCAACATTGAAAAACACGAACAAATTCAACAACAACCTCAACATTGAAAAACACCAACAAATTCAACAACAACCTCAACATTGAAAAACAACAACAACCTCTACATTGAAAAACACCAACAAATTCAACAACAACTCCAACATTGAAAAACACCAACAAATTCAACAACAACCTCGAAATTGAAAAACACCAACAAATTCAACAACAACCTCAACATTGAAAAACAACAATAACCTCAACATTGAAAAACACCAACAAATTCAACAACAACCTCAACATTGAAAACAACAACAACCTCAACATTGAAAAACACCAACAAATTCAACAACAACCTCAACAATGGAAAACACCAACAAATTCAACAACAACCTCAACATTGAAAAACACCAACAAATTTAACAACAACCTCAACTTTGAAAAACAACAACAACCTCAACAATGAAAAACACCAACAAATTCAACAACAACCTCAACATTGAAAAACAACAACAACCTCAAATTTGCAAAACACCAACAAATTCAACAACAACCTCAACATTTAAAAAGAACAACAACCTCAACATTGAAAAACACCAACAAATTCAACAACAACCTCAACATTGAAAAACACCAACAAATTCAACAAAAAATTCAACATTGAAAAACACCAACAAATTCAACAACGACCTCAAAATTGAAAAACACCAACAAATTCAACAACAACCTCAACATTGAATAACTACAACAACCTCAACATTGAAAAACACCAACAAATACAACAACAACCTCAACATTGAAAAACAACAACAACCTCAAATTTGCAAAACACCAACAAATTCAACAACAACATCAACATTTAAAAAGAACAACAACCTCAACATTGAAAAACACCAACAAATTCAACAACAACTTCAACATTGAAAAACACCAACAAATTCAACAACTACCTCAAAATTGAAAAACACCAACAAATTCAACAACAACCTCAACATTGAATAACTACAACAACCTCAACATTGAAAAACACCAACAAATACAACAACAACCTCAACATTGAAAAACAACAACATCAACATTGAAAAACACCAACAAATTCAACAACAACCTCAGCATTGAAAAACAACAACAACCTCAACATTGAAAAACAACAACAAATTCAACAACAACTTCAACATTGAAAAACACCAACAAATTAAACAACAACCTCGAAATTGAAAAACACCAACAAATTCAACAACAACCTCAACATTGAAAAACAACAACAACCTCAACATTGAAAAACACCAACAAATTCAACAACAACCTCAACATTGAAAAACAACAACAACCTCAACATTGAAAAACACCAACAAATTCAACAACAACCTCAACAATGAAAAACACCAACAAATTCAACAACAACCTCAACATTGAAAAACACCAACAAATTTAACAACAAACTCAACTTTGAAAAACAACAACAACCTCAACATGGAAAAACACCAACAAATTCAACAACAACCTCAACATTGAAAAACAACAACAACCTCAACATTGAAAAACACCAACAAATTCAACAACAACCTCAACATTGAAAAACAACAACAACCTCAACATTGAAAAACACCAACAAATTCAACAACAACCTCAACAATGAAAAACACCAACAAATTCAACAACAACCTCAACATTGAAAAACAACAACAAATTTAACAACAACCTCAACTTTGAAAAACAATAACAACCTCAACATGGAAAAACACCAACAAATTCAACAACAACCTCAACATTGAAAAACAACAACAACCTCAAAATTGAAAAACACCAACAAATTCAACAACAACCTCAACATTGAAAAACACCAACAAATTCAACAACAACTTCAACATTGAAAAACACCAACAAATTCAACAACTACCTCGACATTGAAAAACACCAACAAATTCAACAACAACCTCAACATTGAATAACTACAACAACCTCAACATTGAAAAACACCAACAAATACAACAACAACCTCAACATTGAAAAACAACAACATCAACATTGAAAAACACCAACAAATTCAACAACAACCTCAGCATTGAAAAACAACAACAACCTCAACATTGAAAAACAACAACAAATTCAACAACAACTTCAACATTGAAAAACACCAACAAATTAAACAACAACCTCGAAATTGAAAAACACCAACAAATTCAACAACAACCTCAACATTGAAAAACAACAACAACCTCAACATTGAAAAACACCAACAAATTCAACAACAACCTCAACATTGAAAAACAACAACAACCTCAACTTTGAAACACACCAACAAATTCAACAACAACCTCAACAATGAAAAACACCAACAAATTCAACAACAACCTCAACATTGAAAACACCAACAAATTTAACAACAAACTCAACTTTGAAAAACAACAACAACCTCAACATGGAAAAACACCAACAAATTCAACAACAACCTCAACATTGAAAAACAAAAACAACCTCAACATTGAAAAACATCCAACAAATTCAACAACAACCTCAACATTGAAAAACAACAACAACCTCAACATTGAAAAACACCAACAAATTCAACAACAACCTCAACAATGAAAAACACCAACAAATTCAACAACAACCTCAACATTGAAAAACACCAACAAATTTAACAACAACCTCAACTTTGAAAAACACAACAACCTCAACATGGAAAAACACCAACAAATTCATCAACAACCTCAACATTGAAAAACAACAACAACCTCAAAATTGAAAAACACCAACAAATTCAACAACAACCTCAACATTTAAAAACAACAACAACCTCAACATTGAAAAACACCAACAAATTCAACAACAACCTCAACATTGAAAAACACCAACAAATTCAACAACAACTTCAACATTGAAAAACACCAACGAATTCAACAACATCCTCAACATTGAAAAACACCAACAAATTCAACAACAACCTCAACATTGAAAAACAACAACAACCTCAACATTGAAAAACACCAACAAATTTAACAACAACTTCAACATTGAAAAACACCAACAAATTCAACAACAACCTCGAAATTGAAAAACACCAACAAATTCAACAACAACCTCAACATTGAAAAACAACAATAACCTCAACATTCAAAAACACCAACAAATTCAACAACAACCTCAACATTGAAAACAACAACAACCTCAACATTGAAAAACACCAACAAATTCAACAACAACCTCAACAATGAAAAACACCAACAAATTCAACAACAACCTCAACATTGAAAAACACCAACAAATACAACAACAACCTCAACATTGAAAAACAACAACATCAACATTGAAAAACACCAACAAATTCAACAACAACCTCAGCATTGAAAAACAACAACAACCTCAACATTGAAAAACAACAACAAATTCAACAACAACTTCAACATTGAAAAACACCAACAAATTAAACAACAACCTCGAAATTGAAAAACACCAACAAATTCAACAACAACCTCAACATTGAAAAACAACAACAACCTCAACATTGAAAAACACCAACAAATTCAACAACAACCTCAACATTGAAAAACAACAACAACCTCAACATTGAAAAACACCAACAAATTCAACAACAACCTCAACAATGAAAAACACCAACAAATTCAACAACAACCTCAACATTGAAAAACACCAACAAATTTAACAACAAACTCAACTTTGAAAAACAACAACAACCTCAACATGGAAAAACACCAACAAATTCAACAACAACCTCAACATTGAAAAACAACAACAACCTCAACATTGAAAAACACCAACAAATTCAACAACAACCTCAACATTGAAAAACAACAACAACCTCAACATTGAAAAACACCAACAAATTCAACAACAACCTCAACAATGAAAAACACCAACAAATTCAACAACAACCTCAACATTGAAAAACAACAACAAATTTAACAACAACCTCAACTTTGAAAAACAATAACAACCTCAACATGGAAAAACACCAACAAATTCAACAACAACCTCAACATTGAAAAACAACAACAACCTCAAAATTGAAAAACACCAACAAATTCAACAACAACCTCAACATTGAAAAACACCAACAAATTCAACAACAACTTCAAATGTAAAAAACCCAAAAATTCAACAACTACCTCGACAATTGAAAAACACCAACAAATTCAACAACAACCTCAACATTGAATAACTACAACAACCTCAACATTGAAAAACACCAACAAATACAACAACAACCTCAACATTGAAAAACAACAACATCAACATTGAAAAACACCAACAAATTCAACAACAACCTCAGCATTGAAAAACAACAACAACCTCAACATTGAAAAACAACAACAAATTCAACAACAACTTCAACATTGAAAAACACCAACAAATTAAACAACAACCTCGAAATCGAAAAACACCAACAAATTCAACAACAACCTCAACATTGAAAAACAACAACAACCTCAACATTGAAAAACACCAACAAATTCAACAACAACCTCAACATTGAAAAACAACAACAACCTCAACTTTGAAACACACCAACAAATTCAACAACAACCTCAACAATGAAAAACACCAACAAATTCAACAACAACCTCAACATTGAAAACACCAACAAATTTAACAACAAACTCAACTTTGAAAAACAACAACAACCTCAACATGGAAAAACACCAACAAATTCAACAACAACCTCAACATTGAAAAACAAAAACAACCTCAACATTGAAAAACACCAACAAATTCAACAACAACCTCAACATTGAAAAACAACAACAACCTCAACATTGAAAAACACCAACAAATTCAACAACAACCTCAACAATGAAAAACACCAACAAATTCAACAACAACCTCAACATTGAAAAACACCAACAAATTTAACAACAACCTCAACTTTGAAAAACAACAACAACCTCAACATGGAAAAACACCAACAAATTCATCAACAACCTCAACATTGAAAAACAACAACAACCTCAAAATTGAAAAACACCAACAAATTCAACAACAACCTCAACATTGAAAAACAACAACAACCTCAACATTGAAAAACACCAACAAATTCAACAACAACCTCAACAATGAAAAACACCAACAAATTCAACAACAACCTCAACATTGAAAAACACCAACAAATTTAACAACAACCTCGAAATTGAAAAACACCAACAAATTCAACAACAACCTCAACATTGAAAAACAACAATAACCTCAACATTGAAAAACACCAACAAATTCAACAACAACCTCAACATTGAAAACAACAACAACCTCAACATTGAAAAACACCAACAAATTCAACAACAACCTCAACAATGAAAAACACCAACAAATTCAACAACAACCTCAACATTGAAAAACACCAACAAATTTAACAACAACCTCAACTTTGAAAAACAACAACAACCTCAACATGGAAAAACACCAACAAATTCAACAACAACCTCAACATTGAAAAACAACAACAACCTCAAATTTGCAAAACACCAACAAATTCAACAACAACCTCAACATTTAAAAACAACAACAACCTCAACATTGAAAAACACAAACAAATTCAACAACAACCTCAACATTGAAAAACACCAACAAATTCAACAACAACTTCAACATTGAAAAACACCAACAACTTCAACAACAACCTCGACATTGAAAAACACCAACAAATTATACAACAACCTCAACATTGAAAAACTACAACAACCTCAACATTGAAAAACACCAACAAATATAACAACAACCTCAACATTGAAAAACAACAACAACCTCAACATTGAAAAACACCAACAAATTCAACAACAACCTCAACATTGAAAAACAACAACAACCTCAACATTGAAAAACAACAACAACGTCAACATTGAAAAACACCAACAAATTCAACAACAACCTCAACATTGAAAAACAACAACAACCTCAACATTGAAAAACACCAACAAATTCAACAACAACTTCAACATTGAAAAACACCAACAAATTCAACAACAACCTCGAAATTGAAAAACACCAACAAATTCAACAACAACCTCAACATTGAAAAACAACAACAACCTCAACATTGAGAAACACCAACAAATTCAACATCAACCTCAACATTGAAAAACAACAGCAACCTCAACATTGAAAAACACCAACAAATTCAACAACAACCTCAACAATGAAAAACACTAACAAATTCAACAACAACCTCAACATTGAAAAACACCAACAAATTTAACAACAACCTCAACTTTGAAAAACAACAACAACCTCAACATGGAAAAACACCAACAAATTCAACAACAACCTCAACATTGAAAAACAACAACAACCTCAACATTGAAAAACACCAACAAATTCAACAACAACCTCAACTTTGAAAAACAACAATAACCTCAACATTGAAAAACACCAACAAATTCAACAACAACCTCAACATTGAAAACAACAACAACCTCAACATTGAAAAACACCAACAAATTCAACAACAACCTCAACAATGAAAAACACCAACAAATTCAACAACAACCTCAACATTGAAAAACAACAACAACCTCAAATTTGCAAAACACCAACAAATTCAACAACAACCTCAACATTTAAAAACAACAACAACCTCAACATTGAAAAACACAAACAAATTCAACAACAACCTCAACATTGAAAAACACCAATAAATTCAACAACAACTTCAACATTGAAAAACACCAACAAATTCAACAACTACCTCGACATTGAAAAACACCAACAAATTCAACAACAACCTCAACATTGAATAACTACAACAACCTCAACATTGAAAAACACCAACAAATAGAACAACAACCTCAACACTGAGAAACAACAACATCAACATTGAAAAACACCACCAAATTCAACAACAACCTCAACATTGAAAAACAACAACAACCTCAACATTGAAAAACAACAGCAAATTCAACAACAACTTCAACATTGAAAAACACCAACAAATTAAACAACAACCTCGAAATTGAAAAACACCAACAAATTCAACAACAACCTCAACATTGAAAAACAACAACAACCTCAACATTGAAAAACACCAACAAATTCAACAACAACCTCAACAATGAAAAACACCAACAAATTCAACAACAACCTCAACATTGAAAAACACCAACAAATTTAACAACAAACTCAACTTTGAAAAACAACAACAACCTCAACATGGAAAAACACCAACAAATTGAACAACAACCTCAAAATTGAAAAACAACAACAACCTCAACATTGAAAAACACCAACAAATTCAACAACAACCTCAACATTGAAAAACAACAACAACCTCAACATTGAAAGGCACCAACAAATTCAACAACAACCTCAACAATGAATAACACCAACAAATTCAACAACCTCAACATTGAAAAACACCAACAAATTTAACAACAACCTCAACTTTGAAAAACAACAACAACCTCAACATGGAAAAACACCAACCAATTCAACAACAACCTCAACATTGAAAAACAACAACAACCTCAAAATTGAAAAACACCAACAAATTCAACAACAACCTCAACATTTAAAAACAACAACAACCTCAACATTGAAAAACACCAACAAATTCAACAACAACCTCAACATTGAAAAACACCAACAAATTCACCAACAACTTCAACATTGAAAAACACGAACAAATTCAACAACAACCTCAACATTGAAAAACACCAACAAATTCAACAACAACCTCAACATTGAAAAACAACAACAACCTCTACATTGAAAAACACCAACAAATTCAACAACAACTCCAACATTGAAAAACACCAACAAATTCAACAACAACCTCGAAATTGAAAAACACCAACAAATTCAACAACAACCTCAACATTGAAAAACAACAATAACCTCAACATTGAAAAACACCAACAAATTCAACAACAACCTCAACATTGAAAACAACAACAACCTCAACATTGAAAAACACCAACAAATTCAACAACAACCTCAACAATGAAAAACACCAACAAATTCAACAACAACCTCAACATTGAAAAACACCAACAAATTTAACAACAACCTCAACTTTGAAAAACAACAACAACCTCAACATGGAAAAACACCAACAAATTCAACAACAACCTCAACATTGAAAAACAACAACAACCTCAAATTTGCAAAACACCAACAAATTCAACAACAACCTCAACATTTAAAAACAACAACAACCTCAACATTGAAAAACACCAACAAATTCAACAACAACCTCAACATTGAAAAACACCAACAAATTCAACAACAACTTCAACATTGAAAAACACCAACAAATTCAACAACAACCTCGACATTGAAAAACACGAACAAATTCAACAACAACCTCAACATTGAAAAACTACAACAACCTCAACATTGAAAAACACCAACAAATATAACAACAACCTCAACATTGAAAAACAACAACAACCTCAACATTGAAAAACACCAACAAATTCAACAACAACCTCAACATTGAAAAACAACAACAACCTCAACATTGAAAAACAACAACAACCTCAACATTGAAAAACACCAACAAATTCAACAACAACCTCAACATTGAAAAACAACAACAACCTCAACATTGAAAAACACCAACAAATTCAACAACAACTTCAACATTGAAAAACACCAACAAATTCAACAACAACCTCGAAATTGAAAAACACCAACAAATTCAACAACAACCTCAACATTGAAAAACAACAACAACCTCAACATTGAAAAACACCAACAAATTCAACAACAACCTCAACATTGAAAAACAACAGCAACCTCAACATTGAAAAACACCAACAAATTCAACAACAACCTCAACAATGAAAAACGCCAACAAATTCAACAACAACCTCAACATTGAAAAACACCAACAAATTTAGCAACAACCTCAACTTTGAAAAACAACAACATCAACATTGAAAAACACCAACAAATTCAACAACAACCTCAGCATTGAAAAACAACAACAACCTCAACATTGAAAAACAACAACAAATTCAACAACAACTCCAACATTGAAAAACACCAACAAATTAAACAACAACCTCGAAATCGAAAAACACCAACAAATTCAACAACAACCTCAACATTGAAAAACAACAACAACCTCAACATTGAAAAACACCAACAAATTTAACAACAAACTCAACTTTGAAAAACAACAACAACCTCAACATGGAAAAACACCAACAAATTCAACAACAACCTCAACATTGAAAAACAACAACAACCTCAACATTGAAAAACTCCAACAAATTCAACAACAACCTCAACATTGAAAAACAACAACAACCTCAACATTGAAAAACACCAACAAATTCAACAACAACCTCAACAATGAAAAACACCAACAAATTCAACAACAACCTCAACATTGAAAAACAACAACAAATTTAACAACAACCTCAACTTTGAAAAACAATAACAACCTCAACATGGAAAAACACCAACAAATTCAACAACAACCTCAACATTGAAAAACAACAACAACCTCAAAATTGAAAAACACCAACAAATTCAACAACAACCTCAACATTGAAAAACACCAACAAATTCAACAACAACTTCAACATTGAAAAACACCAACAAATTCAACAACTACCTCGACATTGAAAAACACCAACAAATTCAACAACAACCTCAACATTGAATAACTACAACAACCTCAACATTGAAAAACACCAACAAATACAACAACAACCTCAACATTGAAAAACAACAACATCAACATTGAAAAACACCAACAAATTCAACAACAACCTCAGCATTGAAAAACAACAACAACCTCAACATTGAAAAACAACAACAAATTCAACAACAACTTCAACATTGAAAAACACCAACAAATTAAACAACAACCTCGAAATTGAAAAACACCAACAAATTCAACAACAACCTCAGCATTGAAAAACAACAACAACCTCAACATTGAAAAACACCAACAAATTCAACAACAACCTCAACATTGAAAAACAACAACAACCTCAACTTTGAAACACACCAACAAATTCAACAACAACCTCAACAATGAAAAACACCAACAAATTCAACAACAACCTCAACATTGAAAACACCAACAAATTTAACAACAAACTCAACTTTGAAAAACAACAACAACCTCAACATGGAAAAACACCAACAAATTCAACAACAACCTCAACATTGAAAAACAAAAACAACCTCAACATTGAAAAACACCAACAAATTCAACAACAACCTCAACATTGAAAAACAACAACAACCTCAACATTGAAAAACACCAACAAATTCAACAACAACCTCAACAATGAAAAACACCAACAAATTCAACAACAACCTCAACCTTGAAAAACACCAACAAATTTAACAACAACCTCAACTTTGAAAAACAACAACAACCTCAACATGGAAAAACACCAACAAATTCATCAACAACCTCAACATTGAAAAACAACAACAACCTCAAAATTGAAAAACACCAACAAATTCAACAACAACCTCAACATTTAAAAACAACAACAACCTCAACATTGAAAAACACCAACAAATTCAACAACAACCTCAACATTGAAAAACACCAACAAATTCAACAACAACTTCAAGATTGAAAAACACCAACGAATTCAACAACATCCTCAACATTGAAAAACACCACCAAATTCAACAACAACCTCAACATTGAAAAACAACAACAACCTCAACATTGAAAAACACCAACAAATTCAACAACAACTTCAACATTGAAAAACACCAACAAATTCAACAACAACCTCGAAATTGAAAAACACCAACAAATTCAACAACAACCTCAACATTGAAAAACAACAATAACCTCAACATTGAAAAACACCAACAAATTCAACAACAACCTCAACATTGAAAACAACAACAACCTCAACATTGAAAAACACCAACAAATTTAACAACAACCTCAACTTTGAAAAACAACAACAACCTCAACATGGAAAAACACCAACAAATTCAACAACAACCTCAACATTGAAAAACAACAACAACCTCAACATTGAAAAACACCAACAAATTCAACAACAACCTCAACTTTGAAAAACAACAATAACCTCAACATTGAAAAACACCAACAAATTCAACAACAACCTCAACATTGAAAACAACAACAACATCAACATTGAAAAACACCAACAAATTCAACAACAACCTCAACAATGAAAAACACCAACAAATTCAACAACAACCTCAACATTGAAAAACAACAACAACCTCAAATTTGCAAAACACCAACAAATTCAACAACAACCTCAACATTTAAAAACAACAACAACCTCAACATTGAAAAACACAAACAAATTCAACAACAACCTCAACATTGAAAAACACCAACAAATTCAACAACTACTTCAACATTGAAAAACACCAACAAATTCAACAACTACCTCGACATTGAAAAACACCAACAAATTGAACAACAACCTCAACATTGAATAACTACAACAACCTCAACATTGAAAAACACCAACAAATACAACAACAACCTCAACATTGAAAAACAACAACATCAACATTGAAAAACACCACCAAGTTCAACAACAACCTCAACATTGAAAAACAACAACAACCTCAACATTGAAAAACAACAGCAAATTCAACAACAACTTCAACATTGAAAAACACCAACAAATTAAACAACAACCTCGAAATTGAAAAACACCAACAAATTCAACAACAACCTCAACATTGAAAAACAACAACAACCTCAACATTGAAAAACACCAACAAATTCAACAACAACCTCAACAATGAAAAACACCAACAAATTCAACAACAAACTCAACATTCAAAAACACCAACAAATTTAACAACAAACTCAACTTTGAAAAACAACAACAACCTCAACATGGAAAAACACCAACAAATTCAACAACAACCTCAACATTGAAAAACAACAACAACCTCAACATTGAAAAACACCAACAAATTCAACAACAACCTCAACATTGAAAAACAACAACAACCTCAACATTGAAAGACACCAGCAAATTCAACAACAACCTCAACAATGAAAAACACCAACAAATTCAACAACAACCTCAACATTGAAAAACAACAACAAATTTAACAACAACCTCAACTTTGAAAAACAACAACAACCTCAACATGGAAAAACACCAACCAATTCAACAACAACCTCAACATTGAAAAACAACAACAACCTCAAAATTGAAAAACACCAACAAATTCAACAACAACCTCAACATTTAAAAACAACAACAACCTCAACATTGAAAAACACCAACAAATTCAACAACAACCTCAACATTGAAAAACACCAACAAATTCAACAACAACTTCAACATTGAAAAACACGAACAAATTCAACAACAACCTCAACATTGAAAAACACCAACAAATTCAACAACAACCTCAACATTTAAAAACAACAACAACCTCAACATTGAAAAACACCAACAAATTCAACAACAACCTCAACATTGAAAAACACCAACAAATTCAACAACAACTTCAACATTGAAAAACACCAACGAATTCAACAACATCCTCAACATTGAAAAACACCAACAAATTCAACAACAACCTCAACATTGAAAAACAACAACAACCTCAACATTGAAAAACACCAACAAATTCAACAACAACCTCAACATTGAAAAACACCAACAAATTCAACAACAACCTCGAAATTGAAAAACACCAACAAATTCAACAACAACCTCAACATTGAAAAACAACAATAACCTCAACATTGAAAAACACCAACAAATTCAACAACAACCTCAACATTGAAAACAACAACAACCTCAACATTGAAAAACACCAACAAATTTAACAACAACCTCAACTTTGAAAAACAACAACAACCTCAACATGGAAAAACACCAACAAATTCAACAACAACCTCAACATTGAAAAACAACAACAACCTCAACATGGAAAAACACCAACAAATTCAACAACAACTTCAACATTGAAAAACACCAACGAATTCAACAACATCCTCAACATTGAAAAACACCAACAAATTCAACAACAACCTCAACATTGAAAAACAACAACAACCTCAACATTGAAAAACACCAACAAATTCAACAACAACCTCAACATTGAAAAACACCAACAAATTCAACAACAACCTCAACTTTGAAAAACAACAATAACCTCAACATTGAAAAACACCAACAAATTCAACAACAACCTCAACATTGAAAACAACAACAACATCAACATTGAAAAACACCAACAAATTCAACAACAACCTCAACAATGAAAAACACCAACAAATTCAACAACAACCTCAACATTGAAAAACAACAACAACCTCAAATTTGCAAAACACCAACAAATTCAACAACAACCTCAACATTTAAAAACAACAACAACCTCAACATTGAAAAACACAAACAAATTCAACAACAACCTCAACATTGAAAAACACCAACAAATTCAACAACTACTTCAACATTGAAAAACACCAACAAATTCAACAACTACCTCGACATTGAAAAACACCAACAAATTCAACAACAACCTCAACATTGAATAACTACAACAACCTCAACATTGAAAAACACCAACAAATACAACAACAACCTCAACATTGAAAAACAACAACATCAACATTGAAAAACACCACCAAATTCAACAACAACCTCAACATTGAAAAACAACAACAACCTCAACATTGAAAAACAACAGCAAATTCAACAACAACTTCAACATTGAAAAACACCAACAAATTAAACAACAACCTCGAAATTGAAAAACACCAACAAATTCAACATCAACCTCAACATTGAAAAACAACAATAACCTCAACATTGAAAAACACCAACAAATTCAACAACAACCTCAACATTGAAAACAACAACAACCTCAACATTGAAAAACACCAACAAATTTAACAACAACCTCAACTTTGAAAAACAACAACAACCTCAACATGGAAAAACACCAACAAATTCAACAACAACCTCAACATTGAAAAACAACAACAACCTCAACATTGAAAAACACCAACAAATTCAACAACAACCTCAACTTTGAAAAACAACAATAACCTCAACATTGAAAAACACCAACAAATTCAACAACAACCTCAACATTGAAAACAACAACAACATCAACATTGAAAAACACCAACAAATTCAACAACAACCTCAACAATGAAAAACACCAACAAATTCAACAACAACCTCAACATTGAAAAACAACAACAACCTCAAATTTGCAAAACACCAACAAATTCAACAACAACCTCAACATTTAAAAACAACAACAACCTCAACATTGAAAAACACAAACAAATTCAACAACAACCTCAACATTGAAAAACACCAACAAATTCAACAACTACTTCAACATTGAAAAACACCAACAAATTCAACAACTACCTCGACATTGAAAAACACCAACAAATTCAACAACAACCTCAACATTGAATAACTACAACAACCTCAACATTGAAAAACACCAACAAATACAACAACAACCTCAACATTGAAAAACAACAACATCAACATTGAAAAACACCACCAAGTTCAACAACAACCTCAACATTGAAAAACAACAACAACCTCAACATTGAAAAACAACAGCAAATTCAACAACAACTTCAACATTGAAAAACACCAACAAATTAAACAACAACCTCGAAATTGAAAAACACCAACAAATTCAACAACAACCTCAACATTGAAAAACAACAACAACCTCAACATTGAAAAACACCAACAAATTCAACAACAACCTCAACAATGAAAAACACCAACAAATTCAACAACAAACTCAACATTCAAAAACACCAACAAATTTAACAACAAACTCAACTTTGAAAAACAACAACAACCTCAACATGGAAAAACACCAACAAATTCAACAACAACCTCAACATTGAAAAACAACAACAACCTCAACATTGAAAAACACCAACAAATTCAACAACAACCTCAACATTGAAAAACAACAACAACCTCAACATTGAAAGACACCAGCAAATTCAACAACAACCTCAACAATGAAAAACACCAACAAATTCAACAACAACCTCAACATTGAAAAACAACAACAAATTTAACAACAACCTCAACTTTGAAAAACAACAACAACCTCAACATGGAAAAACACCAACCAATTCAACAACAACCTCAACATTGAAAAACAACAACAACCTCAAAATTGAAAAACACCAACAAATTCAACAACAACCTCAACATTTAAAAACAACAACAACCTCAACATTGAAAAACACCAACAAATTCAACAACAACCTCAACATTGAAAAACACCAACAAATTCAACAACAACTTCAACATTGAAAAACACGAACAAATTCAACAACAACCTCAACATTGAAAAACACCAACAAATTCAACACCAACCTCAACATTTAAAAACAACAACAACCTCAACATTGAAAAACACCAACAAATTCAACCACAACCTCAACATTGAAAAACACCAACAAATTCAACAACAACTTCAACATTGAAAAACACCAACGAATTCAACAACATCCTCAACATTGAAAAACACCAACAAATTCAACAACAACCTCAACATTGAAAAACAACAACAACCTCAACATTGAAAAACACCAACAAATTCAACAACAACCTCAACATTGAAAAACACCAACAAATTCAACAACAACCTCGAAATTGAAAAACACCAACAAATTCAACAACAACCTCAACATTGAAAAACAACAATAACCTCAACATTGAAAAACACCAACAAATTCAACAACAACCTCAACATTGAAAACAACAACAACCTCAACATTGAAAAACACCAACAAATTTAACAACAACCTCAACTTTGAAAAACAACAACAACCTCAACATGGAAAAACACCAACAAATTCAACAACAACCTCAACATTGAAAAACAACAACAACCTCAACATGGAAAAACACCAACAAATTCAACAACAACTTCAACATTGAAAAACACCAACGAATTCAACAACATCCTCAACATTGAAAAACACCAACAAATTCAACAACAACCTCAACATTGAAAAACAACAACAACCTCAACATTGAAAAACACCAACAAATTCAACAACAACCTCAACATTGAAAAACACCAACAAATTCAACAACAACCTCAACTTTGAAAAACAACAATAACCTCAACATTGAAAAACACCAACAAATTCAACAACAACCTCAACATTGAAAACAACAACAACATCAACATTGAAAAACACCAACAAATTCAACAACAACCTCAACAATGAAAAACACCAACAAATTCAACAACAACCTCAACATTGAAAAACAACAACAACCTCAAATTTGCAAAACACCAACAAATTCAACAACAACCTCAACATTTAAAAACAACAACAACCTCAACATTGAAAAACACAAACAAATTCAACAACAACCTCAACATTGAAAAACACCAACAAATTCAACAACTACTTCAACATTGAAAAACACCAACAAATTCAACAACTACCTCGACATTGAAAAACACCAACAAATTCAACAACAACCTCAACATTGAATAACTACAACAACCTCAACATTGAAAAACACCAACAAATACAACAACAACCTCAACATTGAAAAACAACAACATCAACATTGAAAAACACCACCAAATTCAACAACAACCTCAACATTGAAAAACAACAACAACCTCAACATTGAAAAACAACAGCAAATTCAACAACAACTTCAACATTGAAAAACACCAACAAATTAAACAACAACCTCGAAATTGAAAAACACCAACAAATTCAACAACAACCTCAACATTGAAAAACAACAACAACCTCAACATTGAAAAACACCAACAAATTCAACAACAACCTCAACAATGAAAAACACCAACAAATTCAACAACAACCTCAACATTGAAAAACACCAACAAATTTAACAACAAACTCAACTTTGAAAAACAACAACAACCTCAACATGGAAAAACACCAACAAATTCAACAACAACCTCAACATTGAAAAACAACAACAACCTCAACATTGAAAAACACCAACAAATTCAACAACAACCTCAACATTGAAAAACAACAACAACCTCAACATTGAAAGACACCAGCAAATTCAACAACAACCTCAACAATGAAAAACACCAACAAATTCAACAACAACCTCAACATTGAAAAACAACAACAAATTTAACAACAACCTCAACTTTGAAAAACAACAACAACCTCAACATGGAAAAACACCAACCAATTCAACAACAACCTCGACATTGAAAAACAACAACAACCTCAAAATTGAAAAACACCAACAAATTCAACAACAACCTCAACATTTAAAAACAACAACAACCTCAACATTGAAAAACACCAACAAATTCAACAACAACCTCAACATTGAAAAACACCAACAAATTCAACAACAACTTCAACATTGAAAAACACGAACAAATTCAACAACAACCTCAACATTGAAAAACACCAACAAATTCAACAACAACCTCAACATTGAAAAACAACAACAACCTCTACATTGAAAAACACCAACAAATTCAACAACAACTCCAACATTGAAAAACACCAACAAATTCAACAACAACCTCGAAATTGAAAAACACCAACAAATTCAACAACAACCTCAACATTGAAAAACAACAATAACCTCAACATTGAAAAACACCAACAAATTCAACAACAACCTCAACATTGAAAACAACAACAACCTCAACATTGAAAAACACCAACAAATTCAACAACAACCTCAACAATGAAAAACACCAACAAATTCAACAACAACCTCAACATTGAAAAACACCAACAAATTTAACAACAACCTCAACTTTGAAAAACAACAACAACCTCAACAATGAAAAACACCAACAAATTCAACAACAACCTCAACATTGAAAAACAACAACAACCTCAAATTTGCAAAACACCAACAAATTCAACAACAACCTCAACATTTAAAAAGAACAACAACTTCAACATTGAAAAACACCAACAAATTCAACAACAACCTCAACATTGAAAAACACCAACAAATTCAACAAAAACTTCAACATTGAAAAACACCAACAAATTCAACAACGACCTCAAAATTGAAAAACACCAACAAATTCAACAACAACCTCAACATTGAATAACTACAACAACCTCAACATTGAAAAACACCAACAAATACAACAACAACCTCAACATTGAAAAACAACAACAACCTCAAATTTGCAAAACACCAACAAATTCAACAACAACATCAACATTTAAAAAGAACAACAACCTCAACATTGAAAAACACCAACAAATTCAACAACAACTTCAACATTGAAAAACACCAACAAATTCAACAACTACCTCAAAATTGAAAAACACCAACAAATTCAACAACAACCTCAACATTGAATAACTACAACAACCTCAACATTGAAAAACACCAACAAATACAACAACAACCTCAACATTGAAAAACAACAACATCAACATTGAAAAACACCAACAAATTCAACAACAACCTCAGCATTGAAAAACAACAACAACCTCAACATTGAAAAACAACAACAAATTCAACAACAACTTCAACATTGAAAAACACCAACAAATTAAACAACAACCTCGAAATTGAAAAACACCAACAAATTCAACAACAACCTCAACATTGAAAAACAACAACAACCTCAACATTGAAAAACACCAACAAATTCAACAACAACCTCAACATTGAAAAACAACAGCAACCTCAACATTGAAAAACACCAACAAATTCAACAACAACCTCAACAATGAAAAACACCAACAAATTCAACAACAACCTCAACATTGAAAAACACCAACAAATTTAACAACAAACTCAACTTTGAAAAACAACAACAACCTCAACATGGAAAAACACCAACAAATTCAACAACAACCTCAGCATTGAAAAACAACAACAACCTCAACATTGAAAAACACCAACAAATTCAACAACAACCTCAACATTGAAAAACAACAACAACCTCAACATTGAAAAACACCAACAAATTCAACAACAACCTCAACAATGAAAAACACCAACAAATTCAACAACAACCTCAACATTGAAAAACAACAACAACCTCAACATTGAAAAACACCAACAAATTCAACAACAACCTCAACATTGAAAAACAACAACAACCTCAACATTGAAAAACACCAACAAATTCAACAACAACCTCAACAATGAAAAACACCAACAAATTCAACAACAACCTCAACATTGAAAAACAACAACAACCTCTACATTGAAAAACACCAACAAATTCAACAACAACTCCAACATTGAAAAACACCAACAAATTCAACAACAACCTCGAAATTGAAAAACACCAACAAATTCAACAACAACCTCAACATTGAAAAACAACAATAACCTCAACATTGAAAAACACCAACAAATTCAACAACAACCTCAACATTGAAAACAACAACAACCTCAACATTGAAAAACACCAACAAATTCAACAACAACCTCAACAATGAAAAACACCAACAAATTCAACAACAACCTCAACATTGAAAAACACCAACAAATTTAACAACAACCTCAACTTTGAAAAACAACAACAACCTCAACAATGAAAAACACCAACAAATTCAACAACAACCTCAACATTGAAAAACAACAACAACCTCAAATTTGCAAAACACCAACAAATTCAACAACAACCTCAACATTTAAAAAGAACAACAACCTCAACATTGAAAAACACCAACAAATTCAACAACAACCTCAACATTGAAAAACACCAACAAATTCAACAAAAACTTCAACATTGAAAAACACCAACAAATTCAACAACGACCTCAAAATTGAAAAACACCAACAAATTCAACAACAACCTCAACATTGAATAACTACAACAACCTCAACATTGAAAAACACCAACAAATACAACAACAACCTCAACATTGAAAAACAACAACAACCTCAAATTTGCAAAACACCAACAAATTCAACAACAACATCAACATTTAAAAAGAACAACAACCTCAACATTGAAAAACACCAACAAATTCAACAACAACTTCAACATTGAAAAACACCAACAAATTCAACAACTACCTCAAAATTGAAAAACACCAACAAATTCAACAACAACCTCAACATTGAATAACTACAACAACCTCAACATTGAAAAACACCAACAAATACAACAACAACCTCAACATTGAAAAACAACAACATCAACATTGAAAAACACCAACAAATTCAACAACAACCTCAGCATTGAAAAACAACAACAACCTCAACATTGAAAAACAACAACAAATTCAACAACAACTTCAACATTGAAAAACACCAACAAATTAAACAACAACCTCGAAATTGAAAAACACCAACAAATTCAACAACAACCTCAACATTGAAAAACAACAACAACCTCAACATTGAAAAACACCAACAAATTCAACAACAACCTCAACATTGAAAAACAACAACAACCTCAACATTGAAAAACACCAACAAATTCAACAACAACCTCAACAATGAAAAACACCAACAAATTCAACAACAACCTCAACATTGAAAAACACCAACAAATTTAACAACAAACTCAACTTTGAAAAACAACAACAACCTCAACATGGAAAAACACCAACAAATTCAACAACAACCTCAACATTGAAAAACAACAACAACCTCAACATTGAAAAACACCAACAAATTCAACAACAACCTCAACATTGAAAAACAACAACAACCTCAACATTGAAAAACACCAACAAATTCAACAACAACCTCAACAATGAAAAACACCAACAAATTCAACAACAACCTCAACATTGAAAAACAACAACAACCTCAACATTGAAAAACACCAACAAATTCAACAACAACCTCAACATTGAAAAACAACAACAACCTCAACATTGAAAAACACCAACAAATTCAACAACAACCTCAACAATGAAAAACACCAACAAATTCAACAACAACCTCAACATTGAAAAACAACAACAAATTTAACAACAACCTCAACTTTGAAAAACAATAACAACCTCAACATGGAAAAACACCAACAAATTCAACAACAACCTCAACATTGAAAAACAACAACAACCTCAAAATTGAAAAACACCAACAAATTCAACAACAACCTCAACATTGAAAAACACCAACAAATTCAACAACAACTTCAACATTGAAAAACACCAACAAATTCAACAACTACCTCGACATTGAAAAACACCAACAAATTCAACAACAACCTCAACATTGAATAACTACAACAACCTCAACATTGAAAAACACCAACAAATACAACAACAACCTCAACATTGAAAAACAACAACATCAACATTGAAAAACACCAACAAATTCAACAACAACCTCAGCATTGAAAAACAACAACAACCTCAACATTGAAAAACAACAACAAATTCAACAACAACTTCAACATTGAAAAACACCAACAAATTAAACAACAACCTCGAAATTGAAAAACACCAACAAATTCAACAACAACCTCAACATTGAAAAACAACAACAACCTCAACATTGAAAAACACCAACAAATTCAACAACAACCTCAACATTGAAAAACAACAACAACCTCAACTTTGAAACACACCAACAAATTCAACAACAACCTCAACAATGAAAAACACCAACAAATTCAACAACAACCTCAACATTGAAAACACCAACAAATTTAACAACAAACTCAACTTTGAAAAACAACAACAACCTCAACATGGAAAAACACCAACAAATTCAACAACAACCTCAACATTGAAAAACAAAAACAACCTCAACATTGAAAAACACCAACAAATTCAACAACAACCTCAACATTGAAAAACAACAACAACCTCAACATTGAAAAACACCAACAAATTCAACAACAACCTCAACAATGAAAAACACCAACAAATTCAACAACAACCTCAACATTGAAAAACACCAACAAATTTAACAACAACCTCAACTTTGAAAAACACAACAACCTCAACATGGAAAAACACCAACAAATTCATCAACAACCTCAACATTGAAAAACAACAACAACCTCAAAATTGAAAAACACCAACAAATTCAACAACAACCTCAACATTTAAAAACAACAACAACCTCAACATTGAAAAACACCAACAAATTCAACAACAACCTCAACATTGAAAAACACCAACAAATTCAACAACAACTTCAACATTGAAAAACACCAACGAATTCAACAACATCCTCAACATTGAAAAACACCAACAAATTCAACAACAACCTCAACATTGAAAAACAACAACAACCTCAACATTGAAAAACACCAACAAATTCAACAACAACTTCAACATTGAAAAACACCAACAAATTCAACAACAACCTCGAAATTGAAAAACACCAACAAATTCAACAACAACCTCAACATTGAAAAACAACAATAACCTCAACATTCAAAAACACCAACAAATTCAACAACAACCTCAACATTGAAAACAACAACAACCTCAACATTGAAAAACACCAACAAATTCAACAACAACCTCAACAATGAAAAACACCAACAAATTCAACAACAACCTCAACATTGAAAAACACCAACAAATACAACAACAACCTCAACATTGAAAAACAACAACATCAACATTGAAAAACACCAACAAATTCAACAACAACCTCAGCATTGAAAAACAACAACAACCTCAACATTGAAAAACAACAACAAATTCAACAACAACTTCAACATTGAAAAACACCAACAAATTAAACAACAACCTCGAAATTGAAAAACACCAACAAATTCAACAACAACCTCAACATTGAAAAACAACAACAACCTCAACATTGAAAAACACCAACAAATTCAACAACAACCTCAACATTGAAAAACAACAACAACCTCAACATTGAAAAACACCAACAAATTCAACAACAACCTCAACAATGAAAAACACCAACAAATTCAACAACAACCTCAACATTGAAAAACACCAACAAATTTAACAACAAACTCAACTTTGAAAAACAACAACAACCTCAACATGGAAAAACACCAACAAATTCAACAACAACCTCAACATTGAAAAACAACAACAACCTCAACATTGAAAAACACCAACAAATTCAACAACAACCTCAACATTGAAAAACAACAACAACCTCAACATTGAAAAACACCAACAAATTCAACAACAACCTCAACAATGAAAAACACCAACAAATTCAACAACAACCTCAACATTGAAAAACAACAACAAATTTAACAACAACCTCAACTTTGAAAAACAATAACAACCTCAACATGGAAAAACACCAACAAATTCAACAACAACCTCAACATTGAAAAACAACAACAACCTCAAAATTGAAAAACAACAACAAATTCAACAACAACCTCAACATTGAAAAACACCAACAAATTCAACAACTACCTCGACAATTGAAAAACACCAACAAATTCAACAACAACCTCAACATTGAATAACTACAACAACCTCAACATTGAAAAACACCAACAAATACAACAACAACCTCAACATTGAAAAACAACAACATCAACATTGAAAAACACCAACAAATTCAACAACAACCTCAGCATTGAAAAACAACAACAACCTCAACATTGAAAAACAACAACAAATTCAACAACAACTTCAACATTGAAAAACACCAACAAATTAAACAACAACCTCGAAATCGAAAAACACCAACAAATTCAACAACAACCTCAACATTGAAAAACAACAACAACCTCAACATTGAAAAACACCAACAAATTCAACAACAACCTCAACAATGAAAAACACCAACAAATTCAACAACAACCTCAACATTGAAAAACACCAACAAATTTAACAACAACCTCAACTTTGAAAAACAACAACAACCTCAACATGGAAAAACACCAACAAATTCATCAACAACCTCAACATTGAAAAACAACAACAACCTCAAAATTGAAAAACACCAACAAATTCAACAACAACCTCAACATTGAAAAACAACAACAACCTCAACATTGAAAAACACCAACAAATTCAACAACAACCTCAACAATGAAAAACACCAACAAATTCAACAACAACCTCAACATTGAAAAACACCAACAAATTTAACAACAACCTCAACTTTGAAAAACAACAACAACCTCAACATGGAAAAACACCAACAAATTCAACAACAACCTCGAAATTGAAAAACACCAACAAATTCAACAACAACCTCAACATTGAAAAACAACAATAACCTCAACATTGAAAAACACCAACAAATTCAACAACAACCTCAACATTGAAAACAACAACAACCTCAACATTGAAAAACACCAAAAAATTCAACAACAACCTCAACAATGAAAAACACCAACAAATTCAACAACAACCTCAACATTGAAAAACACCAACAAATTTAACAACAACCTCAACTTTGAAAAACAACAACAACCTCAACATGGAAAAACACCAACAAATTCAACAACAACCTCAACATTGAAAAACAACAACAACCTCAAATTTGCAAAACACCAACAAATTCAACAACAACCTCAACATTTAAAAACAACAACAACCTCAACATTGAAAAACACAAACAAATTCAACAACAACCTCAACATTGAAAAACACCAACAAATTCAACAACAACTTCAACATTGAAAAACACCAACAACTTCAACAACAACCTCGACATTGAAAAACACCAACAAATTATACAACAACCTCAACATTGAAAAACTACAACAACCTCAACATTGAAAAACACCAACAAATATAACAACAACCTCAACATTGAAAAACAACAACAACCTCAACATTGAAAAACACCAACAAATTCAACAACAACCTCAACATTGAAAAACAACAACAACCTCAACATTGAAAAACAACAACAACGTCAACATTGAAAAACACCAACAAATTCAACAACAACCTCAACATTGAAAAACAACAACAACCTCAACATTGAAAAACACCAACAAATTCAACAACAACTTCAACATTGAAAAACACCAACAAATTCAACAACAACCTCGAAATTGAAAAACACCAACAAATTCAACAACAACCTCAACATTGAAAAACAACAACAACCTCAACATTGAGAAACAAAAACAAATTCAACATCAACCTCAACATTGAAAAACAACAGCAACCTCAACATTGAAAAACACCAACAAATTCAACAACAACCTCAACAATGAAAAACACTAACAAATTCAACAACAACCTCAACATTGAAAAACACCAACAAATTTAACAACAACCTCAACTTTGAAAAACAACAACAACCTCAACATGGAAAAACACCAACAAATTCAACAACAACCTCAACATTGAAAAACAACAACAACCTCAACATTGAAAAACACCAACAAATTCAACAACAACCTCAACTTTGAAAAACAACAATAACCTCAACATTGAACAACACCAACAAATTCAACAACAACCTCAACATTGAAAACAACAACAACCTCAACATTGAAAAACACCAACAAATTCAACAACAACCTCAACAATGAAAAACACCAACAAATTCAACAACAACCTCAACATTGAAAAACAACAACAACCTCAAATTTGCAAAACACCAACAAATTCAACAACAACCTCAACATTTAAAAACAACAACAACCTCAACATTGAAAAACACAAATAAATTCAACAACAACCTCAACATTGAAAAACACCAATAAATTCAACAACAACTTCAACATTGAAAAACACCAACAAATTCAACAACTACCTCGACATTGAAAAACACCAACAAATTCAACAACAACCTCAACATTGAATAACTACAACAACCTCAACATTGAAAAACACCAACAAATAGAACAACAACCTCAACATTGAGAAACAACAACATCAACATTGAAAAACACCACCAAATTCAACAACAACCTCAACATTGAAAAACAACAACAACCTCAACATTGAAAAACAACAGCAAATTCAACAACAACTTCAACATTGAAAAACACCAACAAATTAAACAACAACCTCGAAATTGAAAAACACCAACAAATTCAACAACAACCTCAACATTGAAAAACAACAACAACCTCAACATTGAAAAACACCAACAAATTCAACAACAACCTCAACAATGAAAAACACTAACAAATTCAACAACAACCTCAACATTGAAAAACACCAACAAATTTAACAACAAACTCAACTTTGAAAAACAACAACAACCTCAACATGGAAAAACACCAACAAATTCAACAACAACCTCAAAATTGAAAAACAACAACAACCTCAACATTGAAAAACACCAACAAATTCAACAACAACCTCAACATTGAAAAACAACAACAACCTCAACATTGAAAGGCACCAACAAATTCAACAACAACCTCAACAATGAATAACACCAACAAATTCAACAACCTCAACATTGAAAAACACCAACAAATTTAACAACAACCTCAACTTTGAAAAACAACAACAACCTCAACATGGAAAAACACCAACCAATTCAACAACAACCTCAACATTGAAAAACAACAACAACCTCAAAATTGAAAAACACCAACAAATTCAACAACAACCTCAACATTTAAAAACAACAACAACCTCAACATTGAAAAACACCAACAAATTCAACAACAACCTCAACATTGAAAAACACCAACAAATTCAACAACAACTTCAACATTGAAAAACACGAACAAATTCAACAACAACCTCAACATTGAAAAACACCAACAAATTCAACAACAACCTCAACATTGAAAAACAACAACAACCTCTACATTGAAAAACACCAACAAATTCAACAACAACTCCAACATTGAAAAACACCAACAAATTCAACAACAACCTCGAAATTGAAAAACACCAACAAATTCAACAACAACCTCAACATTGAAAAACAACAATAACCTCAACATTGAAAAACACCAACAAATTCAACAACAACCTCAACATTGAAAACAACAACAACCTCAACATTGAAAAACACCAACAAATTCAACAACAACCTCAACAATGAAAAACCCCAACAAATTCAACAACAACCTCAACATTGAAAAACACCAACAACTTTAACAACAACCTCAACTTTGAAAAACAACAACAACCTCAACATGGAAAAACACCAACAAATTCAACAACAACCTCAACATTGAAAAACAACAACAACCTCAAATTTGCAAAACACCAACAAATTCAACAACAACCTCAACATTTAAAAACAACAACAACCTCAACATTGAAAAACACCAACAAATTCAACAACAACCTCAACATTGAAAAACACCAACAAATTCAACAACAACTTCAACATTGAAAAACACCAACAAATTCAACAACAACCTCGACATTGAAAAACACGAACAAATTCAACAACAACCTCAACATTGAAAAACTACAACAACCTGAACATTGAAAAACACCAACAAATATAACAACAACCTCAACATTGAAAAACAACAACAACCTCAACATTGAAAAACACCAACAAATTCAACAACAACCTCAACATTGAAAAACAACAACAACCTCAACATTGAAAAACAACAACAACCTCAACATTGAAAAACAACAACAACCTCAACATTGAAAAACACCAACAAATTCAACAACAACTTCAACATTGAAAAACACCAACAAATTCAACAACAACCTCGAAATTGAAAAACACCAACAAATTCAACAACAACCTCAACATTGAAAAACAACAACAACCTCAACATTGAAAAACACCAACAAATTCAACAACAACCTCAACATTGAAAAACAACAGCAACCTCAACATTGAAAAACACCAACAAATTCAACAACAACCTCAACAATGAAAAACGCCAACAAATTCAACAACAACCTCAACATTGAAAAACACCAACAAATTTAGCAACAACCTCAACTTTGAAAAACAACAACATCAACATTGAAAAACACCAACAAATTCAACAACAACCTCAGCATTGAAAAACAACAACAACCTCAACATTGAAAAACAACAACAAATTCAACAACAACTCCAACATTGAAAAACACCAACAAATTAAACAACAACCTCGAAATCGAAAAACACCAACAAATTCAACAACAACCTCAACATTGAAAAACAACAACAACCTCAACATTGAAAAACACCAACAAATTCAACAACAACCTCAACATTGAAAAACAACAACAACCTCAACTTTGAAACACACCAACAAATTCAACAACAACCTCAACAATGAAAAACACCAACAAATTCAACAACAACCTCAACATTGAAAACACCAACAAATTTAACAACAAACTCAACTTTGAAAAACAACAACAACCTCAACATGGAAAAACACCAACAAATTCAACAACAACCTCAACATTGAAAAACAAAAACAACCTCAACATTGAAAAACACCAACAAATTCAACAACAACCTCAACATTGAAAAACAACAACAACCTCAACATTGAAAAACACCAACAAATTCAACAACAACCTCAACAATGAAAAACACCAACAAATTCAACAACAACCTCAACATTGAAAAACACCAACAAATTTAACAACAACCTCAACTTTGAAAAACAACAACAACCTCAACATGGAAAAACACCAACAAATTCATCAACAACCTCAACATTGAAAAACAACAAAAACCTCAAAATTGAAAAACACCAACAAATTCAACAACAACCTCAACATTGAAAAACAACAACAACCTCAACATTGAAAAACACCAACAAATTCAACAACAACCTCAACAATGAAAAACACCAACAAATTCAACAACAACCTCAACATTGAAAAACACCAACAAATTTAACAACAACCTCAACTTTGAAAAACAACAACAACCTCAACATGGAAAAACACCAACAAATTCAACAACAACCTCGAAATTGAAAAACACCAACAAATTCAACAACAACCTCAACATTGAAAAACAACAATAACCTCAACATTGAAAAACACCAACAAATTCAACAACAACCTCAACATTGATAACAACAACAACCTCAACATTGAAAAACACCAACAAATTCAACAACAACCTCAACAATGAAAAACACCAACAAATTCAACAACAACCTCAACATTGAAAAACACCAACAAATTTAACAACAACCTCAACTTTGAAAAACAACAACAACCTCAACATGGAAAAACACCAACAAATTCAACAACAACCTCAACATTGAAAAACAACAACAACCTCAAATTTGCAAAACACCAACAAATTCAACAACAACCTCAACATTTAAAAACAACAACAACCTCAGCATTGAAAAACACCAACAAATTCAACAACAACCTCAACATTGAAAAACACCAACAAATTCAACAACAACTTCAACATTGAAAAACACCAACAACTTCAACAACAACCTCGACATTGAAAAACACCAACAAATTATACAACAACCTCAACATTGAAAAACTACAACAACCTCAACATTGAAAAACACCAACAAATATAACAACAACCTCAACATTGAAAAACAACAACAACCTCAACATTGAAAAACACCAACAAATTCAACAACAACCTCAACATTGAAAAACAACAACAACCTCAACATTGAAAAACAACAACAACGTCAACATTGAAAAACACCAACAAATTCAACAACAACCTCAACATTGAAAAACAACAACAACCTCAACATTGAAAAACACCAACAAATTCAACAACAACTTCAACATTGAAAAACACCAACAAATTCAACAACAACCTCGAAATTGAAAAACACCAACAAATTCAACAACAACCTCAACATTGAAAAACAACAACAACCTCAACATTGAGAAACACCAACAAATTCAACATTAACCTCAACATTGAAAAACAACAGCAACCTCAACATTGAAAAACACCAACAAATTCAACAACAACCTCAACAATGAAAAACACTAACAAATTCAACAACAACCACAACATTGAAAAACACCAACAAATTTAACAACAACCTCAACTTTGAAAAACAACAACAACCTCAACATGGAAAAACACCAACAAATTCAACAACAACCTCAACATTGAAAAACAACAACAACCTCAACATTGAAAAACACCAACAAATTCAACAACAACCTCAACTTTGAAAAACAACAATAACCTCAACATTGAAAAACACCAACAAATTCAACAACAACCTCAACATTGAAAACAACAACAACCTCAACATTGAAAAACACCAACAAATTCAACAACAACCTCAACAATGAAAAACACCAACAAATTCAACAACAACCTCAACATTGAAAAACAACAACAACCTCAAATTTGCAAAACACCAACAAATTCAACAACAACCTCAACATTTAAAAACAACAACAACCTCAACATTGAAAAACACAAACAAATTCAACAACAACCTCAACATTGAAAAACAACAATAAATTCAACAACAACTTCAACATTGAAAAACACCAACAAATTCAACAACTACCTCGACATTGAAAAACACCAACAAATTCAACAACAACCTCAACATTGAATAACTACAACAACCTCAACATTGAAAAACACCAACAAATAGAACAACAACCTCAACATTGAGAAACAACAACATCAACATTGAAAAACACCACCAAATTCAACAACAACCTCAACATTGAAAAACAACAACAACCTCAACATTGAAAAACAACAGCAAATTCAACAACAACTTCAACATTGAAAAACACCAACAAATTAAACAACAACCTCGAAATTGAAAAACACCAACAAATTCAACAACAACCTCAACATTGAAAAACAACAACAACCTCAACATTGAAAAACACCAACAAATTCAACAACAACCTCAACAATGAAAAACACCAACAAATTCAACAACAACCTCAACATTGAAAAACACCAACAAATTTAACAACAAACTCAACTTTGAAAAACAACAACAACCTCAACATGGAAAAACACCAACAAATTCAACAACAACCTCAAAATTGAAAAACAACAACAACCTCAACATTGAAAAACACCAACAAATTCAACAACAACCTCAACATTGAAAAACAACAACAACCTCAACATTGAAAGGCACCAACAAATTCAACAACAACCTCAACAATGAATAACACCAACAAATTCAACAACCTCAACATTGAAAAACACCAACAAATTTAACAACAACCTCAACTTTGAAAAACAACAACAACCTCAACATGGAAAAACACCAACCAATTCAACAACAACCTCAACATTGAAAAACAACAACAACCTCAAAATTGAAAAACACCAACAAATTCAACAACAACCTCAACATTTAAAAACAACAACAACCTCAACATTGAAAAACACCAACAAATTCAACAACAACCTCAACATTGAAAAACACCAACAAATTCAACAACAACTTCAACATTGAAAAACACGAACAAATTCAACAACAACCTCAACATTGAAAAACACCAACAAATTCAACAACAACCTCAACATTGAAAAACAACAACAACCTCTACATTGAAAAACACCAACAAATTCAACAACAACTCCAACATTGAAAAACACCAAAAAATTCAACAACAACCTCGAAATTGAAAAACACCAACAAATTCAACAACAACCTCAACATTGAAAAACAACAATAACCTCAACATTGAAAAACACCAACAAATTCAACAACAACCTCAACATTGAAAACAACAACAACCTCAACATTGAAAAACACCAACAAATTCAACAACAACCTCAACAATGAAAAACACCAACAAATTCAACAACAACCTCAACATTGAAAAACACCAACAAATTTAACAACAACCTCAACTTTGAAAAACAACAACAACCTCAACATGGAAAAACACCAACAAATTCAACAACAACCTCAACATTGAAAAACAACAACAACCTCAAATTTGCAAAACACCAACAAATTCAACAACAACCTCAACATTTAAAAACAACAACAACCTCAACATTGAAAAACACCAACAAATTCAACAACAACCTCAACATTGAAAAACACCAACAAATTCAACAACAACTTCAACATTGAAAAACACCAACAAATTCAACAACAACCTCGACATTGAAAAACACGAACAAATTCAACAACAACCTCAACATTGAAAAACTACAACAACCTCAACATTGAAAAACACCAACAAATATAACAACAACCTCAACATTGAAAAACAACAACAACCTCAACATTGAAAAACACCAACAAATTCAACAACAACCTCAACATTGAAAAACAACAACAACCTCAACATTGAAAAACAACAACAACCTCAACATTGAAAAACACCAACAAATTCAACAACAACCTCAACATTGAAAAACAACAACAACCTCAACATTGAAAAACACCAACAAATTCAACAACAACTTCAACATTGAAAAACACCAACAAATTCAACAACAACCTCGAAATTGAAAAACACCAACAAATTCAACAACAACCTCAACATTGAAAAACAACAACAACCTCAACATTGAAAAACACCAACAAATTCAACAACAACCTCAACATTGAAAAACAACAGCAACCTCAACATTGAAAAACACCAACAAATTCAACAACAACCTCAACAATGAAAAACGCCAACAAATTCAACAACAACCTCAACATTGAAAAACACCAACAAATTTAGCAACAACCTCAACTTTGAAAAACAACAACAACCTCAGCATGGAAAAACACCAACAAATTCAACAACAACCTCAACATTGAAAAACAACAACAACCTCAACATTGAAAAACAACAAAAAATTCAACAACAACCTCAACTTTGAAAAACAACAATAACCTCAACATTGAAAAACACCAAGAAATTCAACAACGACCTCAACATTGACAAAAACCAGCAAATTCAACAACAACCTCAACATTGAACAACACCAACAAATTCAACAAAACCTCAACACTGAAAAACACCAACAAATTCAACAACAACCTCAACATTGAAAACACCAACAAATTCAACAACAACCTCAACATTGAAAATACCAACAAATTCTACAACAACCTCGACAATGAAAAACACCAACAAATTCTACAACAACCTCGACATTCAAAAACACCAACAAATTCAATAACAACCTCGACATTGAAACACAGCAACAAATTCAACAAAAACCTCAACATTGAAAAACTCCTACAAATTCAACAACAACCTCAACACTGAAAACACCAACAAATTCAACAACAACCTCAACATTGAAAATACCAACAAATTTAACAACAACCTCGACATTGAAAAACACCAACAAATTCAACAACAACCTCGACATTCAAAACCACCAACAAATTCAACAACAACCTCGACATTGAAACACAGCAACAAATTCAACAATCTCAACATTGAAAAACACAAATAACTTCAACAACAACCACAACATTGAAAAAAAACAAAACTTCAACATTGAAAAAAAGCAACAATTTCAACAACAACGTCAACATTGAAAACACCAACAAATTCAACAACCTCACTATTGAAAAACAACAACAACCTCAACATTGAAAAACATCAACAAATTCAACAACAACCTCGACATTGAAAAACACCAACAAATTCAACAACAACCTCAACATTGAAAACAACAACAACCTCAACATTGAAAAACACCAACAAATTCAACAACAACCTCAACAATGAAAAACACCAACAAATTCAACAACAACCTCAACATTGAAAAACACCAACAAATTTAACAACAACCTCAACTTTGAAAAACAACAACAACCTCAACATGGAAAAACACCAACAAATTCAACAACAACCTCAACATTGAAAAACAACAACAACCTCAAATTTGCAAAACACCAACAAATTCAACAACAACCTCAACATTTAAAAACAACAACAACCTCAACATTGAAAAACACCAACAAATTCAACAACAACCTCAACATTGAAAAACACCAACAAATTCAACAACAACTTCAACATTGAAAAACACCAACAAATTCAACAACAACCTCGACATTGAAAAACACCAACAAATTCAACAACAACCTCAACATTGAAAAACTACAACAACCTCAACATTGAAAAACACCAACAAATATAACAACAACCTCAACATTGAAAAACACCAACAAATTCAACAACAACCTCAACATTGAAAAACAACAACAACCTCAACATTGAAAAACAAAAACAACCTCAACATTGAAAAACACCAACAAATTCAACAACAACCTCAACATTGAAAAACAACAACAACCTCAACATTGAAAAACACCAACAAATTCAACAACAACTTCAACATTGAAAAACACCAACAAATTCAACAACAACCTCGAAATTGAAAAACACCAACAAATTCAACAACAACCTCAACATTGAAAAACAACAACAACCTCAACATTGAAAAACACCAACAAATTCAACAACAACCTCAACATTGAAAAACAACAGCAACCTCAACATTGAAAAACACCAACAAATTCAACAACAACCTCAACAATGAAAAACGCCAACAAATTCAACAACAACCTCAACATTGAAAAACACCAACAAATTTAGCAACAAACTCAACTTTGAAAAACAACAACAACCTCAACATGGAAAAACACCAACAAATTCAACAACAACCTCAAAATTGAAAAACAACAACAACCTCAACATTGAAAAACACCAACAAATTCAACAACAACCTCAACATTGAAAAACAACAACAACCTCAACATTGAAAGGCACCAACAAATTCAACAACAACCTCAACAATGAATAACACCAACAAATTCAACAACCTCAACATTGAAAAACACCAACAAATTTAACAACAACCTCAACTTTGAAAAACAACAACAACCTCAACATGGAAAAACACCAACCAATTCAACAACAACCTCAACATTGAAAAACAACAACAACCTCAAAATTGAAAAACACCAACAAATTCAACAACAACCTCAACATTTAAAAACAACAACAACCTCAACATTGAAAAACACCAACAAATTCAACAACAACCTCAACATTGAAAAACACCAACAAATTCAACAACAACTTCAACATTGAAAAACACGAACAAATTCAACAACAACCTCAACATTGAAAAACACCAACAAATTCAACAACAACCTCAACATTGAAAAACAACAACAACCTCTACATTGAAAAACACCAACAAATTCAACAACAACTCCAACATTGAAAAACACCAACAAATTCAACAACAACCTCGAAATTGAAAAACACCAACAAATTCAACAACAACCTCAACATTGAAAAACAACAATAACCTCAACATTGAAAAACACCAACAAATTCAACAACAACCTCAACATTGAAAACAACAACAACCTCAACATTGAAAAACACCAACAAATTCAACAACAACCTCAACAATGAAAAACACCAACAAATTCAACAACAACCTCAGCATTGAAAAACACCAACAAATTTAACAACAACCTCAACTTTGAAAAACAACAACAACCTCAACATGGAAAAACACCAACAAATTCAACAACAACCTCAACATTGAAAAACAACAACAACCTCAAATTTGCAAAACACCAACAAATTCAACAACAACCTCAACATTTAAAAACAACAACAACCTCAACATTGAAAAACACCAACAAATTCAACAACAACCTCAACATTGAAAAACACCAACAAATTCAACAACAACTTCAACATTGAAAAACACCAACAAATTCAACAACAACCTCGACATTGAAAAACACGAACAAATTCAACAACAACCTCAACATTGAAAAACTACAACAACCTCAACATTGAAAAACACCAACAAATATAACAACAACCTCAACATTGAAAAACAACAACAACCTCAACATTGAAAAACACCAACAAATTCAACAACAACCTCAACATTGAAAAACAACAACAACCTCAACATTGAAAAACAACAACAACCTCAACATTGAAAAACACCAACAAATTCAACAACAACCTCAACATTGAAAAACAACAACAACCTCAACATTGAAAAACACCAACAAATTCAACAACAACTTCAACATTGAAAAACACCAACAAATTCAACAACAACCTCGAAATTGAAAAACACCAACAAATTCAACAACAACCTCAACATTGAAAAACAACAACAACCTCAACATTGAAAAACACCAACAAATTCAACAACAACCTCAACATTGAAAAACAACAGCAACCTCAACATTGAAAAACACCAACAAATTCAACAACAACCTCAACAATGAAAAACGCCAACAAATTCAACAACAACCTCAACATTGAAAAACACCAACAAATTTAGCAACAACCTCAACTTTGAAAAACAACAACATCAACATTGAAAAACACCAACAAATTCAACAACAACCTCAGCATTGAAAAACAACAACAACCTCAACATTGAAAAACAACAACAAATTCAACAACAACTCCAACATTGAAAAACACCAACAAATTAAACAACAACCTCGAAATCGAAAAACACCAACAAATTCAACAACAACCTCAACATTGAAAAACAACAACAACCTCAACATTGAAAAACACCAACAAATTTAACAACAAACTCAACTTTGAAAAACAACAACAACCTCAACATGGAAAAACACCAACAAATTCAACAACAACCTCAACATTGAAAAACAACAACAACCTCAACATTGAAAAACACCAACAAATTCAACAACAACCTCAACATTGAAAAACAACAACAACCTCAACATTGAAAAACACCAACAAATTCAACAACAACCTCAACAATGAAAAACACCAACAAATTCAACAACAACCTCAACATTGAAAAACAACAACAAATTTAACAACAACCTCAACTTTGAAAAACAATAACAACCTCAACATGGAAAAACACCAACAAATTCAACAACAACCTCAACATTGAAAAACAACAACAACCTCAAAATTGAAAAACACCAACAAATTCAACAACAACCTCAACATTGAAAAACACCAACAAATTCAACAACAACTTCAACATTGAAAAACACCAACAAATTCAACAACTACCTCGACATTGAAAAACACCAACAAATTCAACAACAACCTCAACATTGAATAACTACAACAACCTCAACATTGAAAAACACCAACAAATACAACAACAACCTCAACATTGAAAAACAACAACATCAACATTGAAAAACACCAACAAATTCAACAACAACCTCAGCATTGAAAAACAACAACAACCTCAACTTGAAAAACAACAACAAATTCAACAACAACTTCAACATTGAAAAACACCAACAAATTAAACAACAACCTCGAAATTGAAAAACACCAACAAATTCAACAACAACCTCAACATTGAAAAACAACAACAACCTCAACATTGAAAAACACCAACAAATTCAACAACAACCTCAACATTGAAAAACAACAACAACCTCAACTTTGAAACACACCAACAAATTCAACAACAACCTCAACAATGAAAAACACCAACAAATTCAACAACAACCTCAACATTGAAAACACCAACAAATTTAACAACAAACTCAACTTTGAAAAACAACAACAACCTCAACATGGAAAAACACCAACAAATTCAACAACAACCTCAACATTGAAAAACAAAAACAACCTCAACATTGAAAAACACCAACAAATTCAACAACAACCTCAACATTGAAAAACAACAACAACCTCAACATTGAAAAACACCAACAAATTCAACAACAACCTCAACAATGAAAAACACCAACAAATTCAACAACAACCTCAACCTTGAAAAACACCAACAAATTTAACAACAACCTCAACTTTGAAAAACAACAACAACCTCAACATGGAAAAACACCAACAAATTCATCAACAACCTCAACATTGAAAAACAACAACAACCTCAAAATTGAAAAACACCAACAAATTCAACAACAACCTCAACATTTAAAAACAACAACAACCTCAACATTGAAAAACACCAACAAATTCAACAACAACCTCAACATTGAAAAACACCAACAAATTCAACAACAACTTCAACATTGAAAAACACCAACGAATTCAACAACATCCTCAACATTGAAAAACACCACCAAATTCAACAACAACCTCAACATTGAAAAACAACAACAACCTCAACATTGAAAAACACCAACAAATTCAACAACAACTTCAACATTGAAAAACACCAACAAATTCAACAACAACCTCGAAATTGAAAAACACCAACAAATTCAACAACAACCTCAACATTGAAAAACAACAATAACCTCAACATTGAAAAACACCAACAAATTCAACAACAACCTCAACATTGAAAACAACAACAACCTCAACATTGAAAAACACCAACAAATTTAACAACAACCTCAACTTTGAAAAACAACAACAACCTCAACATGGAAAAACACCAACAAATTCAACAACAACCTCAACATTGAAAAACAACAACAACCTCAACATTGAAAAACACCAACAAATTCAACAACAACCTCAACTTTGAAAAACAACAATAACCTCAACATTGAAAAACACCAACAAATTCAACAACAACCTCAACATTGAAAACAACAACAACATCAACATTGAAAAACACCAACAAATTCAACAACAACCTCAACAATGAAAAACACCAACAAATTCAACAACAACCTCAACATTGAAAAACAACAACAACCTCAAATTTGCAAAACACCAACAAATTCAACAACAACCTCAACATTTAAAAACAACAACAACCTCAACATTGAAAAACACAAACAAATTCAACAACAACCTCAACATTGAAAAACACCAACAAATTCAACAACTACTTCAACATTGAAAAACACCAACAAATTCAACAACTACCTCGACATTGAAAAACACCAACAAATTCAACAACAACCTCAACATTGAATAACTACAACAACCTCAACATTGAAAAACACCAACAAATACAACAACAACCTCAACATTGAAAAACAACAACATCAACATTGAAAAACACCACCAAGTTCAACAACAACCTCAACATTGAAAAACAACAACAACCTCAACATTGAAAAACAACAGCAAATTCAACAACAACTTCAACATTGAAAAACACCAACAAATTAAACAACAACCTCGAAATTGAAAAACACCAACAAATTCAACAACAACCTCAACATTGAAAAACAACAACAACCTCAACATTGAAAAACACCAACAAATTCAACAACAACCTCAACAATGAAAAACACCAACAAATTCAACAACAAACTCAACATTGAAAAACACCAACAAATTTAACAACAAACTCAACTTTGAAAAACAACAACAACCTCAACATGGAAAAACACCAACAAATTCAACAACAACCTCAACATTGAAAAACAACAACAACCTCAACATTGAAAAACACCAACAAATTCAACAACAACCTCAACATTGAAAAACAACAACAACCTCAACATTGAAAGACACCAGCAAATTCAACAACAACCTCAACAATGAAAAACACCAACAAATTCAACAACAACCTCAACATTGAAAAACAACAACAAATTTAACAACAACCTCAACTTTGAAAAACAACAACAACCTCAACATGGAAAAACACCAACCAATTCAACAACAACCTCAACATTGAAAAACAACAACAACCTCAAAATTGAAAAACACCAACAAATTCAACAACAACCTCAACATTTAAAAACAACAACAACCTCAACATTGAAAAACACCAACAAATTCAACAACAACCTCAACATTGAAAAACACCAACAAATTCAACAACAACTTCAACATTGAAAAACACGAACAAATTCAACAACAACCTCAACATTGAAAAACACCAACAAATTCAACAACAACCTCAACATTTAAAAACAACAACAACCTCAACATTGAAAAACACCAACAAATTCAACAACAACCTCAACATTGAAAAACACCAACAAATTCAACAACAACTTCAACATTGAAAAACACCAACGAATTCAACAACATCCTCAACATTGAAAAACACCAACAAATTCAACAACAACCTCAACATTGAAAAACAACAACAACCTCAACATTGAAAAACACCAACAAATTCAACAACAACCTCAACATTGAAAAACACCAACAAATTCAACAACAACCTCGAAATTGAAAAACACCAACAAATTCAACAACAACCTCAACATTGAAAAACAACAATAACCTCAACATTGAAAAACACCAACAAATTCAACAACAACCTCAACATTGAAAACAACAACAACCTCAACATTGAAAAACACCAACAAATTTAACAACAACCTCAACTTTGAAAAACAACAACAACCTCAACATGGAAAAACACCAACAAATTCAACAACAACCTCAACATTGAAAAACAACAACAACCTCAACATGGAAAAACACCAACAAATTCAACAACAACTTCAACATTGAAAAACACCAACGAATTCAACAACATCCTCAACATTGAAAAACACCAACAAATTCAACAACAACCTCAACATTGAAAAACAACAACAACCTCAACATTGAAAAACACCAACAAATTCAACAACAACCTCAACATTGAAAAACACCAACAAATTCAACAACAACCTCAACTTTGAAAAACAACAATAACCTCAACATTGAAAAACACCAACAAATTCAACAACAACCTCAACATTGAAAACAACAACAACATCAACATTGAAAAACACCAACAAATTCAACAACAACCTCAACAATGAAAAACACCAACAAATTCAACAACAACCTCAACATTGAAAAACAACAACAACCTCAAATTTGCAAAACACCAACAAATTCAACAACAACCTCAACATTGAATAACTACAACAACCTCAACATTGAAAAACACCAACAAATACAACAACAACCTCAACATTGAAAAACAACAACATCAACATTGAAAAACACCACCAAGTTCAACAACAACCTCAACATTGAAAAACAACAACAACCTCAACATTGAAAAACAACAGCAAATTCAACAACAACTTCAACATTGAAAAACACCAACAAATTAAACAACAACCTCGAAATTGAAAAACACCAACAAATTCAACAACAACCTCAACATTGAAAAACAACAACAACCTCAACATTGAAAAACACCAACAAATTCAACAACAACCTCAACAATGAAAAACACCAACAAATTCAACAACAAACTCAACATTGAAAAACACCAACAAATTTAACAACAAACTCAACTTTGAAAAACAACAACAACCTCAACATGGAAAAACACCAACAAATTCAACAACAACCTCAACATTGAAAAACAACAACAACCTCAACATTGAAAAACACCAACAAATTCAACAACAACCTCAACATTGAAAAACAACAACAACCTCAACATTGAAAGACACCAGCAAATTCAACAACAACCTCAACAATGAAAAACACCAACAAATTCAACAACAACCTCAACATTGAAAAACAACAACAAATTTAACAACAACCTCAACTTTGAAAAACAACAACAACCTCAACATGGAAAAACACCAACCAATTCAACAACAACCTCAACATTGAAAAACAACAACAACCTCAAAATTGAAAAACACCAACAAATTCAACAACAACCTCAACATTTAAAAACAACAACAACCTCAACATTGAAAAACACCAACAAATTCAACAACAACCTCAACATTGAAAAACACCAACAAATTCAACAACAACTTCAACATTGAAAAACACGAACAAATTCAACAACAACCTCAACATTGAAAAACAACAACAAATTCAACAACAACCTCAACATTTAAAAACAACAACAACCTCAACATTGAAAAACACCAACAAATTCAACAACAACCTCAACATTGAAAAACACCAACAAATTCAACAACAACTTCAACATTGAAAAACACCAACGAATTCAACAACATCCTCAACATTGAAAAACACCAACAAATTCAACAACAACCTCAACATTGAAAAACAACAACAACCTCAACATTGAAAAACACCAACAAATTCAACAACAACCTCAACATTGAAAAACACCAACAAATTCAACAACAACCTCGAAATTGAAAAACACCAACAAATTCAACAACAACCTCAACATTGAAAAACAACAATAACCTCAACATTGAAAAACACCAACAAATTCAACAACAACCTCAACATTGAAAACAACAACAACCTCAACATTGAAAAACACCAACAAATTTAACAACAACCTCAACTTTGAAAAACAACAACAACCTCAACATGGAAAAACACCAACAAATTCAACAACAACCTCAACATTGAAAAACAACAACAACCTCAACATGGAAAAACACCAACAAATTCAACAACAACTTCAACATTGAAAAACACCAACGAATTCAACAACATCCTCAACATTGAAAAACACCAACAAATTCAACAACAACCTCAACATTGAAAAACAACAACAACCTCAACATTGAAAAACACCAACAAATTCAACAACAACCTCAACATTGAAAAACACCAACAAATTCAACAACAACCTCAACTTTGAAAAACAACAATAACCTCAACATTGAAAAACACCAACAAATTCAACAACAACCTCAACATTGAAAACAACAACAACATCAACATTGAAAAACACCAACAAATTCAACAACAACCTCAACAATGAAAAACACCAACAAATTCAACAACAACCTCAACATTGAAAAACAACAACAACCTCAAATTTGCAAAACACCAACAAATTCAACAACAACCTCAACATTTAAAAACAACAACAACCTCAACATTGAAAAACACAAACAAATTCAACAACAACCTCAACATTGAAAAACACCAACAAATTCAACAACTACTTCAACATTGAAAAACACCAACAAATTCAACAACTACCTCGACATTGAAAAACACCAACAAATTCAACAACAACCTCAACATTGAATAACTACAACAACCTCAACATTGAAAAACACCAACAAATACAACAACAACCTCAACATTGAAAAACAACAACATCAACATTGAAAAACACCACCAAATTCAACAACAACCTCAACATTGAAAAACAACAACAACCTCAACATTGAAAAACAACAGCAAATTCAACAACAACTTCAACATTGAAAAACACCAACAAATTAAACAACAACCTCGAAATTGAAAAACACCAACAAATTCAACAACAACCTCAACATTGAAAAACAACAACAACCTCAACATTGAAAAACACCAACAAATTCAACAACAACCTCAACAATGAAAAACACCAACAAATTCAACAACAACCTCAACATTGAAAAACACCAACAAATTTAACAACAAACTCAACTTTGAAAAACAACAACAACCTCAACATGGAAAAACACCAACAAATTCAACAACAACCTCAACATTGAAAAACAACAACAACCTCAACATTGAAAAACACCAACAAATTCAACAACAACCTCAACATTGAAAAACAACAACAACCTCAACATTGAAAGACACCAGCAAATTCAACAACAACCTCAACAATGAAAAACACCAACAAATTCAACAACAACCTCAACATTGAAAAACAACAACAAATTTAACAACAACCTCAACTTTGAAAAACAACAACAACCTCAACATGGAAAAACACCAACCAATTCAACAACAACCTCAACATTGAAAAACAACAACAACCTCAAAATTGAAAAACACCAACAAATTCAACAACAACCTCAACATTTAAAAACAACAACAACCTCAACATTGAAAAACACCAACAAATTCAACAACAACCTCAACATTGAAAAACACCAACAAATTCAACAACAACTTCAACATTGAAAAACACGAACAAATTCAACAACAACCTCAACATTGAAAAACACCAACAAATTCAACAACAACCTCAACATTGAAAAACAACAACAACCTCTACATTGAAAAACACCAACAAATTCAACAACAACTCCAACATTGAAAAACACCAACAAATTCAACAACAACCTCGAAATTGAAAAACACCAACAAATTCAACAACAACCTCAACATTGAAAAACAACAATAACCTCAACATTGAAAAACACCAACAAATTCAACAACAACCTCAACATTGAAAACAACAACAACCTCAACATTGAAAAACACCAACAAATTCAACAACAACCTCAACAATGAAAAACACCAACAAATTCAACAACAACCTCAACATTGAAAAACACCAACAAATTTAACAACAACCTCAACTTTGAAAAACAACAATAACCTCAACAATGAAAAACACCAACAAATTCAACAACAACCTCAACATTGAAAAACAACAACAACCTCAAATTTGCAAAACACCAACAAATTCAACAACAACCTCAACATTTAAAAAGAACAACAACCTCAACATTGAAAAACACCAACAAATTCAACAACAACCTCAACATTGAAAAACACCATCAAATTCAACAAAAACTTCAACATTGAAAAACACCAACAAATTCAACAACGACATCAAAATTGAAAAACACCAACAAATTCAACAACAACCTCAACATTGAATAACTACAACAACCTCAACATTGAAAAACACCAACAAATACAACAACAACCTCAACATTGAAAAACAACAACAACCTCAAATTTGCAAAACACCAACAAATTCAACAACAACATCAACATTTAAAAAGAACAACAACCTCGACATTGAAAAACACCAACAAATTCAACAACAACTTCAACATTGAAAAACACCAACAAATTCAACAACTACCTCAAAATTGAAAAACACCAACAAATTCAACAACAACCTCAACATTGAATAACTACAACAACCTCAACATTGAAAAACACCAACAAATACAACAACAACCTCAACATTGAAAAACAACAACATCAACATTGAAAAACACCAACAAATTCAACAACAACCTCAGCATTGAAAAACAACAACAACCTCAACATTGAAAAACAACAACAAATTCAACAACAACTTCAACATTGAAAAACACCAACAAATTAAACAACAACCTCGAAATTGAAAAACACCAACAAATTCAACAACAACCTCAACATTGAAAAACAACAACAACCTCAACATTGAAAAACACCAACAAATTCAACAACAACCTCAACATTGAAAAACAACAACAACCTCAACATTGAAAAACACCAACAAATTCAACAACAACCTCAACAATGAAAAACACCAACAAATTCAACAACAACCTCAACATTGAAAAACACCAACAAATTTAACAACAAACTCAACTTTGAAAAACAACAACAACCTCAACATGGAAAAACACCAACAAATTCAACAACAACCTCAACATTGAAAAACAACAACAACCTCAACATTGAAAAACACCAACAAATTCAACAACAACCTCAACATTGAAAAACAACAACAACCTCAACATTGAAAAACACCAACAAATTCAACAACAACCTCAACAATGAAAAACACCAACAAATTCAACAACAACCTCAACATTGAAAAACAACAACAAATTTAACAACAACCTCAACTTTGAAAAACAATAACAACCTCAACATGGAAAAACACCAACAAATTCAACAACAACCTCAACATTGAAAAACAACAACAACCTCAAAATTGAAAAACACCAACAAATTCAACAACAACCTCAACATTGAAAAACACCAACAAATTCAACAACAACTTCAACATTGAAAAACACCAACAAATTCAACAACTACCTCGACATTGAAAAACACCAACAAATTCAACAACAACCTCAACATTGAATAACTACAACAACCTCAACATTGAAAAACACCAACAAATACAACAACAACCTCAACATTGAAAAACAACAACATCAACATTGAAAAACACCAACAAATTCAACAACAACCTCAGCATTGAAAAACAACAACAACCTCAACATTGAAAAACAACAACAAATTCAACAACAACTTCAACATTGAAAAACACCAACAAATTAAACAACAACCTCGAAATTGAAAAACACCAACAAATTCAACAACAACCTCAACATTGAAAAACAACAACAACCTCAACATTGAAAAACACCAACAAATTCAACAACAACCTCAACATTGAAAAACAACAACAACCTCAACTTTGAAACACACCAACAAATTCAACAACAACCTCAACAATGAAAAACACCAACAAATTCAACAACAACCTCAACATTGAAAACACCAACAAATTTAACAACAAACTCAACTTTGAAAAACAACAACAACCTCAACATGGAAAAACACCAACAAATTCAACAACAACCTCAACATTGAAAAACAAAAACAACCTCAACATTGAAAAACACCAACAAATTCAACAACAACCTCAACATTGAAAAACAACAACAACCTCAACATTGAAAAACACCAACAAATTCAACAACAACCTCAACAATGAAAAACACCAACAAATTCAACAACAACCTCAACATTGAAAAACACCAACAAATTTAACAACAACCTCAACTTTGAAAAACACAACAACCTCAACATGGAAAAACACCAACAAATTCATCAACAACCTCAACATTGAAAAACAACAACAACCTCAAAATTGAAAAACACCAACAAATTCAACAACAACCTCAACATTTAAAAACAACAACAACCTCAACATTGAAAAACACCAACAAATTCAACAACAACCTCAACATTGAAAAACACCAACAAATTCAACAACAACTTCAACATTGAAAAACACCAACGAATTCAACAACATCCTCAACATTGAAAAACACCAACAAATTCAACAACAACCTCAACATTGAAAAACAACAACAACCTCAACATTGAAAAACACCAACAAATTCAACAACAACTTCAACATTGAAAAACACCAACAAATTCAACAACAACCTCGAAATTGAAAAACACCAACAAATTCAACAACAACCTCAACATTGAAAAACAACAATAACCTCAACATTCAAAAACACCAACAAATTCAACAACAACCTCAACATTGAAAACAACAACAACCTCAACATTGAAAAACACCAACAAATTCAACAACAACCTCAACAATGAAAAACACCAACAAATTCAACAACAACCTCAACATTGAAAAACACCAACAAATACAACAACAACCTCAACATTGAAAAACAACAACATCAACATTGAAAAACACCAACAAATTCAACAACAACCTCAGCATTGAAAAACAACAACAACCTCAACATTGAAAAACAACAACAAATTCAACAACAACTTCAACATTGAAAAACACCAACAAATTAAACAACAACCTCGAAATTGAAAAACACCAACAAATTCAACAACAACCTCAACATTGAAAAACAACAACAACCTCAACATTGAAAAACACCAACAAATTCAACAACAACCTCAACATTGAAAAACAACAACAACCTCAACATTGAAAAACACCAACAAATTCAACAACAACCTCAACAATGAAAAACACCAACAAATTCAACAACAACCTCAACATTGAAAAACACCAACAAATTTAACAACAAACTCAACTTTGAAAAACAACAACAACCTCAACATGGAAAAACACCAACAAATTCAACAACAACCTCAACATTGAAAAACAACAACAACCTCAACATTGAAAAACACCAACAAATTCAACAACAACCTCAACATTGAAAAACAACAACAACCTCAACATTGAAAAACACCAACAAATTCAACAACAACCTCAACAATGAAAAACACCAACAAATTCAACAACAACCTCAACATTGAAAAACAACAACAAATTTAACAACAACCTCAACTTTGAAAAACAATAACAACCTCAACATGGAAAAACACCAACAAATTCAACAACAACCTCAACATTGAAAAACAACAACAACCTCAAAATTGAAAAACACCAACAAATTCAACAACAACCTCAACATTGAAAAACACCAACAAATTCAACAACAACTTCAACATTGAAAAACACCAACAAATTCAACAACTACCTCGACAATTGAAAAACACCAACAAATTCAACAACAACCTCAACATTGAATAACTACAACAACCTCAACATTGAAAAACACCAACAAATACAACAACAACCTCAACATTGAAAAACAACAACATCAACATTGAAAAACACCAACAAATTCAACAACAACCTCAGCATTGAAAAACAACAACAACCTCAACATTGAAAAACAACAACAAATTCAACAACAACTTCAACATTGAAAAACACCAACAAATTAAACAACAACCTCGAAATCGAAAAACACCAACAAATTCAACAACAACCTCAACATTGAAAAACAACAACAACCTCAACATTGAAAAACACCAACAAATTCAACAACAACCTCAACATTGAAAAACAACAACAACCTCAACTTTGAAACACACCAACAAATTCAACAACAACCTCAACAATGAAAAACACCAACAAATTCAACAACAACCTCAACATTGAAAACACCAACAAATTTAACAACAAACTCAACTTTGAAAAACAACAACAACCTCAACATGGAAAAACACCAACAAATTCAACAACAACCTCAACATTGAAAAACAAAAACAACCTCAACATTGAAAAACACCAACAAATTCAACAACAACCTCAACATTGAAAAACAACAACAACCTCAACATTGAAAAACACCAACAAATTCAACAACAACCTCAACAATGAAAAACACCAACAAATTCAACAACAACCTCAACATTGAAAAACACCAACAAATTTAACAACAACCTCAACTTTGAAAAACAACAACAACCTCAACATGGAAAAACACCAACAAATTCATCAACAACCTCAACATTGAAAAACAACAACAACCTCAAAATTGAAAAACACCAACAAATTCAACAACAACCTCAACATTGAAAAACAACAACAACCTCAACATTGAAAAACACCAACAAATTCAACAACAACCTCAACAATGAAAAACACCAACAAATTCAACAACAACCTCAACATTGAAAAACACCAACAAATTTAACAACAACCTCAACTTTGAAAAACAACAACAACCTCAACATGGAAAAACACCAACAAATTCAACAACAACCTCGAAATTGAAAAACACCAACAAATTCAACAACAACCTCAACATTGAAAAACAACAATAACCTCAACATTGAAAAACACCAACAAATTCAACAACAACCTCAACATTGAAAACAACAACAACCTCAACATTGAAAAACACCAACAAATTCAACAACAACCTCAACAATGAAAAACACCAACAAATTCAACAACAACCTCAACATTGAAAAACACCAACAAATTTAACAACAACCTCAACTTTGAAAAACAACAACAACCTCAACATGGAAAAACACCAACAAATTCAACAACAACCTCAACATTGAAAAACAACAACAACCTCAAATTTGCAAAACACCAACAAATTCAACAACAACCTCAACATTTAAAAACAACAACAACCTCAACATTGAAAAACACAAACAAATTCAACAACAACCTCAACATTGAAAAACACCAACAAATTCAACAACAACTTCAACATTGAAAAACACCAACAACTTCAACAACAACCTCGACATTGAAAAACACCAACAAATTATACAACAACCTCAACATTGAAAAACTACAACAACCTCAACATTGAAAAACACCAACAAATATAACAACAACCTCAACATTGAAAAACAACAACAACCTCAACATTGAAAAACACCAACAAATTCAACAACAACCTCAACATTGAAAAACAACAACAACCTCAACATTGAAAAACAACAACAACGTCAACATTGAAAAACACCAACAAATTCAACAACAACCTCAACATTGAAAAACAACAACAACCTCAACATTGAAAAACACCAACAAATTCAACAACAACTTCAACATTGAAAAACACCAACAAATTCAACAACAACCTCGAAATTGAAAAACACCAACAAATTCAACAACAACCTCAACATTGAAAAACAACAACAACCTCAACATTGAGAAACACCAACAAATTCAACATCAACCTCAACATTGAAAAACAACAGCAACCTCAACATTGAAAAACACCAACAAATTCAACAACAACCTCAACAATTAAAAACACTAACAAATTCAACAACAACCTCAACATTGAAAAACACCAACAAATTTAACAACAACCTCAACTTTGAAAAACAACAACAACCTCAACATGGAAAAACACCAACAAATTCAACAACAACCTCAACATTGAAAAACAACAACAACCTCAACATTGAAAAACACCAACAAATTCAACAACAACCTCAACTTTGAAAAACAACAATAACCTCAACATTGAAAAACACCAACAAATTCAACAACAACCTCAACATTGAAAACAACAACAACCTCAACATTGAAAAACACCAACAAATTCAACAACAACCTCAACAATGAAAAACACCAACAAATTCAACAACAACCTCAACATTGAAAAACAACAACAACCTCAAATTTGCAAAACACCAACAAATTCAACAACAACCTCAACATTTAAAAACAACAACAACCTCAACATTGAAAAACACAAACAAATTCAACAACAACCTCAACATTGAAAAACACCAATAAATTCAACAACAACTTCAACATTGAAAAACACCAACAAATTCAACAACTACCTCGACATTGAAAAACACCAACAAATTCAACAACAACCTCAACATTGAATAACTACAACAACCTCAACATTGAAAAACACCAACAAATAGAACAACAACCTCAACATTGAGAAACAACAACATCAACATTGAAAAACACCACCAAATTCAACAACAACCTCAACATTGAAAAACAACAACAACCTCAACATTGAAAAACAACAGCAAATTCAACAACAACTTCAACATTGAAAAACACCAACAAATTAAACAACAACCTCGAAATTGAAAAACACCAACAAATTCAACAACAACCTCAACATTGAAAAACAACAACAACCTCAACATTGAAAAACACCAACAAATTCAAGAACAACCTCAACAATGAAAAACACCAACAAATTCAACAACAACCTCAACATTGAAAAACACCAACAAATTTAACAACAAACTCAACTTTGAAAAACAACAACAACCTCAACATGGAAAAACACCAACAAATTCAACAACAACCTCAAAATTGAAAAACAACAACAACCTCAACATTGAAAAACACCAACAAATTCAACAACAACCTCAACATTGAAAAACAACAACAACCTCAACATTGAAAGGCACCAACAAATTCAACAACAACCTCAACAATGAATAACACCAACAAATTCAACAACCTCAACATTGAAAAACACCAACAAATTTAACAACAACCTCAACTTTGAAAAACAACAACAACCTCAACATGGAAAAACACCAACCAATTCAACAACAACCTCGAAATTGAAAAACACCAACAAATTCAACAACAACCTCAACATTGAAAAACAACAATAACCTCAACATTGAAAAACACCAACAAATTCAACAACAACCTCAACATTGAAAACAACAACAACCTCAACATTGAAAAACACCAACAAATTCAACAACAACCTCAACAATGAAAAACACCAACAAATTCAACAACAACCTCAACATTGAAAAACACCAACAAATTTAACAACAACCTCAACTTTGAAAAACAACAACAACCTCAACATGGAAAAACACCAACAAATTCAACAACAACCTCAACATTGAAAAACAACAACAACCTCAAATTTGCAAAACACCAACAAATTCAACAACAACCTCAACATTTAAAAACAACAACAACCTCAACATTGAAAAACACAAACAAATTCAACAACAACCTCAACATTGAAAAACACCAACAAATTCAACAACAACTTCAACATTGAAAAACACCAACAACTTCAACAACAACCTCGACATTGAAAAACACCAACAAATTATACAACAACCTCAACATTGAAAAACTACAACAACCTCAACATTGAAAAACACCAACAAATATAACAACAACCTCAACATTGAAAAACAACAACAACCTCAACATTGAAAAACACCAACAAATTCAACAACAACCTCAACATTGAAAAACAACAACAACCTCAACATTGAAAAACAACAACAACGTCAACATTGAAAAACACCAACAAATTCAACAACAACCTCAACATTGAAAAACAACAACAACCTCAACATTGAAAAACACCAACAAATTCAACAACAACTTCAACATTGAAAAACACCAACAAATTCAACAACAACCTCGAAATTGAAAAACACCAACAAATTCAACAACAACCTCAACATTGAAAAACAACAACAACCTCAACATTGAGAAACACCAACAAATTCAACATCAACCTCAACATTGAAAAACAACAGCAACCTCAACATTGAAAAACACCAACAAATTCAACAACAACCTCAACAATTAAAAACACTAACAAATTCAACAACAACCTCAACATTGAAAAACACCAACAAATTTAACAACAACCTCAACTTTGAAAAACAACAACAACCTCAACATGGAAAAACACCAACAAATTCAACAACAACCTCAACATTGAAAAACAACAACAACCTCAACATTGAAAAACACCAACAAATTCAACAACAACCTCAACTTTGAAAAACAACAATAACCTCAACATTGAAAAACACCAACAAATTCAACAACAACCTCAACATTGAAAACAACAACAACCTCAACATTGAAAAACACCAACAAATTCAACAACAACCTCAACAATGAAAAACACCAACAAATTCAACAACAACCTCAACATTGAAAAACAACAACAAACTCAAATTTGCAAAACACCAACAAATTCAACAACAACCTCAACATTTAAAAACAACAACAACCTCAACATTGAAAAACACAAACAAATTCAACAACAACCTCAACATTGAAAAACACCAATAAATTCAACAACAACTTCAACATTGAAAAACACCAACAAATTCAACAACTACCTCGACATTGAAAAACACCAACAAATTCAACAACAACCTCAACATTGAATAACTACAACAACCTCAACATTGAAAAACACCAACAAATAGAACAACAACCTCAACATTGAGAAACAACAACATCAACATTGAAAAACACCACCAAATTCAACAACAACCTCAACATTGAAAAACAACAACAACCTCAACATTGAAAAACAACAGCAAATTCAACAACAACTTCAACATTGAAAAACACCAACAAATTAAACAACAACCTCGAAATTGAAAAACACCAACAAATTCAACAACAACCTCAACATTGAAAAACAACAACAACCTCAACATTGAAAAACACCAACAAATTCAACAACAACCTCAACAATGAAAAACACCAACAAATTCAACAACAACCTCAACATTGAAAAACACCAACAAATTTAACAACAAACTCAACTTTGAAAAACAACAACAACCTCAACATGGAAAAACACCAACAAATTCAACAACAACCTCAAAATTGAAAAACAACAACAACCTCAACATTGAAAAACACCAACAAATTCAACAACAACCTCAACATTGAAAAACAACAACAACCTCAACATTGAAAGGCACCAACAAATTCAACAACAACCTCAACAATGAATAACACCAACAAATTCAACAACCTCAACATTGAAAAACACCAACAAATTTAACAACAACCTCAACTTTGAAAAACAACAACAACCTCAACATGGAAAAACACCAACCAATTCAACAACAACCTCAACATTGAAAAACAACAACAACCTCAAAATTGAAAAACACCAACAAATTCAACAACAACCTCAACATTTAAAAACAACAACAACCTCAACATTGAAAAACACCAACAAATTCAACAACAACCTCAACATTGAAAAACACCAACAAATTCAACAACAACTTCAACATTGAAAAACACGAACAAATTCAACAACAACCTCAACATTGAAAAACACCAACAAATTCAACAACAACCTCAACATTGAAAAACAACAACAACCTCTACATTGAAAAACACCAACAAATTCAACAACAACTCCAACATTGAAAAACACCAACAAATTCAACAACAACCTCGAAATTGAAAAACACCAACAAATTCAACAACAACCTCAACATTGAAAAACAACAATAACCTCAACATTGAAAAACACCAACAAATTCAACAACAACCTCAACATTGAAAACAACAACAACCTCAACATTGAAAAACACCAACAAATTCAACAACAACCTCAACAATGAAAAACACCAACAAATTCAACAACAACCTCAACAATGAAAAACACCAACAAATTCAACAACAACCTCAACATTGAAAAACACCAACAAATTTAACAACAACCTCAACTTTGAAAAACAACAACAACCTCAACATGGAAAAACACCAACAAATTCAACAACAACCTCAACATTGAAAAACAACAACAACCTCAAATTTGCAAAACACCAACAAATTCAACAACAACCTCAACATTTAAAAACAACAACAACCTCAACATTGAAAAACACCAACAAATTCAACAACAACCTCAACATTGAAAAACACCAACAAATTCAACAACAACTTCAACATTGAAAAACACCAACAAATTCAACAACAACCTCGACATTGAAAAACACGAACAAATTCAACAACAACCTCAACATTGAAAAACTACAACAACCTCAACATTGAAAAACACCAACAAATATAACAACAACCTCAACATTGAAAAACAACAACAACCTCAACATTGAAAAACACCAACAAATTCAACAACAACCTCAACATTGAAAAACAACAACAACCTCAACATTGAAAAACAACAACAACCTCAACATTGAAAAACACCAACAAATTCAACAACAACCTCAACATTGAAAAACAACAACAACCTCAACATTGAAAAACACCAACAAATTCAACAACAACTTCAACATTGAAAAACACCAACAAATTCAACAACAACCTCGAAATTGAAAAACACCAACAAATTCAACAACAACCTCAACATTGAAAAACAACAACAACCTCAACATTGAAAAACACCAACAAATTCAACAACAACCTCAACATTGAAAAACAACAGCAACCTCAACATTGAAAAACACCAACAAATTCAACAACAACCTCAACAATGAAAAACGCCAACAAATTCAACAACAACCTCAACATTGAAAAACACCAACAAATTTAGCAACAACCTCAACTTTGAAAAACAACAACATCAACATTGAAAAACACCAACAAATTCAACAACAACCTCAGCATTGAAAAACAACAACAACCTCAACATTGAAAAACAACAACAAATTCAACAACAACTCCAACATTGAAAAACACCAACAAATTAAACAACAACCTCGAAATCGAAAAACACCAACAAATTCAACAACAACCTCAACATTGAAAAACAACAACAACCTCAACATTGAAAAACACCAACAAATTCAACAACAACCTCAACATTGAAAAACAACAACAACCTCAACTTTGAAACACACCAACAAATTCAACAACAACCTCAACAATGAAAAACACCAACAAATTCAACAACAACCTCAACATTGAAAACACCAACAAATTTAACAACAAACTCAACTTTGAAAAACAACAACAACCTCAACATGGAAAAACACCAACAAATTCAACAACAACCTCAACATTGAAAAACAAAAACAACCTCAACATTGAAAAACACCAACAAATTCAACAACAACCTCAACATTGAAAAACAACAACAACCTCAACATTGAAAAACACCAACAAATTCAACAACAACCTCAACAATGAAAAACACCAACAAATTCAACAACAACCTCAACATTGAAAAACACCAACAAATTTAACAACAACCTCAACTTTGAAAAACAACAACAACCTCAACATGGAAAAACACCAACAAATTCATCAACAACCTCAACATTGAAAAACAACAACAACCTCAAAATTGAAAAACACCAACAAATTCAACAACAACCTCAACATTGAAAAACAACAACAACCTCAACATTGAAAAACACCAACAAATTCAACAACAACCTCAACAATGAAAAACACCAACAAATTCAACAACAACCTCAACATTGAAAAACACCAACAAATTTAACAACAACCTCAACTTTGAAAAACAACAACAACCTCAACATGGAAAAACACCAACAAATTCAACAACAACCTCGAAATTGAAAAACACCAACAAATTCAACAACAACCTCAACATTGAAAAACAACAATAACCTCAACATTGAAAAACACCAACAAATTCAACAACAACCTCAACATTGATAACAACAACAACCTCAACATTGAAAAACACCAACAAATTCAACAACAACCTCAACAATGAAAAACACCAACAAATTCAACAACAACCTCAACATTGAAAAACACCAACAAATTTAACAACAACCTCAACTTTGAAAAACAACAACAACCTCAACATGGAAAAACACCAACAAATTCAACAACAACCTCAACATTGAAAAACAACAACAACCTCAAATTTGCAAAACACCAACAAATTCAACAACAACCTCAACATTTAAAAACAACAACAACCTCAACATTGAAAAACACCAACAAATTCAACAACAACCTCAACATTGAAAAACACCAACAAATTCAACAACAACTTCAACATTGAAAAACACCAACAACTTCAACAACAACCTCGACATTGAAAAACACCAACAAATTATACAACAACCTCAACATTGAAAAACTACAACAACCTCAACATTGAAAAACACCAACAAATATAACAACAACCTCAACATTGAAAAACAACAACAACCTCAACATTGAAAAACACCAACAAATTCAACAACAACCTCAACATTGAAAAACAACAACAACCTCAACATTGAAAAACAACAACAACGTCAACATTGAAAAACACCAACAAATTCAACAACAACCTCAACATTGAAAAACAACAACAACCTCAACATTGAAAAACACCAACAAATTCAACAACAACTTCAACATTGAAAAACACCAACAAATTCAACAACAACCTCGAAATTGAAAAACACCAACAAATTCAACAACAACCTCAACATTGAAAAACAACAACAACCTCAACATTGAGAAACACCAACAAATTCAACATCAACCTCAACATTGAAAAACAACAGCAACCTCAACATTGAAAAACACCAACAAATTCAACAACAACCTCAACAATGAAAAACACTAACAAATTCAACAACAACCTCAACATTGAAAAACACCAACAAATTTAACAACAACCTCAACTTTGAAAAACAACAACAACCTCAACATGGAAAAACACCAACAAATTCAACAACAACCTCAACATTGAAAAACAACAACAACCTCAACATTGAAAAACACCAACAAATTCAACAACAACCTCAACTTTGAAAAACAACAATAACCTCAACATTGAAAAACACCAACAAATTCAACAACAACCTCAACATTGAAAACAACAACAACCTCAACATTGAAAAACACCAACAAATTCAACAACAACCTCAACAATGAAAAACACCAACAAATTCAACAACAACCTCAACATTGAAAAACAACAACAACCTCAAATTTGCAAAACACCAACAAATTCAACAACAACCTCAACATTTAAAAACAACAACAACCTCAACATTGAAAAACACAAACAAATTCAACAACAACCTCAACATTGAAAAACAACAATAAATTCAACAACAACTTCAACATTGAAAAACACCAACAAATTCAACAACTACCTCGACATTGAAAAACACCAACAAATTCAACAACAACCTCAACATTGAATAACTACAACAACCTCAACATTGAAAAACACCAACAAATAGAACAACAACCTCAACATTGAGAAACAACAACATCAACATTGAAAAACACCACCAAATTCAACAACAACCTCAACATTGAAAAACAACAACAACCTCAACATTGAAAAACAACAGCAAATTCAACAACAACTTCAACATTGAAAAACACCAACAAATTAAACAACAACCTCGAAATTGAAAAACACCAACAAATTCAACAACAACCTCAACATTGAAAAACAAAAGCAACCTCAACATTGAAAAACACCAACAAATTCAACAACAACCTCAACAATGAAAAACACCAACAAATTCAACAACAACCTCAACATTGAAAAACACCAACAAATTTAACAACAAACTCAACTTTGAAAAACAACAACAACCTCAACATGGAAAAACACCAACAAATTCAACAACAACCTCAAAATTGAAAAACAACAACAACCTCAACATTGAAAAACACCAACAAATTCAACAACAACCTCAACATTGAAAAACAACAACAACCTCAACATTGAAAGGCACCAACAAATTCAACAACAACCTCAACAATGAATAACACCAACAAATTCAACAACCTCAACATTGAAAAACACCAACAAATTTAACAACAACCTCAACTTTGAAAAACAACAACAACCTCAACATGGAAAAACACCAACCAATTCAACAACAACCTCAACATTGAAAAACAACAACAACCTCAAAATTGAAAAACACCAACAAATTCAACAACAACCTCAACATTTAAAAACAACAACAACCTCAACATTGAAAAACACCAACAAATTCAACAACAACCTCAACATTGAAAAACACCAACAAATTCAACAACAACTTCGACATTGAAAAACACGAACAAATTCAACAACAACCTCAACATTGAAAAACACCAACAAATTCAACAACAACCTCAACATTGAAAAACAACAACAACCTCTACATTGAAAAACACCAACAAATTCAACAACAACTCCAACATTGAAAAACACCAACAAATTCAACAACAACCTCGAAATTGAAAAACACCAACAAATTCAACAACAACCTCAACATTGAAAAACAACAATAACCTCAACATTGAAAAACACCAACAAATTCAACAACAACCTCAACATTGAAAACAACAACAACCTCAACATTGAAAAACACCAACAAATTCAACAACAACCTCAACAATGAAAAACACCAACAAATTCAACAACAACCTCAACATTGAAAAACACCAACAAATTTAACAACAACCTCAACTTTGAAAAACAACAACAACCTCAACATGGAAAAACACCAACAAATTCAACAACAACCTCAACATTGAAAAACAACAACAACCTCAAATTTGCAAAACACCAACAAATTCAACTACAACCTCAACATTTAAAAACAACAACAACCTCAACATTGAAAAACACCAACAAATTCAACAACAACCTCAACATTGAAAAACACCAACAAATTCAACAACAACTTCAACATTGAAAAACACCAACAAATTCAACAACAACCTCGACATTGAAAAACACGAACAAATTCAACAACAACCTCAACATTGAAAAACTACAACAACCTCAACATTGAAAAACACCAACAAATATAACAACAACCTCAACATTGAAAAACAACAACAACCTCAACATTGAAAAACACCAACAAATTCAACAACAACCTCAACATTGAAAAACAACAACAACCTCAACATTGAAAAACAACAACAACCTCAACATTGAAAAACACCAACAAATTCAACAACAACCTCAACATTGAAAAACAACAACAACCTCAACATTGAAAAACACCAACAAATTCAACAACAACTTCAACATTGAAAAACACCAACAAATTCAACAACAACCTCGAAATTGAAAAACACCAACAAATTCAACAACAACCTCAACATTGAAAAACAACAACCACCTCAACATTGAAAAACACCAACAAATTAGCAACAACCTCAACATTGAAAAACAACAGCAACCTCAACATTGAAAAACACCAACAAATTCAACAACAACCTCAACAATGAAAAACGCCAACAAATTCAACAACAACCTCAACATTGAAAAACACCAACAAATTTAGCAACAACCTCAACTTTGAAAAACAACAACAACCTCAGCATGGAAAAACACCAACAAATTCAACAACAACCTCAACATTGAAAAACAACAACAACCTCAACATTGAAAAACAACAAAAAATTCAACAACAACCTCAACTTTGAAAAACAACAATAACCTCAACATTGAAAAACACCAAGAAATTCAACAACGACCTCAACATTGACAAAAACCAGCAAATTCAACAACAACCTCAACATTGAACAACACCAACAAATTCAACAAAACCTCAACACTGAAAAACAACAACAAATTCAACAACAACCTCAACATTGAAAACACCAACAAATTCAACAACAACCTCAACATTGAAAATACCAACAAATTCTACAACAACCTCGACAATGAAAAACACCAACAAATTCTACAACAACCTCGACATTCAAAAACACCAACAAATTCAATAACAACCTCGACATTGAAACACAGCAACAAATTCAACAAAAACCTCAACATTGAAAAACTCCTACAAATTCAACAACAACCTCAACACTGAAAACACCAACAAATTCAACAACAACCTCAACATTGAAAATACCAACAAATTTAACAACAACCTCGACATTGAAAAACACCAACAAATTCAACAACAACCTCGACATTCAAAACCACCAACAAATTCAACAACAACCTCGACATTGAAACACAGCAACAAATTCAACAATCTCAACATTGAAAAACACAAATAACTTCAACAACAACCACAACATTGAAAAAAAACAAAACTTCAACATTGAAAAAAAGCAACAATTTCAACAACAACGTCAACATTGAAAACACCAACAAATTCAACAACCTCACTATTGAAAAACAACAACAACCTCAACATTGAAAAACATAAACAAATTCAACAACAACCTCGACATTGAAAAACACCAACAAATTCAACAACAACCTCAACATTGAAAACAACAACAACCTCAACATTGAAAAACACCAACAAATTCAACAACAACCTCAACAATGAAAAACACCAACAAATTCAACAACAACCTCAACATTGAAAAACACCAACAAATTTAACAACAACCTCAACTTTGAAAAACAACAACAACCTCAACATGGAAAAACACCAACAAATTCAACAACAACCTCAACATTGAAAAACAACAACAACCTCAAATTTGCAAAACACCAACAAATTCAACAACAACCTCAACATTTAAAAACAACAACAACCTCAACATTGAAAAACACCAACAAATTCAACAACAACCTCAACATTGAAAAACACCAACAAATTCAACAACAACTTCAACATTGAAAAACACCAACAAATTCAACAACAACCTCGACATTGAAAAACACCAACAAATTCAACAACAACCTCAACATTGAAAAACTACAACAACCTCAACATTGAAAAACACCAACAAATATAACAACAACCTCAACATTGAAAAACACCAACAAATTCAACAACAACCTCAACATTGAAAAACAACAACAACCTCAACATTGAAAAACAACAACAACCTCAACATTGAAAAACACCAACAAATTCAACAACAACCTCAACATTGAAAAACAACAACAACCTCAACATTGAAAAACACCAACAAATTCAACAACAACTTCAACATTGAAAAACACCAACAAATTCAACAACAACCTCGAAATTGAAAAACACCAACAAATTCAACAACAACCTCAACATTGAAAAACAACAACAACCTCAACATTGAAAAACACCAACAAATTCAACAACAACCTCAACATTGAAAAACAACAGCAACCTCAACATTGAAAAACACCAACAAATTCAACAACAACCTCAACAATGAAAAACGCCAACAAATTCAACAACAACCTCAACATTGAAAAACACCAACAAATTTAGCAACAACCTCAACTTTGAAAAACAACAACAACCTCAGCATGGAAAAACACCAACAAATTCAACAACAACCTCAACATTGAAAAACAACAACAACCTCAACATTGAAAAACAACAAAAAATTCAACAACAACCTCAACTTTGAAAAACAACAATAACCTCAACATTGAAAAACACCAAGAAATTCAACAACGACCTCAACATTGACAAAAACCAGCAAATTCAACAACAACCTCAACATTGAACAACACCAACAAATTCAACAAAACCTCAACACTGAAAAACACCAACAAATTCAACAACAACCTCAACATTGAAAACACCAACAAATTCAACAACAACCTCAACATTGAAAATACCAACAAATTCTACAACAACCTCGACAATGAAAAACACCAACAAATTCTACAACAACCTCGACATTCAAAAACACCAACAAATTCAATAACAACCTCGACATTGAAACACAGCAACAAATTCAACAAAAACCTCAACATTGAAAAACTCCTACAAATTCAACAACAACCTCAACACTGAAAACACCAACAAATTCAATAACAACCTCAACATTGAAAATACCAACAAATTCAACAACAACCTCGACATTGAAAAACACCAACAAATTCAACAACAACCTCGACATTCAAAACCACCAACAAATTCAACAACAACCTCGACATTGAAACACAGCAACAAATTCAACAATCTCAACATTGAAAAACACCAATAACTTCAACAACAACCACAACATTGAAAAAAAACAAAACTTCAACATTGAAAAAAAGCAACAATTTCAACAACAACGTCAACATTGAAAACACCAACAAATTCAACAACCTCACTATTGAAAAACAACAACAACCTCAACATTGAAAAACATCAACAAATTCAACAACAACCTCGACATTGAAAAACACCAACAAATTATACAACAACCTCAACATTGAAAAACTACAACAACCTCAACATTGAAAAACACCAACAAATATAACAACAACCTCAACATTGAAAAACAACAACAACCTCAACATTGAAAAACACCAACAAATTCAACAACAACCTCAACATTGAAAAACAACAACAACCTCAACATTGAAAAACAACAACAACGTCAACATTGAAAAACACCAACAAATTCAACAACAACCTCAACATTGAAAAACAACAACAACCTCAACATTGAAAAACACCAACAAATTCAACAACAACTTCAACATTGAAAAACACCAACAAATTCAACAACAACCTCGAAATTGAAAAACACCAACAAATTCAACAACAACCTCAACATTGAAAAACAACAACAACCTCAACATTGAGAAACACCAACAAATTCAACATCAACCTCAACATTGAAAAACAACAGCAACCTCAACATTGAAAAACACCAACAAATTCAACAACAACCTCAACAATGAAAAACACTAACAAATTCAACAACAACCTCAACATTGAAAAACACCAACAAGTTTAACAACAACCTCAACTTTGAAAAACAACAACAACCTCAACATGGAAAAACACCAACAAATTCAACAACAACCTCAACATTGAAAAACAACAACAACCTCAACATTGAAAAACACCAACAAATTCAACAACAACCTCAACTTTGAAAAACAACAATAACCTCAACATTGAAAAACACCAAAAAATTCAACAACAACCTCAACATTGAAAACAACAACAACCTCAACATTGAAAAACACCAACAAATTCAACAACAACCTCAACAATGAAAAACACCAACAAATTCAACAACAACCTCAACATTGAAAAACAACAACAACCTCAAATTTGCAAAACACCAACAAATTCAACAACAACCTCAACATTTAAAAACAACAACAACCTCAACATTGAAAAACACAAACAAATTCAACAACAACCTCAACATTGAAAAACACCAATAAATTCAACAACAACTTCAACATTGAAAAACACCAACAAATTCAACAACTACCTCGACATTGAAAAACACCAACAAATTCAACAACAACCTCAACATTGAATAACTACAACAACCTCAACATTGAAAAACACCACCAAATTCAACAACAACCTCAACATTGAAAAACAACAACAACCTCAACATTGAAAAACACCACCAAATTCAACAACAACTTCAACATTGAAAAACACCAACAAATTAAACAACAACCTCGAAATTGAAAAACACCAACAAATTCAACAACAACCTCAACATTGAAAAATAACAACAACCTCAACATTGAAAAACACCAACAAATTCAACAACAACCTCAACAATGAAAAACACCAACAAATTCAACAACAACCTCAACATTGAAAAACACCAACAAATTTAACAACAAACTCAACTTTGAAAAACAACAACAACCTCAACATGGAAAAACACCAACAAATTCAACAACAACCTCAAAATTGAAAAACAACAACAACCTCAACATTGAAAAACACCAACAAATTCAACAACAACCTCAACATTGAAAAACAACAACAACCTCAACATTGAAAGGCACCAACAAATTCAACAACAACCTCAACAATGAAAAACACCAACAAATTCAACAACAACCTCAACATTGAAAAACACCAACAAATTTAACAACAACCTCAACTTTGAAAAACAACAACAACCTCAACATGGAAAAACACCAACCAATTCAACAACAACCTCAACATTGAAAAACAACAACAACCTCAAAATTGAAAAACAACAACAAATTCAACAACAACCTCAACATTTAAAAACAACAACAACCTCAACATTGAAAAACACCAACAAATTCAACAACAACCTCAACATTGAAAAACAACAACAACCTCAACATTGAAAAACACCAACAAATTCAACAACAACCTCAACAATGAAAAACACCAACAAATTCAACAACAACCTCAACATTGAAAAACAACAACAAATTTAACAACAACCTCAACTTTGAAAAACAATAACAACCTCAACATGGAAAAGCACCAACAAATTCAACAACAACCTCAACATTGAAAAACAACAACAACCTCAAAATTGAAAAACACCAACAAATTCAACAACAACCTCGACATTCAAAAACACCAACAAATTCAATAACAACCTCGACATTGAAACACAGCAACAAATTCAACAAAAACCTCAACATTGAAAAACTCCTACAAATTCAACAACAACCTCAACACTGAAAACACCAACAAATTCAACAACAACCTCAACATTGAAAATACCAACAAATTCAACAACAACCTCGACATTGAAAAACACCAACAAATTCAACAACAACCTCGACATTCAAAACCACCAACAAATTCAACAACAACCTCGACATTGAAACACAGCAAAAAATTCAACAATCTCAACATTGAAAAACACCAATAACTTCAACAACAACCACAACATTGAAAAAAAACAAAACTTCAACATTGAAAAAAAGCAACAATTTCAACAACAACGTCAACATTGAAAACACCAACAAATTCAACAACCTCACTATTGAAAAACAACAACAACCTCAACATTGAAAAACATCAACAAATTCAACAACAACCTCGACATTGAAAAACACCAACAAATTATACAACAACCTCAACATTGAAAAACTACAACAACCTCAACATTGAAAAACACCAACAAATATAACAACAACCTCAACATTGAAAAACAACAACAACCTCAACATTGAAAAACACCAACAAATTCAACAACAACCTCAACATTGAAAAACAACAACAACCTCAACATTGAAAAACAACAACAACGTCAACATTGAAAAACACCAACAAATTCAACAACAACCTCAACATTGAAAAACAACAACAACCTCAACATTGAAAAACACCAACAAATTCAACAACAACTTCAACATTGAAAAACACCAACAAATTCAACAACAACCTCGAAATTGAAAAACACCAACAAATTCAACAACAACCTCAACATTGAAAAACAACAACAACCTCAACATTGAGAAACACCAACAAATTCAACATCAACCTCAACATTGAAAAACAACAGCAACCTCAACATTGAAAAACACCAACAAATTCAACAACAACCTCAACAATGAAAAACACTAACAAATTCAACAACAACCTCAACATTGAAAAACACCAACAAGTTTAACAACAACCTCAACTTTGAAAAACAACAACAACCTCAACATGGAAAAACACCAACAAATTCAACAACAACCTCAACATTGAAAAACAACAACAACCTCAACATTGAAAAACACCAACAAATTCAACAACAACCTCAACTTTGAAAAACAACAATAACCTCAACATTGAAAAACACCAACAAATTCAACAACAACCTCAACATTGAAAACAACAACAACCTCAACATTGAAAAACACCAACAAATTCAACAACAACCTCAACAATGAAAAACACCAACAAATTCAACAACAACCTCAACATTGAAAAACAACAACAACCTCAAATTTGCAAAACACCAACAAATTCAACAACAACCTCAACATTTAAAAACAACAACAACCTCAACATTGAAAAACACAAACAAATTCAACAACAACCTCAACATTGAAAAACACCAATAAATTCAACAACAACTTCAACATTGAAAAACACCAACAAATTCAACAACTACCTCGACATTGAAAAACACCAACAAATTCAACAACAACCTCAACATTGAATAACTACAACAACCTCAACATTGAAAAACACCACCAAATTCAACAACAACCTCAACATTGAAAAACAACAACAACCTCAACATTGAAAAACAACAGCAAATTCAACAACAACTTCAACATTGAAAAACACCAACAAATTAAACAACAACCTCGAAATTGAAAAACACCAACAAATTCAACAACAACCTCAACATTGAAAAACAACAACAACCTCAACATTGAAAAACACCAACAAATTCAACAACAACCTCAACAATGAAAAACACCAACAAATTCAACAACAACCTCAACATTGAAAAACACCAACAAATTTAACAACAAACTCAACTTTGAAAAACAACAACAACCTCAACATGGAAAAACACCAACAAATTCAACAACAACCTCAAAATTGAAAAACAACAACAACCTCAACATTGAAAAACACCAACAAATTCAACAACAACCTCAACATTGAAAAACAACAACAACCTCAACATTGAAAGGCACCAACAAATTCAACAACAACCTCAACAATGAAAAACACCAACAAATTCAACAACAACCTCAACATTGAAAAACACCAACAAATTTAACAACAACCTCAACTTTGAAAAACAACAACAACCTCAACATGGAAAAACACCAACCAATTCAACAACAACCTCAACATTGAAAAACAACAACAACTTCAACATTGAAAAACAACAACAACCTCAACATTGAAAGGCACCAACAAATTCAACAACAACCTCAACAATGAAAAACACCAACAAATTCAACAACAACCTCAACATTGAAAAACACCAACAAATTTAACAACAACCTCAACTTTGAAAAACAACAACAACCTCAACATGGAAAAACACCAACCAATTCAACAACAACCTCAACATTGAAAAACAACAACAACCTCAAAATTGAAAAACAACAACAAATTCAACAACAACCTCAACATTTAAAAACAACAACAACCTCAACATTGAAAAACACCAACAAATTCAACAACAACCTCAACATTGAAAAACAACAACAACCTCAACGTTGAAAAACACCAACAAATTCAACAACAACCTCAACAATGAAAAACACCAACAAATTCAACAACAACCTCAACATTGAAAAACAACAACAAATTTAACAACAACCTCAACTTTGAAAAACAATAACAACCTCAACATGGAAAAGCACCAACAAATTCAACAACAACCTCAACATTGAAAAACAACAACAACCTCAAAATTGAAAAACACCAACAAATTCAACAACAACCTCAACATTGAAAAACACCAACAAATTCAACAACAACTTCAACATTGAAAAACACCAACAAATTCAACAACTACCTCGACATTGAAAAACACCAACAAATTCAACAACAACCTCAACATTGAATAACTACAACAACCTCAACATTGAAAAACACCAACAAATACAACAACAACCTCAACATTGAAAAAGAACAACATCAACATTGAAAAACACCAACAAATTCAACAACAACCTCAGCATTGAAAAACAACAACAACCTCAACATTGAAAAACAACAACAAATTCAACAACAACTTCAACATTGAAAAACACCAACAAATTAAACAACAACCTCGAAATTGAAAAACACCAACAAATTCAACAACAACCTCAACATTGAAAAACAACAACAACCTCAACATTGAAAAACACCAACAAATTCAACAACAACCTCAACATTGAAAAACAACAACAACCTCAACTTTGAAACACACCAACAAATTCAACAACAACCTCAACAATGAAAAACACCAACAAATTCAACAACAACCTCAACATTGAAAACACCAACAAATTTAACAACAAACTCAACTTTGAAAAACAACAACAACCTCAACATGGAAAAACACCAACAAATTCAGCAACAACCTCAACATTGAAAAACAAAAACAAACTCAACATTGAAAAACACCAACAAATTCAACAACAACCTCAACATTGAAAAACAACAACAACCTCAACATTGAAAAACACCAACAAATTCAACAACAACCTCAACAATGAAAAACACCAACAAATTCAACAACAACCTCAACATTGAAAAACACCAACAAATTTAACAACAACCTCAACTTTGAAAAACAACAACAACCTCAACATGGAAAAACACCAACAAATTCATCAACAACCTCAACATTGAAAAACAACAACAACCTCAAAATTGAAAAACACCAACAAATTCTACAACAACCTCAACATTTAAAAACAACAACAACCTCAACATTGAAAAACACCAACAAATTCAACAACAACCTCAACATTGAAAAACACCAACAAATTCAACAACAACTTCAACATTGAAAAACACCAACGAATTCAACAACATCCTCAACATTGAAAAACACCAACAAATTCAACAACAACCTCAACATTGAAAAACAACAACAACCTCAACATTGAAAAACACCAACAAATTCAACAACAACTTCAACATTGAAAAACACCAACAAATTCAACAACAACCTCGAAATTGAAAAACACCAACAAATTCAACAACAACCTCAACATTGAAAAACAACAATAACCTCAACATTGAAAAACACCAACAAATTCAACAACAACCTCAACATTGAAAACAACAACAACCTCAACATTGAAAAACACCAACAAATTCAACAACAACCTCAACAATGAAAAACACCAACAAATTCAACAACAACCTCAACATTGAAAAACACCAACAAATTTAACAACAACCTCAACTTTGAAAAACAACAACAACCTCAACATGGAAAAACACCAACAAATTCAACAACAACCTCAACATTGAAAAACAACAACAACCTCAAATTTGCAAAACACCAACAAATTCAACAACAACCTCAACATTTAAAAACAACAACAACCTCAACATTGAAAAACACCAACAAATTCAACAACAACCTCAACATTGAAAAACACCAACAAATTCAACAACAACTTCAACATTGAAAAACACCAACAACTTCAACAACAACCTCGACATTGAAAAACACCAACAAATTATACAACAACCTCAACATTGAAAAACTACAACAACCTCAACATTGAAAAACACCAACAAATATAACAACAACCTCAACATTGAAAAACAACAACAACCTCAACATTGAAAAACACCAACAAATTCAACAACAACCTCAACATTGAAAAACAACAACAAATTCAACATTGAAAAACAACAACAACGTCAACATTGAAAAACACCAACAAATTCAACAACAACCTCAACATTGAAAAACAACAACAACCTCAACATTGAAAAACACCAACAAATTCAACAACAACTTCAACATTGAAAAACACCAACAAATTCAACAACAACCTCGAAATTGAAAAACACCAACAAATTCAACAACAACCTCAACATTGAAAAACAACAACAACCTCAACATTGAGAAACACCAACAAATTCAACATCAACCTGAACATTGAAAAACAACAGCAACCTCAACATTGAAAAACACCAACAAATTCAACAACAACCTCAACAATGAAAAACACTAACAAATTCAACAAGAACCTCAACATTGAAAAACACCAACAAATTTAACAACAACCTCAACATTGAAAAACACCAACAAATTTAACAACAACCTCAACTTTGAAAAACAACAACAACCTCAACATGGAAAAACACCAACAAATTCAACAACAACCTCAACACTGAAAAACAACAACAACCTCAACATTGAAAAACACCAACAAATTCAACAACAACCTCAACTTTGAAAAACAACAATAACCTCAACATTGAAAAACACCAACAAATTCAACAACAACCTCAACATTGAAAACAACAACAACCTCAACATTGAAAAACACCAACAAATTCAACAACAACCTCAACAATGAAAAACACCAACAAATTCAACAACAACCTCAACATTGAAAAACAACAACAACCTCAAATTTGCAAAACACCAACAAATTCAACAACAACCTCAACATTTAAAAACAACAACAACCTCAACATTGAAAAACACAAACAAATTCAACAACAACCTCAACATTGAAAAACACCAATAAATTCAACAACAACTTCAACATTGAAAAACACCAACAAATTCAACAACTACCTCGACATTGAAAAACACCAACAAATTCAACAACAACCTCAACATTGAATAACTACAACAACCTCAACATTGAAAAACACCAACAAATAGAACAACAACCTCAACATTGAGAAACAACAACATCAACATTGAAAAACACCACCAAATTCAACAACAACCTCAACATTGAAAAACAACAACAACCTCAACATTGAAAAACAACAGCAAATTCAACAACAACTTCAACATTGAAAAACACCAACAAATTAAACAACAACCTCGAAATTGAAAAACACCAACAAATTCAACAACAACCTCAACATTGAAAAACAACAACAACCTCAACATTGAAAAACACCAACAAATTCAACAACAACCTCAACAATGAAAAACACCAACAAATTCAACAACAACCTCAACATTGAAAAACACCAACAAATTTAACAACAAACTCAACTTTGAAAAACAACAACAACCTCAACATGGAAAAACACCAACAAATTCAACAACCTCAAAATTGAAAAACAACAACAACCTCAACATTGAAAAACACCAACAAATTCAACAACAACCTCAACATTGAAAAACAACAACAACCTCAACATTGAAAGGCACCAACAAATTCAACAACAACCTCAACAATGAAAAACACCAACAAATTCAACAACAACCTCAACATTGAAAAACACCAACAAATTTAACAACAACCTCAACTTTGAAAAACAACAACAACCTCAACATGGAAAAACACCAACCAATTCAACAACAACCTCAACATTGAAAAACAACAACAACCTCAAAATTGAAAAACACCAACAAATTCAACAACAACCTCAACATTTAAAAACAACAACAACCTCAACATTAAAAAACACCAACAAATTCAACAACAACCTCAACATTGAAAAACACCAACAAATTCAACAACAACTTCAACATTGAAAAACACGAACAAATTCAACAACAACCTCAACATTGAAAAACACCAACAAATTCAACAACAACCTCAACATTGAAAAACAACAACAACCTCTACATTGAAAAACACCAACAAATTCAACAACAACTCCAACATTGAAAAACACCAACAAATTCAACAACAACCTCGAAATTGAAAAACACCAACAAATTCAACAACAACCTCAACATTGAAAAACAACAATAACCTCAACATTGAAAAACACCAACAAATTCAACAACAACCTCAACATTGAAAACAACAACTACCTCAACATTGAAAAACACCAACAAATTCAACAACAACCTCAACAATGAAAAACACCAACAAATTCAACAACAACCTCAACATTGAAAAACACCAACAAATTTAACAACAACCTCAACTTTGAAAAACAACAACAACCTCAACATGGAAAAACACCAACAAATTCAACAACAACCTCAACATTGAAAAACAACAACAACCTCAAATTTGCAAAACACCAACAAATTCAACAACAACCTCAGCATTTAAAAACAACAACAACCTCAACATTGAAAAACACCAACAAATTCAACAACAACCTCAACATTGAAAAACACCAACAAATTCAACAACAACTTCAACATTGAAAAACACCAACAAATTCAACAACAACCTCGACATTGAAAAACACCAACAAATTCAACAACAACCTCAACATTGAAAAACTACAACAACCTCAACATTGAAAAACACCAACAAATATAACAACAACCTCAACATTGAAAAACAACAACAACCTCAACATTGAAAAACACCAACAAATTCAACAACAACCTCAACATTGAAAAACAACAACAACCTCAACATTGAAAAACAACAACAACCTCAACATTGAAAAACACCAACAAATTCAACAACAACCTCAACATTGAAAAACAACAACAACCTCAACATTGAAAAACACCAACAAATTCAACAACAACCTCAACTTTGAAAAACAACAATAACCTCAACATTGAAAAACACCAAGAAATTCAACAACGACCTCAACATTGACAAAAACCAGCAAATTCAACAACAACCTCAACATTGAACAACACCAACAAATTCAACAAAAACCTCAACACTGAAAAACACCAACAAATTCAACAACAACCTCAACATTGAAAACACCAACAAATTCAACAACAACCTCAACATTGAAAATACCAACAAATTCTACAACAACCTCGACAATGAAAAACACCAACAAATTCTACAACAACCTCGACATTCAAAAACACCAACAAATTCAATAACAACCTCGACATTGAAACACAGCAACAAATTCAACAAAAACCTCAACATTGAAAAACACCTACAAATTCAACAACAACCTCAACATTGAAAACACCAACAAATTCAACAACAACCTCAACATTGAAAATACCAACAAATTCAACAACAACCTCGACATTGAAAAACACCAACAAATTCAACAACAACCTCGACATTCAAAACCACCAACAAATTCAACAACAACCTCGACATTGAAACACAGCAACAAATTCAACAACCTCAACATTGAAAAACACCAATAACTTCAACAACAACCACAACATTGAAAAAAAACAAAACTTCAACATTGAAAAAAAGCAACAATTTCAACAACAACGTCAACATTGAAAACACCAACAAATTCAACAACCTCACTATTGAAAAACAACAACAACCTCAACATTGAAAAACATCAACAAATTCAACAACAACCTCAACATTGAAAAACAACAACAACCTCAACATTGAAAAACACCAAAAAATTCAACAACAACCTCAACTTTGAAAAACACCAACAATTTCAACAACAACCTCAACATTGAAAACACCAACAAACTCAACAACAACTTCAACATTGAAAAACACCAACAAATTCAACAACAACCTCGACAATGAAAAACACCAACAAATTCAACAACAACCTCGATATTGAAAACACCAACAAATACAACAACAACCTCGACATTGAAAAACAGCAACAAATTCAACAACAACCTCAATATTGAAAAACAACAACAACCTCAACACTGAAAAACACCAACAAATTCAACAACAACCTCAACATTGAAAAAAACCAAAAACCTCAACATTGAAAATCAAAAACAACTTTAACATTGAAAAATCCCTACAAATTCAACAACAACCTCGAATTTGAAAAACACCAACAAATTCAACAACAACCTCAACACTGAAAAACACCAACAAATTCAACAACAACCTCAACGTTGAAAAGACTAACGAATTCAACAACAACCTCAGCATTGAAGAACAACAACAACCTCAACATTGGAAAACTCCAACAAATTCAACAACAACCTCAAAATTGAAAAACAACAACAACCTCAACATTGAAAAACACCAACAACTTCAACAACAACCTCAACATTGAAAATCCACAACAACCTCAACATTGAAAACAACAACAAATTCAACAACAACCTCAACATTGAAAACAACAACAACCTCAACATTGAAAAACACCAACAAATTCAACAACAACCTCAACAATGAAAAACACCAACAAATTCAACAACAACCTCAACATTGAAAAACACCAACAAATTTAACAACAACCTCAACTTTGAAAAACAACAACAACCTCAACATGGAAAAACACCAACAAATTCAACAACAACCTCAACATTGAAAAACAACAACAACCTCAAATTTGCAAAACACCAACAAATTCAACAACAACCTCAACATTTAAAAACAACAACAACCTCAACATTGAAAAACACCAACAAATTCAACAACAACCTCAACATTGAAAAACACCAACAAATTCAACAACAACTTCAACATTGAAAAACACCAACAACTTCAACAACAACCTCGACATTGAAAAACACCAACAAATTATACAACAACCTCAACATTGAAAAACTACAACAACCTCAACATTGAAAAACACCAACAAATATAACAACAACCTCAACATTGAAAAACAACAACAACCTCAACATTGAAAAACACCAACAAATTCAACAACAACCTCAACATTGAAAAACAACAACAAATTCAACATTGAAAAACAACAACAACGTCAACATTGAAAAACACCAACAAATTCAACAACAACCTCAACATTGAAAAACAACAACAACCTCAACATTGAAAAACACCAACAAATTCAACAACAACTTCAACATTGAAAAACACCAACAAATTCAACAACAACCTCGAAATTGAAAAACACCAACAAATTCAACAACAACCTCAACATTGAAAAACAACAACAACCTCAACATTGAGAAACACCAACAAATTCAACATCAACCTGAACATTGAAAAACAACAGCAACCTCAACATTGAAAAACACCAACAAATTCAACAACAACCTCAACAATGAAAAACACTAACAAATTCAACAAGAACCTCAACATTGAAAAACACCAACAAATTTAACAACAACCTCAACATTGAAAAACACCAACAAATTTAACAACAACCTCAACTTTGAAAAACAACAACAACCTCAACATGGAAAAACACCAACAAATTCAACAACAACCTCAACACTGAAAAACAACAACAACCTCAACATTGAAAAACACCAACAAATTCAACAACAACCTCAACTTTGAAAAACAACAATAACCTCAACATTGAAAAACACCAACAAATTCAACAACAACCTCAACATTGAAAACAACAACAACCTCAACATTGAAAAACACCAACAAATTCAACAACAACCTCAACAATGAAAAACACCAACAAATTCAACAACAACCTCAACATTGAAAAACAACAACAACCTCAAATTTGCAAAACACCAACAAATTCAACAACAACCTCAACATTTAAAAACAACAACAACCTCAACATTGAAAAACACAAACAAATTCAACAACAACCTCAACATTGAAAAACACCAATAAATTCAACAACAACTTCAACATTGAAAAACACCAACAAATTCAACAACTACCTCGACATTGAAAAACACCAACAAATTCAACAACAACCTCAACATTGAATAACTACAACAACCTCAACATTGAAAAACACCAACAAATAGAACAACAACCTCAACATTGAGAAACAACAACATCAACATTGAAAAACACCACCAAATTCAACAACAACCTCAACATTGAAAAACAACAACAACCTCAACATTGAAAAACAACAGCAAATTCAACAACAACTTCAACATTGAAAAACACCAACAAATTAAACAACAACCTCGAAATTGAAAAACACCAACAAATTCAACAACAACCTCAACATTGAAAAACAACAACAACCTCAACATTGAAAAACACCAACAAATTCAACAACAACCTCAACAATGAAAAACACCAACAAATTCAACAACAACCTCAACATTGAAAAACACCAACAAATTTAACAACAAACTCAACTTTGAAAAACAACAACAACCTCAACATGGAAAAACACCAACAAATTCAACAACCTCAAAATTGAAAAACAACAACAACCTCAACATTGAAAAACACCAACAAATTCAACAACAACCTCAACATTGAAAAACAACAACAACCTCAACATTGAAAGGCACCAACAAATTCAACAACAACCTCAACAATGAAAAACACCAACAAATTCAACAACAACCTCAACATTGAAAAACACCAACAAATTTAACAACAACCTCAACTTTGAAAAACAACAACAACCTCAACATGGAAAAACACCAACCAATTCAACAACAACCTCAACATTGAAAAACAACAACAACCTCAAAATTGAAAAACACCAACAAATTCAACAACAACCTCAACATTTAAAAACAACAACAACCTCAACATTAAAAAACACCAACAAATTCAACAACAACCTCAACATTGAAAAACACCAACAAATTCAACAACAACTTCAACATTGAAAAACACGAACAAATTCAACAACAACCTCAACATTGAAAAACACCAACAAATTCAACAACAACCTCAACATTGAAAAACAACAACAACCTCTACATTGAAAAACACCAACAAATTCAACAACAACTCCAACATTGAAAAACACCAACAAATTCAACAACAACCTCGAAATTGAAAAACACCAACAAATTCAACAACAACCTCAACATTGAAAAACAACAATAACCTCAACATTGAAAAACACCAACAAATTCAACAACAACCTCAACATTGAAAACAACAACTACCTCAACATTGAAAAACACCAACAAATTCAACAACAACCTCAACAATGAAAAACACCAACAAATTCAACAACAACCTCAACATTGAAAAACACCAACAAATTTAACAACAACCTCAACTTTGAAAAACAACAACAACCTCAACATGGAAAAACACCAACAAATTCAACAACAACCTCAACATTGAAAAACAACAACAACCTCAAATTTGCAAAACACCAACAAATTCAACAACAACCTCAGCATTTAAAAACAACAACAACCTCAACATTGAAAAACACCAACAAATTCAACAACAACCTCAACATTGAAAAACACCAACAAATTCAACAACAACTTCAACATTGAAAAACACCAACAAATTCAACAACAACCTCGACATTGAAAAACACCAACAAATTCAACAACAACCTCAACATTGAAAAACTACAACAACCTCAACATTGAAAAACACCAACAAATATAACAACAACCTCAACATTGAAAAACAACAACAACCTCAACATTGAAAAACACCAACAAATTCAACAACAACCTCAACATTGAAAAACAACAACAACCTCAACATTGAAAAACAACAACAACCTCAACATTGAAAAACACCAACAAATTCAACAACAACCTCAACATTGAAAAACAACAACAACCTCAACATTGAAAAACACCAACAAATTCAACAACAACCTCAACTTTGAAAAACAACAATAACCTCAACATTGAAAAACACCAAGAAATTCAACAACGACCTCAACATTGACAAAAACCAGCAAATTCAACAACAACCTCAACATTGAACAACACCAACAAATTCAACAAAAACCTCAACACTGAAAAACACCAACAAATTCAACAACAACCTCAACATTGAAAACACCAACAAATTCAACAACAACCTCAACATTGAAAATACCAACAAATTCTACAACAACCTCGACAATGAAAAACACCAACAAATTCTACAACAACCTCGACATTCAAAAACACCAACAAATTCAATAACAACCTCGACATTGAAACACAGCAACAAATTCAACAAAAACCTCAACATTGAAAAACACCTACAAATTCAACAACAACCTCAACATTGAAAACACCAACAAATTCAACAACAACCTCAACATTGAAAATACCAACAAATTCAACAACAACCTCGACATTGAAAAACACCAACAAATTCAACAACAACCTCGACATTCAAAACCACCAACAAATTCAACAACAACCTCGACATTGAAACACAGCAACAAATTCAACAACCTCAACATTGAAAAACACCAATAACTTCAACAACAACCACAACATTGAAAAAAAACAAAACTTCAACATTGAAAAAAAGCAACAATTTCAACAACAACGTCAACATTGAAAACACCAACAAATTCAACAACCTCACTATTGAAAAACAACAACAACCTCAACATTGAAAAACATCAACAAATTCAACAACAACCTCAACATTGAAAAACAACAACAACCTCAACATTGAAAAACACCAAAAAATTCAACAACAACCTCAACTTTGAAAAACACCAACAATTTCAACAACAACCTCAACATTGAAAACACCAACAAACTCAACAACAACTTCAACATTGAAAAACACCAACAAATTCAACAACAACCTCGACAATGAAAAACACCAACAAATTCAACAACAACCTCGATATTGAAAACACCAACAAATACAACAACAACCTCGACATTGAAAAACAGCAACAAATTCAACAACAACCTCAATATTGAAAAACAACAACAACCTCAACACTGAAAAACACCAACAAATTCAACAACAACCTCAACATTGAAAAAAACCAAAAACCTCAACATTGAAAATCAAAAACAACTTTAACATTGAAAAATCCCTACAAATTCAACAACAACCTCGAATTTGAAAAACACCAACAAATTCAACAACAACCTCAACACTGAAAAACACCAACAAATTCAACAACAACCTCAACGTTGAAAAGACTAACGAATTCAACAACAACCTCAGCATTGAAGAACAACAACAACCTCAACATTGGAAAACTCCAACAAATTCAACAACAACCTCAAAATTGAAAAACAACAACAACCTCAACATTGAAAAACACCAACAACTTCAACAACAACCTCAACATTGAAAATCCACAACAACCTCAACATTGAAAACAACAACAAATTCAATAACAACCTCAATATTGAAAAACAACAACAACCTCACCATTGAAAAACACCAACAAATTCAACAACAACCTCAACATTGAAAACACCAACCAATTCAACAACAACATCAACATTGAAAAACAACAACAACTTTAACATTGAAAAACACCAACAAATTCAACAACAACCTCAACATTGAAAAACACCAACAAATTCAACAACAACCTCAACTTTGAAGAACAACAACAACCTCAACATTGAAAAACACCAACAAATTCAACAACAACCTCAACATTTAAGAACAACAACAACCTCATCATTGAAAAACACCAACAAATTCAACAACAACCTCAACATTGAAAAAAGCCAACAAATTCAACAACAACCTCAACATTGAAAAACACCAACAAATTCAACAACAACCTCAACAAAGAAAAACACCAACAAATTCAACAACAACCTCAACATTGAAAAAAACCAACAAATTCAACAACAAGCACAACATTGAAAAAAACCAAAAAATTCAACAACAACCTCAACATTGAACAACACCAACAAATTCAACAACAACCTCAATATTGAAAAACAACAACAACATCAACATTAAAAACACCAACAAATTCAACAACAACAACCTCAACATTGAAAAACACCAACAAATTCAAGAACAACCTCAATATTGGAAAACAACAACCTCAACATTGAAAAACAACAACAACCTCAACATTGAAAACACCAACAAATTCAACAACAACCTCAATATTGAAAAAAAAACAACAACCTCAACATTGAAAAACTGCAACAAATTGAACAACAACCTCAACATTGAAAAAAACCAACAAATTCAACAACAACCTCAACATTGAAAAACACCAACAAATTCAACAATAACCTCAACATTGAAAAACACCAACAAATTCAAAAACAACCTCAACTTTGAAAAACACCAACAAATTCAACAAAAACCTCAAAATTGAAAAACAACAACAACATCAACATTGAAAAACACCAACAAATTCAACAACAACTTCAACATTGAAAAACACCAACAAATTCAACAACAACCTCGATATTGAAAAACACCAACAAATTCAACAACAACCTCAACATTGAAAAACAACAACAACCTCAACATTGAAAAACACCAACAAATTCAACAACAACCTCAACATTGAAAAACAACAGCAACCTCAACATGGAAAAACACCAACAAATTCAACAACAACCTCAACAATGAAAAACACCAACAAATTCAACAACAACCTCAACATTGAAAAACACCAACAAATTTAACAACAACCTCAACTTTGAAAAACAACAACAACCTCAACATGGAAAAACACCAACAAATTCAACAACAACGTCAACATTGAAAAACAACAACAACCTCAACATTGAAAAACACCAACAAATTCAACAACAACCTCAACTTTGAAAAACAACAATAACCTCAACATTGAAAAACACCAAGAAATTCAACAACGACCTCAACATTGACAAAAACCAGCAAATTCAACAACAACCTCAACATTGAACAACACCAACAAATTCAACAAAAACCTCAACACTGAAAAACACCAACAAATTCAACAACAACCTCAACATTGAAAACACCAACAAATTCAACAACAACCTCAACATTGAAAATACCAACAAATTCTACAACAACCTCGACAATGAAAAACACCAACAAATTCTACAACAACCTCGACATTCAAAAACACCAACAAATTCAATAACAACCTCGACATTGAAACACAGCAACAAATTCAACAAAAACCTCAACATTGAAAAACACCTACAAATTCAACAACAACCTCAACATTGAAAACACCAACAAATTCAACAACAACCTCAACATTGAAAATACCAACAAATTCAACAACAACCTCGACATTGAAAAACACCAACAAATTCAACAACAACCTCGACATTCAAAACCACCAACAAATTCAACAACAACCTCGACATTGAAACACAGCAACAAATTCAACAACCTCAACATTGAAAAACACCAATAACTTCAACAACAACCACAACATTGAAAAAAAACAAAACTTCAACATTGAAAAAAAGCAACAATTTCAACAACAACGTCAACATTGAAAACACCAACAAATTCAACAACCTCACTATTGAAAAACAACAACAACCTCAACATTGAAAAACATCAACAAATTCAACAACAACCTCAACATTGAAAAACAACAACAACCTCAACATTGAAAAACACCAAAAAATTCAACAACAACCTCAACTTTGAAAAACACCAACAATTTCAACAACAACCTCAACATTGAAAACACCAACAAACTCAACAACAACTTCAACATTGAAAAACACCAACAAATTCAACAACAACCTCGACAATGAAAAACACCAACAAATTCAACAACAACCTCGATATTGAAAACACCAACAAATACAACAACAACCTCGACATTGAAAAACACCAACAAATGCAAAAACAACCTCGACATTGAAAAACAGCAACAAATTCAACAACAACCTCAATATTGAAAAACAACAACAACCTCAACACTGAAAAACACCAACAAATTCAACAACAACCTCAACATTGAAAAAAACCAAAAACCTCAACATTGAAAATCAAAAAGAACTTTAACATTGAAAAATCCCTACAAATTCAACAACAACCTCGAATTTGAAAAACACCAACAAATTCAACAACAACCTCAACACTGAAAAACACCAACAAATTCAACAACAACCTCAACGTTGAAAAGACTAACGAATTCAACAACAACCTCAGCATTGAAGAACAACAACAACCTCAACATTGGAAAACTCCAACAAATTCAACAACAACCTCAAAATTGAAAAACAACAACAACCTCAACATTGAAAAACACCAACAACTTCAACAACAACCTCAACATTGAAAATCAACAACAACCTCAACATTGAAAACAACAACAAATTCAATAACAACCTCAATATTGAAAAACAACAACAACCTCACCATTGAAAAACACCAACAAATTCAACAACAACCTCAACATTGAAAACACCAACCAATTCAACAACAACCTCAACATTGAAAAACAACAACAACTTTAACATTGAAAAACACCAACAAATTCAACAACAACCTCAACATTGAAAAACACCAACAAATTCAACAACAACCTCAACTTTGAAGGTACAACAACAACCTCAACATTGAAAAACACCAACAAATTCAACAACAACCTCAACATTTAAGAACAACAACAACCTCAACATTGAAAAACACCAACAAATTCAACAACAACCACAACATTGAAAAACACCAACAAATTCAACAACAACCTCAACATTGAAAAAAACCAACAAATTCAACAACAACCTCAACATTGAAAAACACCAACAAATTCAACAACAACCTCAACAAAGAAAAACACCAACAAATTCAACAACAACCTCAACATTGAAAAAAACCAACAAATTCAACAACAAGCACAACATTGAAAAAAACCAAAAAATTCAACAACAACCTCAACATTGAACAACACCAACAAATTCAACAACAACCTCAATATTGAAAAACAACAACAACATCAACATTAAAAACACCAACAAATTCAACAACAACAACCTCAACATTGAAAAACACCAACAAATTCAACAACAACCTCAATATTGGAAAACAACAACCTCAACATTGAAAAACAACAACAACCTCAACATTGAAAACACCAACAAATTCAACAACAACCACAACATTGAAAAAAACCAACAAATTCAACAACAACCTCAACATTGAACAACACCAACAAATTCAACAACAACCTCAATATTGAAAAACAACAACAACATCAACATTGAAAACACCAACAAATTCAACAACAACAACCTCAACATTGAAAAACACCAACAAATTCAACAACAACCTCAATATTGGAAAACAACAACCTCAACATTGAAAAACAACAACAACCTCAACATTGAAAACACCAACAAATTCAAAAACAACCTCAATATTGAAAAAAAAACAACAACCTCAACATTGAAAAACTGCAACAAATTGAACAACAACCTCAACATTGAAAAAAACCAACAAATTCAACAACAACCTCAACATTGAAAAACACCAACAAATTCAACAATAACCTCAACATTGAAAAGCACCAACTATTTCAAAAACAACCTCAACTATGAAAAACACCAACAAATTCAACAAAAACCTCAAAATTGAAAAACAACAACAACCTCAACATTGAAAAACACCAACAAATTCAACAACAACAATCTCAACATTGAAAAAAACCAACAAATTCAAGAACAATCTCATCATTGAAGAACACAACAAATTCAACAACAACCTCAACATTTAAAAAATCCAACAAATTCAACAACAAACGCAACATTCAAAACACCAACAAATTCAACAACAACGTCGAATTTGAAAAACACCAACAATTTCAACAACAACCTCAACATTGAAAAACAGAAACAAATTCAACAACAAGCTCAATATTGAAAAACAACAACAACCTCAACATTAAAAAACACCAACAAATTCAACAACAACCTCAACATTGAAAAACACCAACAAATTCAACAACAACCTCAACATTTAAAAACAACAACAACCTCAACATTGAAAAACACCAACAGATTCAACAACAACCTCAACATTGAAAAACACCAACAAATTCAACAACAATCTCAATATTGAAAAACAACAACAACCTCAACATTGAAAAAACACCAACAAATTCAACAACAAACTCAACATTGATAAACGCCAACAAATTCAACAACAACCTCAACATTGAAAACACCAACAAATTCAACAACAAGCTCAATATTGAAAAACAACAACAACCTCAACATTGGAAACCACCAACAAATTCAACAACAACCTCAGCTTTGAAAAATACCAACAAATTCAACAACAACCTCAACATTGATAAAGAACTACAACCTCAACATTGAAAAACACCAACAAATTCAACAACAACCTCAACATTGAAAAACAACAACAACCTCAACATTGAAAAACACCAACAAATTCAACAACAACCTCAACATTGAAAACACCAAAAAAATTCAACAACAACCTCAACATTGAAAAACACCAACAAATTCAACAACAACCTCAACATTGAAAAACACCAACAAATTCAACAACAACCACAACATAAAAAAACGACAACAAACTCAACATTGAAAAACACCAACAAATTCAACAACAACCTCAACTTTGAAAACACCAACAAATTCAACAACAACCTCAATATCGAAAAACAACAACAACCTCAATATTGAAAAACTCCAAGAAATTCAACAAAGACCTCAACATTGACAAAAACCAGCAAATTCAACAACAACCTCAACATTGAACAACACCAACATATTCAACAAAAACCTCAACACTGAAAAACACCAACAAATTCAACAACAACCTCAACATTGAAAACACCAACAAATTCAACAACCTCACTATTGAAAAACAACAACAACCTCAACATTGAAAAACATCAACAAATTCAACAACAACCTCAACATTGAAAAACAACAACAACCTCAACATTGAAAAACACCAAAAAATTCAACAACAACCTCAACTTTGAAAAACACCAACAATTTCAACAACAACCTCAACATTGAAAACACCAACAAACTCAACAACAACTTCAACATTGAAAAACACCAACAAATTCAACAACAACCTCGACAATGAAAAACACCAACAAATTCAACAACAACCTCGATATTGAAAACACCAACAAATACAACAACAACCTCGACATTGAAAAACACCAACAAATGCAAAAACAACCTCGACATTGAAAAACAGCAACAAATTCAACAACAACCTCAATATTGAAAAACAACAACAACCTCAACACTGAAAAACACCAACAAATTCAACAACAACCTCAACATTGAAAAAAAACAAAAACCTCAACATTGAAAATCAAAAACAACTTTAACATTGAAAAATCCCTACAAATTCAACAACAACCTCGAATTTGAAAAACACCAACAAATTCAACAACAACCTCAACACTGAAAAACACCAACAAATTCAACAACAACCTCAACGTTGAAAAGACTAACGAATTCAACAACAACCTCAGCATTGAAGAACAACAACAACCTCAACATTGGAAAACTCCAACAAATTCAACAACAACCTCAAAATTGAAAAACAACAACAACCTCAACATTGAAAAACACCAACAACTTCAACAACAACCTCAACATTGAAAATCAACAACAACCTCAACATTGAAAACAACAACAAATTCAATAACAACCTCAATATTGAAAAACAACAACAACCTCACCATTGAAAAACACCAACAAATTCAACAACAACCTCAACATTGAAAACACCAACCAATTCAACAACAACCTCAACATTGAAAAACAACAACAACTTTAACATTGAAAAACACCAACAAATTCAACAACAACCTCAACATTGAAAAACACCAACAAATTCAACAACAACCTCAACTTTGAAGGTACAACAACAACCTCAACATTGAAAAACACCAACAAATTCAACAACAACCTCAACATTTAAGAACAACAACAACCTCAACATTGAAAAACACCAACAAATTCAACAACAACCACAACATTGAAAAACACCAACAAATTCAACAACAACCTCAACATTGAAAAAAACCAACAAATTCAACAACAACCTCAACATTGAAAAACACCAACAAATTCAACAACAACCTCAACAAAGAAAAACACCAACAAATTCAACAACAACCTCAACATTGAAAAAAACCAACAAATTCAACAACAAGCACAACATTGAAAAAAACCAAAAAATTCAACAACAACCTCAACATTGAACAACACCAACAAATTCAACAACAACCTCAATATTGAAAAACAACAACAACATCAACATTAAAAACACCAACAAATTCAACAACAACAACCTCAACATTGAAAAACACCAACAAATTCAACAACAACCTCAATATTGGAAAACAACAACCTCAACATTGAAAAACAACAACAACCTCAACATTGAAAACACCAACAACTTCAACAACAACCTCAATATTGAAAAAAAAACAACAACCTCAACATTGAAAAACTGCAACAAATTGAACAACAACCTCAACATTGAAAAAAACCAACAAATTCAACAACAACCTCAACATTGAAAAACACCAACAAATTCAACAATAACCTCAACATTGAAAAACACCAACAAATTCAAAAACAACCTCAACTTTGAAAAACACCAACAAATTCAACAAAAACCTCAAAATTGAAAAACAACAACAACCTCAACATTGAAAAACACCAACAAATTCAACAACAACCTCAACATTGAAAAACACCAACAAATTCAACAACAACCTCAACATTGAAAAACAACAACAACCTCAACATTGAAAAACACCAACAAATTCAACAACAATCTCAATATTGAAAAACAACAACAACCTCAACCTTGAAAAAACACCAACAAATTCAACAACAAACTCAACATTGATAAACGCCAACCAATTCAACAACAACCTCAACATTGAAAACACCAACAAATTCAACAACAAGCTCAATATTGAAAAACAACAACAACCTCAACATTGAAAACGACCAACAAATTCAACAACAACCTCAGCATTGAAAAATACCAACAAATTCAACAACAACCTCAACATTGATAAACAACTACAACCTCAACATTGAAAAACACCAACAAATTCAACAACAACCTCAACATTGAAAAACAACAACAACCTCAACATTGAAAAACACCAACAAATTCAACAACAACCTCAACATTGAAAACACCAAAAAATTCAACAACAACCTCAACATTGAAAAACACCAACAAATTCAACAACAACCTCAACATTGAAAAACACCAACAACTTCAACAACAACCACAACATTAAAAAACGACAACAAACTCAACATTGAAAAACACCAACAAATTCAACAACAACCTCAACATTTAAAACACCAACAAATTCAACAACAACCTCAATATCGAAAAACAACAATAACCTCAACATTGAAAAACACCAAGAAATTCAACAGCGACCTCAACATTGACAAAAACCAGCAAATTCAACAACAACCTCAACATTGAACAACAGCAACAAATTCAACAAAAACCTCAACACTGAAAAACACCAACAAATTCAACAACAACCTCAACATTGAAAACACCAACAAATTCAACAACAACCTCAACATTGAAAATACCAACAAATTCTACAACAACCTCGACAATGAAAAACACCAACAAATTCTACAACAACCTCGACATTCAAAAACACCAACAAATTCAATAAAAACCTCGACATTGAAACACAGCAACAAATTCAACAAAAACCTCAACATTGAAAAACACCTACAAATTCAACGACAACCTCAACATTGAAAACACCAACAAATTCAACAACAACCTCAACATTGAAAATACCAACAAATTCAACAACAACCTCGACATTGAAAAACACCAACAAATTCAACAACAACCTCGACATTCAAAACCACCAACAAATTCAACAACAACCTCGACATTGAAACACAGCAACAAATTCAGCAACCTCAACATTGAAAAACACCAATAACTTCAACAACAACCACAACATTGAAAAAAAACAAAACTTCAACATTGAAAAAAAGCAACAATTTCAACAACAACGTCAACATTGAAAACACCAACAAATTCAACAACCTCACTAATGAAAAACAACAACAACCTCAACATTGAAAAACATCAACAAATTCAACAACAACCTCAACATTGAAAAACAACAACAACCTCAACATTGAATAACACCAAAAAATTCAACAACAACCTCAACTTTGAAAAACACCAATAATTTCAACAACAACCTCAACATTGCAAAACACCAACAACTTCAACAACAACCTCATCTTTGAAAAACACCAACAAATTCAACAACAACCTCAACATTGAAAACACCAACAAACTCAACAACAACTTCAACATTGAAAAACACCAACAAATTCAACAACAACCTCGACAATGAAAAACACCAACAAATTCAACAACAACCTCGATATTGAAAACACCAACAAATACAACAACAACCTCGACATTGAAAAACACCAACAAATTCAACAACAACCTCGACATTGAAAAACAGCAACAAATTCAACAACAACCTCAATATTGCAAAACAACAACAACCTCAACACTGAAAAACACCAACAAATTCAACAACTACCTCAACATTGAAAAAAACCAAAACCCTCAACATTGAAAATCAAAAACAACTTTAACATTGAAAAATCCCTACAAATTCAACAACAACCTCGAATTTGAAAAACACCAACAAATTCAACAACAACCTCAACACTGAAAAACACCAACAAATTCAACAACAACCTCAACGTTGAAAAGACTAACGAATTCAACAACAACCTCAGCATTGAAGAACAACAACAACCTCAACATTGGAAAACTCCAACAAATTCAACAACAACCTCAAAATTGAAAAACAACAACAACCTCAACATTGAAAAACACCAACAAATTCAACAACAACCTCAACATTGAAAATCAACAACAACCTCAACATTGAAAACAACAACAAATTCAACAACAACCTCAATATTGAAAAACAACAACAACTTTAACATTGAAAAACACCAACAAATTCAACAACAACCTCAACATTGAAAAACACCAACAAATTCAACAACAACCTCAACTTTGAAGAACAACAACAACCTCAACATTGAAAAACACCAACAAATTCAACAACAACCTCAACATTTAAGAACAACAACAACCTCAACATTGAAAAACACCAACAAATTCAACAACAACCTCAACATTGAAAAAAAGCAACAAATTCAACAACAACCTCAACATTGAAAAACACCAACAAATTCAACAACAACCTCAACAAAGAAAAACACCAACAAATTCAACAACAACCTCAACATTGAAAAAAACCAACAAATTCAACAACAAGCACAACATTGAAAAAAACCAAAAAATTCAACAACAACCTCAACATTGAACAACACCAACAAATTCAACAACAACCTCAATATTGAAAAACAACAACAACATCAACATTAAAAACACCAACAAATTCAACAACAACAACCTCAACATTGAAAAACACCAACAAATTCAACAACAACCTCAATATTGGAAAACAACAACCTCAACATTGAAAAACAACAACAACCTCAACATTGAAAACACCAACAAATTCAACAACAACCTCAATATTGAAAAAAAAACAACAACCTCAACATTGAAAAACTGCAACAAATTGAACAACAACCTCAACATTGAAAAAAACCAACAAATTCAACAACAACCTCAACATTGAAAAACACCAACAAATTCAACAACAACCTCAACATTGAAAAACACCAACAAATTCAACAACAACCTCAACATTGAAAAACAACAACAACCTCAACATTGAAAAACAACAACAACCTCAACATTGAAAAACACCAACAAATTCAACAACAACCTCAACATTGAAAAACAACAACAACCTCAACATTGAAAAACACCAACAAATTCAACAACAACTTCAACATTGAAAAACACCAACAAATTCAACAACAACCTCGATATTGAAAAACACCAACAAATTCAACCACAACCTCCACATTGAAAAACAACAACAACCTCAACATTGAAAAACAACAACAACCTCAACATTGAAAAACACCAAAAAATTCAACAACAACCTCAACTTTGAAAAACACCAACAATTTCAACAACAACCTCAACATTGAAAACACCAACAAACTCAACAACAACTTCAACATTGAAAAACACCAACAAATTCAACAACAACCTCGACAATGAAAAACACCAACAAATTCAACAACAACCTCGATATTGAAAACACCAACAAATACAACAACAACCTCGACATTGAAAAACACCAACAAATGCAAAAACAACCTCGACATTGAAAAACAGCAACAAATTCAACAACAACCTCAATATTGAAAAACAACAACAACCTCAACACTGAAAAACACCAACAAATTCAACAACAACCTCAACATTGAAAAAAACCAAAAACCTCAACATTGAAAATCAAAAACAACTTTAACATTGAAAAATCCCTACAAATTCAACAACAACCTCGAATTTGAAAAACACCAACAAATTCAACAACAACCTCAACACTGAAAAACACCAACAAATTCAACAACAACCTCAACGTTGAAAAGACTAACGAATTCAACAACAACCTCAGCATTGAAGAACAACAACAACCTCAACATTGGAAAACTCCAACAAATTCAACAACAACCTCAAAATTGAAAAACAACAACAACCTCAACATTGAAAAACACCAACAACTTCAACAACAACCTCAACATTGAAAATCAACAACAACCTCAACATTGAAAACAACAACAAATTCAATAACAACCTCAATATTGAAAAACAACAACAACCTCACCATTGAAAAACACCAACAAATTCAACAACAACCTCAACATTGAAAACACCAACCAATTCAACAACAACCTCAACATTGAAAAACAACAACAACTTTAACATTGAAAAACACCAACAAATTCAACAACAACCTCAACATTGAAAAACACCAACAAATTCAACAACAACCTCAACTTTGAAGGTACAACAACAACCTCAACATTGAAAAACACCAACAAATTCAACAACAACCTCAACATTTAAGAACAACAACAACCTCAACATTGAAAAACACCAACAAATTCAACAACAACCACAACATTGAAAAACACCAACAAATTCAACAACAACCTCAACATTGAAAAAAACCAACAAATTCAACAACAACCTCAACATTGAAAAACACCAACAAATTCAACAACAACCTCAACAAAGAAAAACACCAACAAATTCAACAACAACCTCAACATTGAAAAAAACCAACAAATTCAACAACAAGCACAACATTGAAAAAAACCAAAAAATTCAACAACAACCTCAACATTGAACAACACCAACAAATTCAACAAAAACCTCAATATTGAAAAACAACAACAACATCAACATTAAAAACACCAACAAATTCAACAACAACAACCTCAACATTGAAAAACACCAACAAATTCAACAACAACCTCAATATTGGAAAACAACAACCTCAACATTGAAAAACAACAACAACCTCAACATTGAAAACACCAACAAATTCAACAACAACCTCAATATTGAAAAAAAAACAACAACCTCAACATTGAAAAACTGCAACAAATTGAACAACAACCTCAACATTGAAAAAAACCAACAAATTCAACAACAACCTCAACATTGAAAAACACCAACAAATTCAACAATAACCTCAACATTGAAAAACACCAACAAATTCAAAAACAACCTCAACTTTGAAAAACACCAACAAATTCAACAAAAACCTCAAAATTGAAAAACAACAACAACCTCAACATTGAAAAACACCAACAAATTCAACAACAACCTCAACATTGAAAAACACCAACAAATTCAACAACAACCTCAACATTGAAAAACAACAACAACCTCAACATTGAAAAACACCAACAAATTCAACAACAATCTCAATATTGAAAAACAACAACAACCTCAACCTTGAAAAAACACCAACAAATTCAACAACAAACTCAACATTGATAAACGCCAACAAATTCAACAACAACCTCAACATTGAAAACACCAACAAATTCAACAACAAGCTCAATATTGAAAAACAACAACAACCTCAACATTGAAAACGACCAACAAATTCAACAACAACCTCAGCATTGAAAAATACCAACAAATTCAACAACAACCTCAACATTGATAAACAACTACAACCTCAACATTGAAAAACACCAACAAATTCAACAACAACCTCAACATTGAAAAACAACAACAACCTCAACATTGAAAAACACCAACAAATTCAACAACAACCTCAACATTGAAAACACCAAAAAATTCAACAACAACCTCAACATTGAAAAACACCAACAAATTCAACAACAACCTCAACATTGAAAAACACCAACAACTTCAACAACAACCACAACATTAAAAAACGACAACAAACTCAACATTGAAAAACACCAACAAATTCAACAACAACCTCAACATTTAAACACCAACAAATTCAACAACAACCTCAATATCGAAAAACAACAATAACCTCAACATTGAAAAACACCAAGAAATTCAACAGCGACCTCAACATTGACAAAAACCAGCAAATTCAACAACAACCTCAACATTGAACAACAGCAACAAATTCAACAAAAACCTCAACACTGAAAAACACCAACAAATTCAACAACAACCTCAACATTGAAAACACCAACAAATTCAACAACAACCTCAACATTGAAAATACCAACAAATTCTACAACAACCTCGACAATGAAAAACACCAACAAATTCTACAACAACCTCGACATTCAAAAACACCAACAAATTCAATAAAAACCTCGACATTGAAACACAGCAACAAATTCAACAAAAACCTCAACATTGAAAAACACCTACAAATTCAACAACAACCTCAACATTGAAAACACCAACAAATTCAACAACAACCTCAACATTGAAAACACCAACAAATTCAACAACAACCTCGACATTGAAAAACACCAACAAATTCAACAACAACCTCGACATTCAAAACCACCAACAAATTCAACAACAACCTCGACATTGAAACACAGCAACAAATTCAGCAACCTCAACATTGAAAAACACCAATAACTTCAACAACAACCACAACATTGAAAAAAAACAAAACTTCAACATTGAAAAAAAGCAACAATTTCAACAACAACGTCAACATTGAAAACACCAACAAATTCAACAACCTCACTAATGAAAAACAACAACAACCTCAACATTGAAAAACATCAACAAATTCAACAACAACCTCAACATTGAAAAACAACAACAACCTCAACATTGAATAACACCAACAAATTCAACAACTACCTCAACATTGAAAAAAACCAAAACCCTCAACATTGAAAATCAAAAACAACTTTAACATTGAAAAATCCCTACAAATTCAACAACAACCTCGAATTTGAAAAACACCAACAAATTCAACAACAACCTCAACACTGAAAAACACCAACAAATTCAACAACAACCTCAACGTTGAAAAGACTAACGAATTCAACAACAACCTCAGCATTGAAGAACAACAACAACCTCAACATTGGAAAACTCCAACAAATTCAACAACAACCTCAAAATTGAAAAACAACAACAACCTCAACATTGAAAAACACCAACAAATTCAACAACAACCTCAACATTGAAAATCAACAACAACCTCAACATTGAAAACAACAACAAATTCAACAACAACCTCAATATTGAAAAACAACAACAACTTTAACATTGAAAAACACCAACAAATTCAACAACAACCTCAACATTGAAAAACACCAACAAATTCAACAACAACCTCAACTTTGAAGAACAACAACAACCTCAACATTGAAAAACACCAACAAATTCAACAACAACCTCAACATTTAAGAACAACAACAACCTCAACATTGAAAAACACCAACAAATTCAACAACAACCTCAACATTGAAAAAAAGCAACAAATTCAACAACAACCTCAACATTGAAAAACACCAACAAATTCAACAACAACCTCAACAAAGAAAAACACCAACAAATTCAACAACAACCTCAACATTGAAAAAAACCAACAAATTCAACAACAAGCACAACATTGAAAAAAACCAAAAAATTCAACAACAACCTCAACATTGAACAACACCAACAAATTCAACAACAACCTCAATATTGAAAAACAACAACAACATCAACATTAAAAACACCAACAAATTCAACAACAACAACCTCAACATTGAAAAACACCAACAAATTCAACAACAACCTCAATATTGGAAAACAACAACCTCAACATTGAAAAACAACAACAACCTCAACATTGAAAACACCAACAAATTCAACAACAACCTCAACATTGAAAAACACCAACAAATTCAACAACAACCTCAACATTGAAAAACACCAACAAATTCAACAACAACCTCAACATTGAAAAACAACAACAACCTCAACATTGAAAAACAACAACAACCTCAACATTGAAAAACACCAACAAATTCAACAACAACCTCAACATTGAAAAACAACAACAACCTCAACATTGAAAAACACCAACAAATTCAACAACAACTTCAACATTGAAAAACACCAACAAATTCAACAACAACCTCGATATTGAAAAACACCAACAAATTCAACCACAACCTCCACATTGAAAAACAACAACAACCTCAACATTGAAAAACAACAACAACCTCAACATTGAAAAACACCAAAAAATTCAACAACAACCTCAACTTTGAAAAACACGAACAATTTCAACAACAACCTCAACATTGAAAACACCAACAAACTCAACAACAACTTCAACATTGAAAAACACCAACAAATTCAACAACAACCTCGACAATGAAAAACACCAACAAATTCAACAACAACCTCGATATTGAAAACACCAACAAATACAACAACAACCTCGACATTGAAAAACACCAACAAATGCAAAAACAACCTCGACATTGAAAAACAGCAACAAATTCAACAACAACCTCAATATTGAAAAACAACAACAACCTCAACACTGAAAAACACCAACAAATTCAACAACAACCTCAACATTGAAAAAAACCAAAAACCTCAACATTGAAAATCAAAAACAACTTTAACATTGAAAAATCCCTACAAATTCAACAACAACCTCGAATTTGAAAAACACCAACAAATTCAACAACAACCTCAACACTGAAAAACACCAACAAATTCAACAACAACCTCAACGTTGAAAAGACTAACGAATTCAACAACAACCTCAGCATTGAAGAACAACAACAACCTCAACATTGGAAAACTCCAACAAATTCAACAACAACCTCAAAATTGAAAAACAACAACAACCTCAACATTGAAAAACACCAACAACTTCAACAACAACCTCAACATTGAAAATCAACAACAACCTCAACATTGAAAACAACAACAAATTCAATAACAACCTCAATATTGAAAAACAACAACAACCTCACCATTGAAAAACACCAACAAATTCAACAACAACCTCAACATTGAAAACACCAACCAATTCAACAACAACCTCAACATTGAAAAACAACAACAACTTTAACATTGAAAAACACCAACAAATTCAACAACAACCTCAACATTGAAAAACACCAACAAATTCAACAACAACCTCAACTTTGAAGGTACAACAACAACCTCAACATTGAAAAACACCAACAAATTCAACAACAACCTCAACATTTAAGAACAACAACAACCTCAACATTGAAAAACACCAACAAATTCAACAACAACCACAACATTGAAAAACACCAACAAATTCAACAACAACCTCAACATTGAAAAAAACCAACAAATTCAACAACAACCTCAACATTGAAAAACACCAACAAATTCAACAACAACCTCAACAAAGAAAAACACCAACAAATTCAACAACAACCTCAACATTGAAAAAAACCAACAAATTCAACAACAAGCACAACATTGAAAAAAACCAAAAAATTCAACAACAACCTCAACATTGAACAACACCAACAAATTCAACAAAAACCTCAATATTGAAAAACAACAACAACATCAACATTAAAAACACCAACAAATTCAACAACAACAACCTCAACATTGAAAAACACCAACAAATTCAACAACAACCTCAATATTGGAAAACAACAACCTCAACATTGAAAAACAACAACAACCTCAACATTGAAAACACCAACAAATTCAACAACAACCTCAATATTGAAAAAAAAACAACAACCTCAACATTGAAAAACTGCAACAAATTGAACAACAACCTCAACATTGAAAAAAACCAACAAATTCAACAACAACCTCAACATTGAAAAACACCAACAAATTCAACAATAACCTCAACATTGAAAAACACCAACAAATTCAAAAACAACCTCAACTTTGAAAAACACCAACAAATTCAACAAAAACCTCAAAATTGAAAAACAACAACAACCTCAACATTGAAAAACACCAACAAATTCAACAACAACCTCAACATTGAAAAACACCAACAAATTCAACAACAACCTCAACATTGAAAAACAACAACAACCTCAACATTGAAAAACACCAACAAATTCAACAACAATCTCAATATTGAAAAACAACAACAACCTCAACCTTGAAAAAACACCAACAAATTCAACAACAAACTCAACATTGATAAACGCCAACAAATTCAACAACAACCTCAACATTGAAAACACCAACAAATTCAACAACAAGCTCAATATTGAAAAACAACAACAACCTCAACATTGAAAACGACCAACAAATTCAACAACAACCTCAGCATTGAAAAATACCAACAAATTCAACAACAACCTCAACATTGATAAACAACTACAACCTCAACATTGAAAAACACCAACAAATTCAACAACAACCTCAACATTGAAAAACAACAACAACCTCAACATTGAAAAACACCAACAAATTCAACAACAACCTCAACATTGAAAACACCAAAAAATTCAACAACAACCTCAACATTGAAAAACACCAACAAATTCAACAACAACCTCAACATTGAAAAACACCAACAACTTCAACAACAACCACAACATTAAAAAACGACAACAAACTCAACATTGAAAAACACCAACAAATTCAACAACAACCTCAACATTTAAACACCAACAAATTCAACAACAACCTCAATATCGAAAAACAACAATAACCTCAACATTGAAAAACACCAAGAAATTCAACAGCGACCTCAACATTGACAAAAACCAGCAAATTCAACAACAACCTCAACATTGAACAACAGCAACAAATTCAACAAAAACCTCAACACTGAAAAACACCAACAAATTCAACAACAACCTCAACATTGAAAACACCAACAAATTCAACAACAACCTCAACATTGAAAATACCAACAAATTCTACAACAACCTCGACAATGAAAAACACCAACAAATTCTACAACAACCTCGACATTCAAAAACACCAACAAATTCAATAAAAACCTCGACATTGAAACACAGCAACAAATTCAACAAAAACCTCAACATTGAAAAACACCTACAAATTCAACAACAACCTCAACATTGAAAACACCAACAAATTCAACAACAACCTCAACATTGAAAACACCAACAAATTCAACAACAACCTCGACATTGAAAAACACCAACAAATTCAACAACAACCTCGACATTCAAAACCACCAACAAATTCAACAACAACCTCGACATTGAAACACAGCAACAAATTCAGCAACCTCAACATTGAAAAACACCAATAACTTCAACAACAACCACAACATTGAAAAAAAACAAAACTTCAACATTGAAAAAAAGCAACAATTTCAACAACAACGTCAACATTGAAAACACCAACAAATTCAACAACCTCACTAATGAAAAACAACAACAACCTCAACATTGAAAAACATCAACAAATTCAACAACAACCTCAACATTGAAAAACAACAACAACCTCAACATTGAATAACACCAAAAAATTCAACAACAACCTCAACTTTGAAAAACACCAATAATTTCAACAACAACCTCAACATTGCAAAACACCAACAACTTCAACAACAACCTCATCTTTGAAAAACACCAACAAATTCAACAACAACCTCAACATTGAAAACACCAACAAACTCAACAACAACTTCAACATTGAAAAACACCAACAAATTCAACAACAACCTCGACAATGAAAAACACCAACAAATTCAACAACAACCTCGATATTGAAAACACCAACAAATACAACAACAACCTCGACATTGAAAAACACCAACAAATTCAACAACAACCTCGACATTGAAAAACAGCAACAAATTCAACAACAACCTCAATATTGCAAAACAACAACAACCTCAACACTGAAAAACACCAACAAATTCAACAACTACCTCAACATTGAAAAAAACCAAAACCCTCAACATTGAAAATCAAAAACAACTTTAACATTGAAAAATCCCTACAAATTCAACAACAACCTCGAATTTGAAAAACACCAACAAATTCAACAACAACCTCAACACTGAAAAACACCAACAAATTCAACAACAACCTCAACGTTGAAAAGACTAACGAATTCAACAACAACCTCAGCATTGAAGAACAACAACAACCTCAACATTGGAAAACTCCAACAAATTCAACAACAACCTCAAAATTGAAAAACAACAACAACCTCAACATTGAAACACACCAACAAATTCAACAACAACCTCAACATTGAAAATCAACAACAACCTCAACATTGAAAACAACAACAAATTCAACAACAACCTCAATATTGAAAAACAACAACAACTTTAACATTGAAAAACACCAACAAATTCAACAACAACCTCAACATTGAAAAACACCAACAAATTCAACAACAACCTCAACTTTGAAGAACAACAACAACCTCAACATTGAAAAACACCAACAAATTCAACAACAACCTCAACATTTAAGAACAACAACAACCTCAACATTGAAAAACACCAACAAATTCAACAACAACCTCAACATTGAAAAAAACCAACAAATTCAACAACAACCTCAACATTGAAAAACACCAACAAATTCAACAACAACCTCAACAAAGAAAAACACCAACAAATTCAACAACAACCTCAACATTGAAAAAAACCAACAAATTCAACAACAAGCACAACATTGAAAAAAACCAAAAAATTCAACAACAACCTCAACATTGAACAACACCAACAAATTCAACAACGACCTCAATATTGAAAAACAACAACAACATCAACATTAAAAACACCAACAAATTCAACAACAACAACCTCAACATTGAAAAACACCAACAAATTCAACAACAACCTCAATATTGGAAAACAACAACCTCAACATTGAAAAACAACAACAACCTCAACATTGAAAACACCAACAAATTCAACAACAACCTCAATATTGAAAAAAAAACAACAACCTCAACATTGAAAAACTGCAACAAATTGAACAACAACCTCAACATTGAAAAAAACCAACAAATTCAACAACAACCTCAACATTGAAAAACACCAACAAATTCAACAATAACCTCAACATTGAAAAACACCAACAAATTCAAAAACAACCTCAACTTTGAAAAACACCAACAAATTCAACAAAAACCTCAAAATTGAAAAACAACAACAACCTCAACATTGAAAAACACCAACAAATTCAACAACAACCTCAACATTGAAAAACACCAACAAATTCAACAACAACCTCAACATTGAAAAACAACAACAACCTCAACATTGAAAAACACCAACAAATTCAACAACAATCTCAATATTGAAAAACAACAACAACCTCAACCTTGAAAAAACACCAACAAATTCAACAACAAACTCAACATTGATAAACGCCAACAAATTCAACAACAACCTCAACATTGAAAACACCAACAAATTCAACAACAAGCTCAATATTGAAAAACAACAACAACCTCAACATTGAAAACGACCAACAAATTCAACAACAACCTCAGCATTGAAAAATACCAACAAATTCAACAACAACCTCAACATTGATAAACAACTACAACCTCAACATTGAAAAACACCAACAAATTCAACAACAACCTCAACATTGAAAAACAACAACAACCTCAACATTGAAAAACACCAACAAATTCAACAACAACCTCAACATTGAAAACACCAAAAAATTCAACAACAACCTCAACATTGAAAAACACCAACAAATTCAACAACAACCTCAACATTGAAAAACACCAACAACTTCAACAACAACCACAACATTAAAAAACGACAACAAACTCAACATTGAAAAACACCAACAAATTCAACAACAACCTCAACATTTAAAACACCAACAAATTCAACAACAACCTCAATATCGAAAAACAACAATAACCTCAACATTGAAAAACACCAAGAAATTCAACAGCGACCTCAACATTGACAAAAACCAGCAAATTCAACAACAACCTCAACATTGAACAACAGCAACAAATTCAACAAAAACCTCAACACTGAAAAACACCAACAAATTCAACAACAACCTCAACATTGAAAACACCAACAAATTCAACAACAACCTCAACATTGAAAATACCAACAAATTCTACAACAACCTCGACAATGAAAAACACCAACAAATTCTACAACAACCTCGACATTCAAAAACACCAACAAATTCAATAAAAACCTCGACATTGAAACACAGCAACAAATTCAACAAAAACCTCAACATTGAAAAACACCTACAAATTCAACAACAACCTCAACATTGAAAACACCAACAAATTCAACAACAACCTCAACATTGAAAATACCAACAAATTCAACAACAACCTCGACATTGAAAAACACCAACAAATTCAACAACAACCTCGAAATTCAAAACCACCAACAAATTCAACAACAACCTCGACATTGAAACACAGCAACAAATTCAGCAACCTCAACATTGAAAAACACCAATAACTTCAACAACAACCACAACATTGAAAAAAAACAAAACTTCAACATTGAAAAAAAGCAACAATTTCAACAACAACGTCAACATTGAAAACACCAACAAATTCAACAACAACCTCAATATTGAAAAAAAAACAACAACCTCAACATTGAAAAACTGCAACAAATTGAACAACAACCTCAACATTGAAAAAAACCAACAAATTCAACAACAACCTCAACATTGAAAAACACCAACAAATTCAACAATAACCTCAACATTGAAAAACACCAACAAATTCAAAAACAACCTCAACTTTGAAAAACACCAACAAATTCAACAAAAACCTCAAAATTGAAAAACAACAACAACCTCAACATTGAAAAACACCAACAAATTCAACAACAACCTCAACATTGAAAAACACCAACAAATTCAACAACAACCTCAACATTGAAAAACAACAACAACCTCAACATTGAAAAACACCAACAAATTCAACAACAATCTCAATATTGAAAAACAACAACAACCTCAACCTTGAAAAAACACCAACAAATTCAACAACAAACTCAACATTGATAAACGCCAACAAATTCAACAACAACCTCAACATTGAAAACACCAACAAATTCAACAACAAGCTCAATATTGAAAACCAACAACAACCTCAACATTGAAAACGACCAACAAATTCAACAACAACCTCAGCATTGAAAAATACCAACAAATTCAACAACAACCTCAACATTGATAAACAACTACAACCTCAACATTGAAAAACACCAACAAATTCAACAACAACCTCAACATTGAAAAACAACAACAACCTCAACATTGAAAAACACCAACAAATTCAACAACAACCTCAACATTGAAAACACCAAAAAATTCAACAACAACCTCAACATTGAAAAACACCAACAAATTCAACAACAACCTCAACATTGAAAAACACCAACAACTTCAACAACAACCACAACATTAAAAAACGACAACAAACTCAACATTGAAAAACACCAACAAATTCAACAACAACCTCAACATTTAAAACACCAACAAATTCAACAACAACCTCAATATCGAAAAACAACAATAACCTCAACATTGAAAAACACCAAGAAATTCAACAGCGACCTCAACATTGACAAAAACCAGCAAATTCAACAACAACCTCAACATTGAACAACAGCAACAAATTCAACAAAAACCTCAACACTGAAAAACACCAACAAATTCAACAACAACCTCAACTTTGAAAACACCAACAAATTCAACAACAACCTCAACATTGAAAATACCAACAAATTCTACAACAACCTCGACAATGAAAAACACCAACAAATTCTACAACAACCTCGACATTCAAAAACACCAACAAATTCAATAAAAACCTCGACATTGAAACACAGCAACAAATTCAACAAAAACCTCAACATTGAAAAACACCTACAAATTCAACAACAACCTCAACATTGAAAACACCAACAAATTCAACAACAACCTCAACATTGAAAATACCAACAAATTCAACAACAACCTCGACATTGAAAAACACCAACAAATTCAACAACAACCTCGACATTCAAAACCACCAACAAATTCAACAACAACCTCGACATTGAAACACAGCAACAAATTCAGCAACCTCAACATTGAAAAACACCAATAACTTCAACAACAACCACAACATTGAAAAAAAACAAAACTTCAACATTGAAAAAAAGCAACAATTTCAACAACAACGTCAACATTGAAAACACCAACAAATTCAACAACCTCACTAATGAAAAACAACAACAACCTCAACATTGAAAAACATCAACAAATTCAACAACAACCTCAACATTGAAAAACAACAACAACCTCAACATTGAATAACACCAAAAAATTCAACAACAACCTCAACTTTGAAAAACACCAATAATTTCAACAACAACCTCAACATTGCAAAACACCAACAACTTCAACAACAACCTCATCTTTGAAAAACACCAACAAATTCAACAACAACCTCAACATTGAAAACACCAACAAACTCAACAACAACTTCAACATTGAAAAACACCAACAAATTCAACAACAACCTCGACAATGAAAAACACCAACAAATTCAACAACAACCTCGATATTGAAAACACCAACAAATACAACAACAACCTCGACATTGAAAAACACCAACAAATTCAACAACAACCTCGACATTGAAAAACAGCAACAAATTCAACAACAACCTCAATATTGCAAAACAACAACAACCTCAACACTGAAAAACACCAACAAATTCAACAACTACCTCAACATTGAAAAAAACCAAAACCCTCAACATTGAAAATCAAAAACAACTATAACATTGAAAAATCCCTACAAATTCAACAACAACCTCGAATTTGAAAAACACCAACAAATTCAACAACAACCTCAACACTGAAAAACACCAACAAATTCAACAACAACCTCAACGTTGAAAAGACTAACGAATTCAACAACAACCTCAGCATTGAAGAACAACAACAACCTCAACATTGGAAAACTCCAACAAATTCAACAACAACCTCAAAATTGAAAAACAACAACAACCTCAACATTGAAAAACACCAACAAATTCAACAACAACCTCAACATTGAAAATCAACAACAACCTCAACATTGAAAACAACAACAAATTCAACAACAACCTCAATATTGAAAAACAACAACAACTTTAACATTGAAAAACACCAACAAATTCAACAACAACCTCAACATTGAAAAACACCAACAAATTCAACAACAACCTCAACTTTGAAGAACAACAACAACCTCAACATTGAAAAACACCAACAAATTCAACAACAACCTCAACATTTAAGAACAACAACAACCTCAACATTGAAAAACACCAACAAATTCAACAACAACCACAACATTGAAAAACACCAACAAATTCAACAACAACATCAACATTGAAAAACACCAACAAATTCAACAACAACCTCAACATTGAAAAACACCAACAAATTCAACAACAACCTCAACATTGAAAAACACCAACAAATTCAACAACAACCTCAACATTGAAAAAAACCAACAAATTCAACAACAACCACAACATTGAAAAAAACCAACAAATTCAACAACAACCTCAACATTGAACAACACCAACAAATTCAACAACAACCTCAATATTGAAAAACAACAACAACATCAACATTGAAAACACCAACAAATTCAACAACAACAACCTCAACATTGAAAAACACCAACAAATTCAACAACAACCTCAATATTGGAAAACAACAACCTCAACATTGAAAAACAACAACAACCTCAACATTGAAAACACCAACAAATTCAAAAACAACCTCAATATTGAAAAAAAACAACAACCTCAACATTGAAAAACTGCAACAAATTGAACAACAACCTCAACATTGAAAAAAACCAACAAATTCAACAACAACCTCAACATTGAAAAACACCAACAAATTCAACAATAACCTCAACATTGAAAAGCACCAACAAATTCAAAAACAACCTCAACTATGAAAAACACCAACAAATTCAACAAAAACCTCAAAATTGAAAAACAACAACAACCTCAACATTGAAAAACACCAACAAATTCAACAACAACAATCTCAACATTGAAAAAAACCAACAAATTCAAGAACAATCTCATCATTGAAGAACACAACAAATTCAACAACAACCTCAACATTTAAAAAATCCAACAAATTCAACAACAAACGCAACATTCAAAACACCAACAAATTCAACAACAACGTCGAATTTGAAAAACACCAACAATTTCAACAACAACCTCAACATTGAAAAACAGAAACAAATTCAACAACAAGCTCAATATTGAAAAACAACAACAACCTCAACATTAAAAAACACCAACAAATTCAACAACAACCTCAACATTGAAAAACACCAACAAATTCAACAACAACCTCAACATTTAAAAACAACAACAACCTCAACATTGAAAAACACCAACAGATTCAACAACAACCTCAACATTGAAAAACACCAACAAATTCAACAACAATCTCAATATTGAAAAACAACAACAACCTCAACATTGAAAAAACACCAACAAATTCAACAACAAACTCAACATTGATAAACGCCAACAAATTCAACAACAACCTCAACATTGAAAACACCAACAAATTCAACAACAAGCTCAATATTGAAAAACAACAACAACCTCAACATTGGAAACCACCAACAAATTCAACAACAACCTCAGCTTTGAAAAATACCAACAAATTCAACAACAACCTCAACATTGATAAACAACTACAACCTCAACATTGAAAAACACCAACAAATTCAACAACAACCTCAACATTGAAAAACAACAACAACCTCAACATTGAAAAACACCAACAAATTCAACAACAACCTCAACATTGAAAACACCAAAAAAATTCAACAACAACCTCAACATTGAAAAACACCAACAAATTCAACAACAACCTCAACATTGAAAAACACCAACAAATTCAACAACAACCACAACATAAAAAAACGACAACAAACTCAACATTGAAAAACACCAACAAATTCAACAACAACCTCAACTTTGAAAACACCAACAAATTCAACAACAACCTCAATATCGAAAAACAACAACAACCTCAATATTGAAAAACTCCAAGAAATTCAACAAAGACCTCAACATTGACAAAAACCAGCACATTCAACAACAACCTCAACATTGAACAACACCAACATATTCAACAAAAACCTCAACACTGAAAAACACCAACAAATTCAACAACAACCTCAACATTGAAAACACCAACAAATTCAACAGCAACCTCAACATTGAAAATACCAACAATTTCTACAACAACCTCGACAATGAAAATCACCAACAAATTCTACAACAACCTCGACATTCAAAAACACCAACAAATTCAATAAAAACCTCGACATTGAAACACAGCAACAATTTCAACAAAAACCTCAACATTGAAAAACACCTACAAATTCAACAACAACCTCAACATTGAAAACACCAACAAATTCAACAAGAACTTCAACATTGAAAATACCAACAAATTCAACAACAACCTCGACATTGAAAAACACCAACAAATTCAACAACAACCTCGACATTCAAAACCACCAACAAATTCAACAACAACCTCGACATTGAAACACAGCAACAAATTCAGCAACCTCAACATTGAAAAACTGCAACAAATTGAACAACAACCTCAACATTGAAAAAAACCAACAAATTCAACAACAACCTCAACATTGAAAAACACCAACAAATTCAACAATAACCTCAACATTGAAAAACACCAACAAATTCAAAAACAACCTCAACTTTGAAAAACACCAACAAATTCAACAAAAACCTCAAAATTGAAAAACAACAACAACCTCAACATTGAAAAACACCAACAAATTCAACAACAACCTCAACATTGAAAAACACCAACAAATTCAACAACAACCTCAACATTGAAAAACAACAACAACCTCAACATTGAAAAACACCAACAAATTCAACAACAATCTCAATATTGAAAAACAACAACAACCTCAACCTTGAAAAAACACCAACAAATTCAACAACAAACTCAACATTGATAAACGCCAACAAATTCAACAACAACCTCAACATTGAAAACACCAACAAATTCAACAACAAGCTCAATATTGAAAACCAACAACAACCTCAACATTGAAAACGACCAACAAATTCAACAACAACCTCAGCATTGAAAAATACCAACAAATTCAACAACAACCTCAACATTGATAAACAACTACAACCTCAACATTGAAAAACACCAACAAATTCAACAACAACCTCAACATTGAAAAACAACAACAACCTCAACATTGAAAAACACCAACAAATTCAACAACAACCTCAACATTGAAAACACCAAAAAATTCAACAACAACCTCAACATTGAAAAACACCAACAAATTCAACAACAACCTCAACATTGAAAAACACCAACAACTTCAACAACAACCACAACATTTAAAACACCAACAAATTCAACAACAACCTCAATATCGAAAAACAACAATAACCTCAACATTGAAAAACACCAAGAAATTCAACAGCGACCTCAACATTGACAAAAACCAGCAAATTCAACAACAACCTCAACATTGAACAACAGCAACAAATTCAACAAAAACCTCAACACTGAAAAACACCAACAAATTCAACAACAACCTCAACTTTGAAAACACCAACAAATTCAACAACAACCTCAACATTGAAAATACCAACAAATTCTACAACAACCTCGACAATGAAAATCACCAACAAATTCTACAACAACCTCGACATTCAAAAACACCAACAAATTCAATAAAAACCTCGACATTGAAACACAGCAACAATTTCAACAAAAACCTCAACATTGAAAAACACCTACAAATTCAACAACAACCTCAACATTGAAAACACCAACAAATTCAACAACAACTTCAACATTGAAAATACCAACAAATTCAACAACAACCTCGACATTGAAAAACACCAACAAATTCAACAACAACCTCGACATTCAAAACCACCAACAAATTCAACAACAACCTCGACATTGAAACACAGCAACAAATTCAACAACCTCGACATTGAAAAACACCAATAACTTCAACAACAACCACAACATTGAAAAAAAACAAAACTTCAACATTGAAAAAAAGCAACAATTTCAACAACAACGTCAACATTGAAAACACCAACAAATTCAACAACCTCACTATTGAAAAACAACAACAACCTCAACATTGAAAAACATCAACAAATTCAACAACAACCTCAACATTGAAAAACAACAACAACCTCAACATTGAATAACACCAAAAAATTCTACAACAACCTCAACTTTGAAAAACACCAACAATTTCAACAACAACCTCAACATTGCAAAACACCAACAAATTCAACAACAACCTCATCTTTGAAAAACACCAACAAATTCAACAACAACCTCAACATTGAAAACACCAACAAACTCAACAACAACTTCAACATTGAAAAACACCAACAAATTCAACAACAACCTCGACAATGAAAAACACCAACAAATTCAACAACAACCTCGATATTGAAAACACCAACAAATACAACAACAACCTCGACATTGAAAAACACCAACAAATTCAACAACAACCTCGACATTGAAAAACAGCAACAAATTCAACAACAACCTCAATATTGAAAAACAACAACAACCTCAACACTGAAAAACACCAACAAATTCAACAACTACCTCAACATTGAAAAAAACCAAAAACCTCAACATTGAAAATCAAAAACAACTTTAACATTGAAAAATCCCTACAAATTCAACAACAACCTCGAATTTGAAAAACACCAACAAATTCAACAAAAACCTCAACACTGAAAAACACCAACAAATTCAACAACAACCTCAACGTTGAAAAAACTAACGAATTCAACAACAACCTCAGCATTGAAGAACAACAACAACCTCAACATTGGAAAACTCCAACAAATTCAACAACAACCTCAAAATTGAAAAACAACAACAACCTCAACATTGAAAAACACCAACGAATTCAACAACAACCTCAACATTGAAAATCAACAACAACCTCAACATTGAAAACAACAACAAATTCAACAACAACCTCAATATTGAAAAACAACAACAACCTCACCATTGAAAAACACCAACAAATTCAACAACAACCTCAACATTGAAAACACCAACCAATTCAACAACAACCTCAACATTGAAAAACAACAACAACTTTAACATTGAAAAACACCAACAAATTCAACAACAACCTCAACATTGAAAAACACCAACAAATTCAACAACAACCTCAACTTTGAAGAACAACAACAACCTCAACATTGAAAAACACCAACAAATTCAACAACAACCTCAACATTTAAGAACAACAACAACCTCAACATTGAAAAACACCAACAAATTCAACAACAACCACAACATTGAAAAACACCAACAAATTGAACAACAACCTCAACAATGAAAACAACCAACAAATTCAACAACAACCTCAACATTGAAAAACACCAACAAATTCAACAACAACCTCAACATTGAAAAACACCAACAAATTCAACAACAACCTCAACATTGAAAAAAACCAACAAATTCAACAACAACCACAACATTGAAAAAAACCAACAAATTCAACAACAACCTCAACATTGAACCACACCAACAAATTCAACAACAACCTCAATATTGAAAAACAACAACAACATCAACATTGAAAACACCAACAAATTCAACAACAACAACCTCAACATTGAAAAACACCAACAAATTCAACAACAACCTCAATATTGGAAAACAACAACCTCAACATTGAAAAACAACAACAACCTCAACATTGAAAACACCAACAAATTCAACAACAACCTCAATATTGAAAAAAAAACAACAACCTCAACATTGAAAAACTGCAACAAATTGAACAACAACCTCAACATTGAAAAAAACCACCAAATTCAACAAAAACCTCAACATTGAAAAACACCAACAAATTCAATAACAACCTCAACATTGAAAACACCAACAAATTCAACAACAACCTCAACATTGAAAATACCAACAAATTCAACAACAACCTCGACATTGAAAAACACCTACAAATTCAACAACAACCTCGACATTCAAAAAACCATCAAATTCAACAACAACCTCGACATTGAAACACAGCAACAAATTCAACAACAACCACAATATTGAAAAACAACAACAACCTCAACACTGACAAACACCAACAAATTCAACAACAACCTCAACATTGAAAACACCAACAAATTCAACAACAACCTCAACATTGAAAAACAACAACCTCAACATTGAAAAACACCAACAAATTCAACAACACCCTCAACATTGAAAAACACCAACAAATTCAACAACAACCTCAACATTGAAAAACAACAACAACTCCAACATTGAAAAACACCAACAATTTCAACAACAACCTCAACATTGAAAACACCAACAAATTCAACAACAACCTAAATATTGAAAAACAACAACAACCTCAACATTGAAAAACACCAATAAATTCAACAACAACCTCAACATTGAAAACACCAACAAATTCAACAACAACCTGAACATTGAAAACACCAATAAATTCAACAACAACCTCAACATTGATGAACAACAACAACCTCAACATTGAAAAACACCAACAAATTCAACAACAACCTCAACATTGAAGAACAACAACAACCTCAACATTGAATAACACCAACAAATTCAACAACAGCCTCAACATTCAAAACCACCAACAAATTCAACAACAACCTCAACATTGACAAAAACCACCAAATTCAACAAAAACCTCAACATTGAAAAACACCAACAAATTCAACAACAACCTCAACATTGAAAAACCCAACAAATTCAACAACAAACTCAACATTGAAAATACCAACAAATTCAACAACAACTTCATCTTTGAAAAACACCAACAAATTCAACAACAACCTCGACATTGAAAAACACCAACAAATTCAACAACAACCTCGACATTCAAAAACACCAACAAATTCAACAACAACCTCGACATTGAAACACAGCAACAAATTCAACAACAACGTCAACATTGAAAAACACCACTAAATTCAACAACAACCTCAATATTGAAAAACAACAACAACCTCAACACTGAAAAACACCAACAAATTCAACAACAACCTCAACATTGAAAACACCAACAAATTCAACAACAACCTCAACATTGAAAAACAACAACCTCAACATTGAAAAACACCAACAAATTCAACAACAACCTCAACATTGAAAAACACCAACAAATTCAACAACAACCTCAACATTGAAAAACAACAACAACCTCAACATTGAAAAACACCAACAATTTCAACAACAACCTCAACATTGAAAACACCAACAAATTCAACAACAACCTAAATATTGAAAAACAACAACAACCTCAACATTGAAAAGCACCAATAAATTCAACAACAACCTCCACATTGACAAAAACCAACAAATTCAACAACAACCTCAACATTGAAAACACCAACAAATTCAACAATAATCTCAAAATTGAAAAAAAACAACAACTTCAACTTTGAAAAGCACCAACAAATTCAACAACAACCTCAACATTGAAAACACCAACAAATTCAACAACAACCTCAATATTGAAAAACACCAACAAATTCAACAATAACCTCAACAATGAAAAACACCAACAAATTCAACAACAACCTCAAAATTGAAAAGCATCAACAACCTCAACATTGAAAAACAGCAACAAATTAAACAACAACCTCAGCATTGGAGAACAGCAACAAATTCAACAACAACCTCAACATTGAAAAACACCAACAAATTCAGCAACAACCTCAACATTGAAAAACTCCAACAAATTCAACAACAACGTCAACATTGAAAAACACCAAAAAATTCAACAACAACCTCAACATTGAAAACACCAACAAATTCAACAAAAACCTCAATATTGAAAAGCAACAACAACCTCAACATTGAAAAACAGCAACAATTTCAACAACAACCTCAGGATTGAAAACACCAACAAATTCAACAACAACCTGAACATAGAAAACACCAACAAATTCAACAACAACCTCAAAATTGAAAAACAACAACAACCTCAACATAGAAAACAACAACAAATTCAACAACAACCTCAACATTGAAAACACCAACAAATTCAACAACAACCTCAACATTGAAAAACAACAACAACCTCAACATTGAAAAACACCACAAACTCAACAACAATCTCAACATTGAAAAACACCAACAAATTCAACAACAACCTCAACATTGAAAACACCAACAAATTCAACAACAACCTCAACATTGAAAAACAACAACCTCAACATTGAAAAAAACCAACAAATTCAACAACACCCTCAACATTGAAAAACACCAACAAATTCAACAACAACCTCAACATTGAAAAACAACAACAACTCCAACATTGAAAAACACCAACAATTTCAACAACAACCCCAACATTGAAAACACCAACAAATTCAACAACAACCTAAATATTGAAAAACAACAACAACCTCAACATTGAAAAACACCAATAAATTCAACAACAACCTCAACATTGAAAACACCAACAAATTCAACAACAACCTGAACATTGAAAACACCAATAAATTCAACAACAACCTCAACATTGATGAACAACAACAACCTCAACATTGAAAAACACCAACAAATTCAACAACAACCTCAACATTGAAGAACAACAACAACCTCAACATTGAATAACACCAACAAATTCAACAACAACCTCAACATTCAAAACCACCAACAAATTCAACAACAACCTCAACATTGACAAAAACCACCAAATTCAACAAAAACCTCAACATTGAAAAACACCAACAAATTCAACAACAACCTCAACATTGAAAAACCCAACAAATTCAACAACAAACTCAACATTGAAAATACCAACAAATTCAACAACAACTTCATCTTTGAAAAACACCAACAAATTCAACAACAACCTCGACATTGAAAAACACCAACAAATTCAACAACAACCTCGACATTCAAAAACACCAACAAATTCAACAACAACCTCGACATTGAAACACAGCAACAAATTCAACAACAACGTCAACATTGAAAAACGCCACTAAATTCAATAACAACCTCAATATTGAAAAACAACAACAACCTCAACACTGAAAAACACCAACAAATTCAACAACAACCTCAACATTGAAAACACCAACAAATTCAACAACAACCTCAACATTGAAAAACAACAACCTCAACATTGAAAAACACCAACAAATTCAACAACAACCTCAACATTGAAAAACACCAACAAATTCAACAACAACCTCAACATTGAAAAACAACAACAACCTCAACATTGAAAAACACCAACAATTTCAACAACAACCTCAACATTGAAAACACCAACAAATTCAACAACAACCTAAATATTGAAAAACAACAACAACCTCAACATTGAAAAGCACCAATAAATTCAACAACAACCTCCACATTGACAAAAACCAACAAATTCAACAACAACCTCAACATTGAAAACACCAACAAATTCAACAATAATCTCAAAATTGAAAAAAAACAACAACTTCAACTTTGAAAAGCACCAACAAATTCAACAACAACCTGAACATTGAAAACACCAACAAATTCAACAACAACCTCAATATTGAAAAACACCAACAAATTCAACAATAACCTCAACAATGAAAAACACCAACAAATTCAACAACAACCTCAACATTGAAAAACAACAACAACTCCAACATTGAAAAACACCAACAATTTCAACAACAACCTCAACATTGAAAACACCAACAAATTCAACAACAACCTAAATATTGAAAAACAACAACAACCTCAACATTGAAAAACACCAATAAATTCAACAACAACCTCAACATTGAAAACACCAACAAATTCAACAACAACCTGAACATTGAAAACACCAATAAATTCAACAACAACCTCAACATTGATGAACAACAACAACCTCAACATTGAAAAACACCAACAAATTCAACAACAACCTCAACATTGAAGAACAACAACAACCTCAACATTGAATAACACCAACAAATTCAACAACAACCTCAACATTCAAAACCACCAACAAATTCAACAACAACCTCAACATTGACAAAAACCACCAAATTCAACAAAAACCTCAACATTGAAAAACACCAACAAATTCAACAACAACCTCAACATTGAAAAACCCAACAAATTCAACAACAAACTCAACATTGAAAATACCAACAAATTCAACAACAACTTCATCTTTGAAAAACACCAACAAATTCAACAACAACCTCGACATTGAAAAACACCAACAAATTCAACAACAACCTCGACATTCAAAAACACCAACAAATTCAACAACAACCTCGACATTGAAACACAGCAACAAATTCAACAACAACGTCAACATTGAAAAACACCACTAAATTCAACAACAACCTCAATATTGAAAAACAACAACAACCTCAACACTGAAAAACACCAACAAATTCAACAACAACCTCAACATTGAAAACACCAACAAATTCAACAACAACCTCAACATTGAAAAACAACAACCTCAACATTGAAAAACACCAACAAATTCAACAACAACCTCAACATTGAAAAACACCAACAAATTCAACAACAACCTCAACATTGAAAAACAACAACAACCTCAACATTGAAAAACACCAACAATTTCAACAACAACCTCAACATTGAAAACACCAACAAATTCAACAACAACCTAAATATTGAAAAACAACAACAACCTCAACATTGAAAAGCACCAATAAATTCAACAACAACCTCCACATTGACAAAAACCAACAAATTCAACAACAACCTCAACATTGAAAACACCAACAAATTCAACAATAATCTCAAAATTGAAAAAAAACAACAACTTCAACTTTGAAAAGCACCAACAAATTCAACAACAACCTCAACATTGAAAACACCAACAAATTCAACAACAACCTCAATATTGAAAAACACCAACAAATTCAACAATAACCTCAACAATGAAAAACACCAACAAATTCAACAACAACCTCAAAATTGAAAAGCATCAACAACCTCAACATTGAAAAACAGCAACAAATTAAACAACAACCTCAGCATTGGAGAACAGCAACAAATTCAACAACAACCTCAACATTGAAAAACACCAACAAATTCAGCAACAACCTCAACATTGAAAAACTCCAACAAATTCAACAACAACGTCAACATTGAAAAACACCAAAAAATTCAACAACAACCTCAACATTGAAAACACCAACAAATTCAACAAAAACCTCAATATTGAAAAGCAACAACAACCTCAACATTGAAAAACAGCAACAATTTCAACAACAACCTCAGGATTGAAAACACCAACAAATTCAACAACAACCTGAACATAGAAAACACCAACAAATTCAACAACAACCTCAAAATTGAAAAACAACAACAACCTCAACATAGAAAACAACAACAAATTCAACAACAACCTCAACATTGAAAACACCAACAAATTCAACAACAACCTCAACATTGAAAAACAACAACAACCTCAACATTGAAAAACACCACAAACTCAACAACAATCTCAACATTGAAAAACACCAACAAATTCAACAACAACCTCAACATTGAAAACACCAACAAATTCAACAACAACCTCAACATTGAAAAACAACAACCTCAACATTGAAAAAAACCAACAAATTCAACAACACCCTCAACATTGAAAAACACCAACAAATTCAACAACAACCTCAACATTGAAAAACAACAACAACTCCAACATTGAAAAACACCAACAATTTCAACAACAACCCCAACATTGAAAACACCAACAAATTCAACAACAACCTAAATATTGAAAAACAACAACAACCTCAACATTGAAAAACACCAATAAATTCAACAACAACCTCAACATTGAAAACACCAACAAATTCAACAACAACCTGAACATTGAAAACACCAATAAATTCAACAACAACCTCAACATTGATGAACAACAACAACCTCAACATTGAAAAACACCAACAAATTCAACAACAACCTCAACATTGAAGAACAACAACAACCTCAACATTGAATAACACCAACAAATTCAACAACAACCTCAACATTCAAAACCACCAACAAATTCAACAACAACCTCAACATTGACAAAAACCACCAAATTCAACAAAAACCTCAACATTGAAAAACACCAACAAATTCAACAACAACCTCAACATTGAAAAACCCAACAAATTCAACAACAAACTCAACATTGAAAATACCAACAAATTCAACAACAACTTCATCTTTGAAAAACACCAACAAATTCAACAACAACCTCGACATTGAAAAACACCAACAAATTCAACAACAACCTCGACATTCAAAAACACCAACAAATTCAACAACAACCTCGACATTGAAACACAGCAACAAATTCAACAACAACGTCAACATTGAAAAACGCCACTAAATTCAATAACAACCTCAATATTGAAAAACAACAACAACCTCAACACTGAAAAACACCAACAAATTCAACAACAACCTCAACATTGAAAACACCAACAAATTCAACAACAACCTCAACATTGAAAAACAACAACCTCAACATTGAAAAACACCAACAAATTCAACAACAACCTCAACATTGAAAAACACCAACAAATTCAACAACAACCTCAACATTGAAAAACAACAACAACCTCAACATTGAAAAACACCAACAATTTCAACAACAACCTCAACATTGAAAACACCAACAAATTCAACAACAACCTAAATATTGAAAAACAACAACAACCTCAACATTGAAAAGCACCAATAAATTCAACAACAACCTCCACATTGACAAAAACCAACAAATTCAACAACAACCTCAACATTGAAAACACCAACAAATTCAACAATAATCTCAAAATTGAAAAAAAACAACAACTTCAACTTTGAAAAGCACCAACAAATTCAACAACAACCTGAACATTGAAAACACCAACAAATTCAACAACAACCTCAATATTGAAAAACACCAACAAATTCAACAATAACCTCAACAATGAAAAACACCAACAAATTCAACAACAACCTCAAAATTGAAAAGCATCAACAACCTCAACATTGAAAAACAGCAACAAATTAAACAACAACCTCAGCATTGGAGAACAGCAACAAATTCAACAACAACCTCAACATTGAAAAACACCAACAAATTCAGCAACAACCTCAACATTGAAAAACTCCAACAAATTCAACAACAACGTCAACATTGAAAAACACCAAAAAATTCAGCAACAACCTCAACATTGAAAACACCAACAAATTCAACAAAAACCTCAATATTGAAAAGCAACAACAACCTCAACATTGAAAAACAGCAACAATTTCAACAACAACCTCAGGATTGAAAACACCAACAAATTCAACAACAACCTGAACATAGAAAACACCAACAAATTCAACAACAACCTCAAAATTGAAAAACAACAACAACCTCAACATAGAAAACAACAACAAATTCAACAACAACCTCAACATTGAAAACACCAACAAATTCAACAACAACCTCAACATTGAAAAACAACAACAACCTCAACATTGAAAAACACCACAAACTCAACAACAATCTCAACATTGAAAAACACCAACAAATTCAACAACAACCTCAACATTGAAAAACAAAAACAAATTTAACAACAACCTCAATATTGAAAAACAACAACAACCTCAACATTGAAAAAAACCAACAAATTCAACCACAACCTCAACATTGAAAAACACCAACAAATTCAACAACAAACTCAACATTGAAACACAACTACAACCAACATTGAAAAACACCAACAAATTCAAAAACAACCTCAACATTGAAAACACCAACAAATTCGACAACAACCCCAATATTGAAAAACAACAACAACCTCAACATTGAAAAACACCAACAAATTCAACAACAACCACAACATTGAAAAACACCAACAAATTCAACAACAATCTCAACATTGAAAAACAACAACAACCTCAACATTGCAAAACACCAACAAATTCAACAACAAACTCACAATTGAAAAAACCAACACATTCAACAACAACCTCAATATTGAAAAACAACAACAACCTCAATATTGACAAAAACCAACAAATTCAACAACAACCTCAACATTGAACAACATCAACAAATTCAACAACAACCTCAACATTGAAAACACCAACAAATTCAACAACAACCTCAATATTGAAAAACAACAACAACCTCAACATTGAAAAACACCAACAAATTCAACAACAACCTCAACATTCAAAACCACCAACAAATTCAACAACAACCTCAACATTGACAAAAACCAACAAATTCAACAAAAACCTCAACATTGAAAAACACCAACAAATTCAACAACAACCTCAACATTGAAAACACCAACAAATTCAACAACAACCTCAACATTGAAAATACCAACAAATTCAACAACAACTTCAACTTTGAAAAACACCAACAAATTCAACAACAACCTCGACATTGAAAAACACCAACAAATTCAACAACAACCTCGACATTGAAACATAGCAACAAATTCAACAACAACCTCAATATTGAACAACAAAAACAACCTCAACACTGAAAAACACCAACAAATTCAACAACAACCTCAACATTGAAAACACCAACAAATTCAACAACAACATCAACATTGAAAAACAACAACAACCTCAACATTGAAAAACACCAACAAATTCAACAACAACCTCAACATTCAAAACCACCAACAAATTCAACAACAACCTCAACATTGACAAAAACCAACAAATTCAACAAAAACCTCAACATTGAAAAACACCAACAAATTCAACAACAACCTCAACATTGAAAACACCAACAAATTCAACAACAACCTCAACATTGAAAATACCAACAAATTCAACAACAACTTCAACTTTGAAAAACACCAACAAATTCAACAACAACCTCGACATTGAAAAACACCAACAAATTCAACAACAACCTCGACATTGAAACATAGCAACAAATTCAACAACAACCTCAATATTGAACAACAAAAACAACCTCAACACTGAAAAACACCAACAAATTCAACAACAACCTCAACATTGAAAACACCAACAAATTCAACAACAACATCAACATTGAAAAACAACAACCTCAACATTGAAAAACACCAACAAATTCAACAACAACCTCAACATTGAAAAACACCAACAAATTCAACAACAACCCCAACATTGAAAAACAACAACAAGCTCAACATTGAAAAACACCAACAATTTCAACAACAACCTCAACATTGAAAACACCAACAAATTCAACAACAAACTAAGTATTGAAAAACAACAACAACCTCAACATTGAAAAACACCAATAAATTCAACAACAACCTCCACATTGACAAAAACTAACAAATTCAACAACAACCTCAACATTGAAAACACCAAAAATTCAACAACAACCTGAACATTGAAAACACCAATAAATTCAACAACAACCTCAACATTGAAGAACAACAACAACCTCAATATTGAAAAACACCAACAAATTCAACAACAACCTCAAAATTGAAGAACAACAACAACCTCAACATTGAAAAACACCAACAAATTCAACAACAACCTCAACATTGAAAAACACCAACTAATTCACAACAACCTCAACATTGAAGAACAACAACAACCTCAACATTGAAAAACACCAACAAATTCAACAACAACCTCAACATTGAAAAACACCACAAACTCAACAAGAAGCTCAGCATTGAAAAACAGCAAGAAATTCAACAACAACCTCAATATTGAAAGACAACAACAACCTCAACATTGAAAAACACCAACAAATTCAACAACAACCTCAACATTCAAAACCACCAACAAATTCAACAACAACCTCAACATGGACAAAAACTAACAAATTCAACAACAACCTCAACATTGAAAAACACCAACAAATTCAACAAAAACCTCAACATTGAAAAACACCAACAAATTCAACAACAACCTCAACATTGAAAACACCAACAAATTCAACAACAACCTCAACATTGAAAATGCCAACAAATTCAACAAGTACTTCAAATTTGAAAAACACCAACAAATTCAGCAACAACCTCGACATTGAAAAACACCAACAAATTCAACAACAACCTCGACATTCAAAAACACCAACAAATTCAACAACAACCTCAACATTGAAACACAGCAACAAATTCAACAACACTGTCAACACTGAAAAACACCACTAAATTCAACAACAACCTCAATATTGAAAAACAACAACAACCTCAACACTGAAAATCACCAACAAATTCAACAACAACCTCAGCATTGAAAACACCAACAAATTCAACAACAACCTCAACATTGAAAAACAACAACCTCAACATTGAAAAACACCAACAAATTCAACAACAACCTCAACATTGAAAAACACCAACAAATTCAACAACAACCTCAACATTGAAAAACAACAACAACCTCAACATTGAAAAACACCTTCAATTTCAACAACAACCTCAACATTGAAAACACCAACAAATTCAACAACAACCTAAATATTGAAAAACAACAACAACCTCAACATTGAAAAACACCAATAAATTCAACAACAACCTCCACGTTGACAAAAACCAACAAATTCAACAACAACCTCAACATTGAAAACACCAACAAATTCAACAACAACCTGAACATTGAAAATACCAATAAATTCAACAACCTCAATATTGAAACACGACAACAACCTCAACATTGAAAAACACCAACAAATTCAACAACAACCTCAACATTGAAGAACAACAACAAATTCAACAACAACCTCAACATTGAAGAACAACAACAAATTCAACAACAACCTCAACATTGAAAAACACCAACAAATTCAACAACAACGTCAACTTTGAAAAACACCAACAAATTCAACAACAACCTCAACATTGAAAAAACCAACAAATTCAACAACAACTTCAACATTGGAAAACACCAACAAATTCAACAACAACCTCGACATTGAAAACACCAGCAAATTCAACTACAACCTCTACATTGAAAAACACCAACAAATTCAACAACAACCTCGACAATGAAAAACACCAACAAATTCAACAACAACCTCAAAATTGAAAAACAAAAACAAATTCAACAACAACCTCGACATTGAAAAACAACAACAACCTAAGCATAGAAAACACCAGCAAATTCAACAACAACCTCAAAATTGAAAACACCAACAAATTCAACAACAACCTCAAAATTGAAAAACAACAACAACCTCAACATTGAAAAACACCACAAACTCAACAACAATCTCAACATTGAAAAACACCAACAAATTCAACAACAACCTGAACATTGAAAAACACAAACAAATTTAACAACAACCTCAATATTGAAAAACAACAACAACCTCAACATTGAAAGACACCAACAAATTCAACCACAACCTCAACATTGAAAAACACCAACAAATTCAACAACAACCTCAACATTGAAAAACAACTACAACCTCAACATTGAAAAACACCAACAAATTCAACAACAACCTCACAATTGAAAACACCAACAAATTCAACAACAACCTCAATATTGAAAAACAACAACAACCTCAACAATGAAAAACACCAACAAATTCAACAACAACCTCAACATTGAAAACCACCAACAAATTCAACAACAACCTCAACATTGACAAAAACCAACAAATTCAACAACAACCTCAACATTGAAAAACACCAACAAATTCAACAAAAAACTCAACATTGAAAAACACCAACAAATTCAACAACAACCTCAACATTGAAAACACCAACAAATTCAACAACAACCTCAACATAGAAAATACCAACAAATTCAACAACAACTACAACTTTGAAAAACACCAACAAATTCAACAACAACCTCGACATTGAAAAACACCAACAAATTCAACAACAACCTCGACATTGAAAAACACCAACAAATTCAACAACAACCTCGACATTGAAACACAGCAACAAATTCAACAACAACGTCAACATTGAAAAACACCACTAAATTCAACAACAACCTCAATATTGAAAAACAACAACAACCTCAACACTGAAAAACACCAACAAATTCAACAACAACCTCAACATTGAAAACACCAACAAATTCAACAACAACCTCAACATTGAAAAACAACAACCTCAACATTGAAAAACACCAACAAATTCAACAACAACCTCAACATTGAAAAACACCAACAAATTCAACAACAACCTCAACATTGAAAAACAACAACAACCTCAACATTGAAAAACACCAACAATTTCAACAACAACCTCAACATTGAAAACACCAACAAATTCAACAACAACCTAAATATTGAAAAACAACAACAACCTCAACATTGAAAATCACCAATAAATTCAACAACAACCTCCACATTGACAAAAACCAACAAATTCAACAACAACCTCAACATTGAAAACACCAACAAGTTCAACAACAACCTGAACATTGAAAATACCAATAAATACCAATAAATTCAACAACCTCAATATTGAAAAACAACAACAACTTCAACATTGAAAACACCAACAAATTCAACAACAACCTCAACATTGAAGAACAACAACAACCTCAACATTGAAAGACACCAACAAATTTTCAATGTTGAGGTTGAAAACACCAACAAGTTCAACAACAACCTGAACATTGAAAACACCAACAAATTCAACAACAACCTCAACTTTGAAAAACACCAACAAATTCAACAACAACCTCAACATTGAAAAACACCAACAAATTCAACAACAACTTCAACTTTGAAAAACACCAACAAATTCAACAACAACCTCAACATTGAAAACACCAACAAATTCAACAACAACTTCAACATTGGAAAACACCAACAAATTCAACAACAACCTCGACATTGAAAACACCTGCAAATTCAACTACAACCTCGACTTTGAAAAACACCAACAAGACCAAAGAACATTGAAAAATGAGTAGTTTGTTAGAAATAGTTTTATTAATGTAGTTCAACAATAATAATTATTGGAGATGTAGAAATTGATTGAATTGAAGAAAGTTGTACAATCAGTGAACGAGCAGATGATACAAAGATAGAATTTGATGAAAATAGCAGATTTTGCAAAGTTTACGAATATGAGATATCTGCTTATAGAGAAAATGCTTCAATATGTTTTATTGCTAGAACTGGAAAGTTTCATAGATACAGAGAGCCAAGTTTGCTGAAACTGAAGAAATGGAGAAATTGAAGTTGCAGAGGATGCAGGCAACCTGCAAATGAGCTCAATCTGAGAAATTACTGAAAAATAAGATTTTGCTAGATGCAGAGAACTACTTTTACTGATAGATATTGTAATTCAGAAATTGTATTTTCAGTTGAATCATAACTATGTCTAGATGTGTGGATCGATAGAAATAGAGACACATGTTTAGAAAGGCAGAGGAAATTAATAGAGCTATTGAAGTTGTTGGAAAGTAAGAAACTTGTACATGGACAGAAGCAGCAGATCCTACAAGCAGAGAATTTCGATAAACTGGAAGATTTTACAAATATGGGGAATGAGAAATATCTGCAGATAGAGAAAATGCTAGAATATCATCAATGGCTAGGTTTTGATATTTTGTTATCCGCATCGAACCAGGTTTGTTTAAGTTGAGGGATATGGAGATATTGATTGTGCAGCTAACGCAGAGAATTTTGAATCTGCGGAATTTGATGAATTACAAGGAACTGAATACTTTTGCTTGACATAGAAACCAATTCTGTTGAAAAATATAGGAATGGAGATATCGAAGGCATAATTGACCAAAGAACATTGAAAAATGAGTAGTTTGTTAGAAATAGTTTTATTAATGTCGTTCAACAATAATAATTATTGGAGATGTAGAAATTGATTGAATTGAAGAAAGTTGTACAATCAGTGAACGAGCAGATGATACAAAGATAGAATTTGATGAAAATAGCAGATTTTGCAAAGTTTACGAATATGAGATATCTGCTTATAGAGAAAATGCTTCAATATGTGTTATTGCTAGAACTGGAAAGTTTCATAGATACAGATTGCCAAGTTTGCTGAAACTGAAGAAATGGAGAAATTGAAGTTGCAAAGAATGCAGGCAAGCTGCAAATCAGCTCAATCTAAGAATTTACTGCAAAATAAGATTTTGCTCGATGCAGAGAACTAACTCTTACTAAATAGATACTGTAATTCAGAAATTGTAAGATCAGTTGAATCATAACTATGTCTAGATGTGTGGAGCGAAAGAAATAGAGACACTTGTTTAGATAGGCAGAGGAAATTAATAGAGAGAGTGAAGTTGTTGGAAAGTAAGAAACTTGTATATGGAGAGGAGCAGCAGATCTTACAAGCAGAGAATGTCGATAAACTGGAAGATTTTACAAATATGGGGAATGAGAAATATCTGCAGATAGAGAAAATGCTAGAATATAATCAATTGCTAGGTTTTGATATTTTGTTATCCGCATCGAACCAGGTTTGTTTAAATTGAGGGATATGGAGATATTGATTGTGCAGTTAACGCAGAGAATTTTGAATCTGCAGAATTTGATGAATTACAAGAAAGTGAATACTTTTGCTTGACGTATAAGCCAGAGCTGTTGAAAATTATAGGAATGGAGATATTGAAGGCAAAATTGACCAAAGAACATTGAAAAATGTGTAGTTTGTTAGAAATAGTTCTATTTGTGTATTACAACAAGAAAAATTATTGGAGATTGAATTGAAGAAAGCTGTACAATAAGTGAAAGATCATATGATACAAAGATAGAATTTGATGAACATAGGAGATTTTGCGAAGTGTAGTAATATGAGATATCTGCTTTAGAGAAAATGCTTCAATATGTGTTATTGCTAGAACTGGAAATTTTCATAGATACAGAGAGCCAAGTTTGATGAAACTGAAGAAATGGAGAAATTGAAGTTGCAAAGAATGCAGGCAAGCTGTAAATCAGCTCAATCTAAGAATTTACTGAAAAATAAGATTTTGCTCGATGCAGAGAACTAACTCTTACTAAATAGATACTGTAATTTAGAAATTGTAAGATCAGTTGAATCATAACTATGTCTAGATGTGTGGAGCGAAAGAAATAAAGACACTTGTTTAGATAGGCAGAGGAAATTAATAGAGATAGTGAAGTTGTTGGAAAGTAAGAAACTTGTATATGGAGAGGAGCAGCAGATCTTACAAGCAGAGAATGCCGATAAACTGGAAGATTTTACAAATATGGGGAATGAGAAATATCTGCAGATAGAGAAAATGCTAGAATATCTTCAATTGCTAGGTTTTGATATTTTGTTATCCGCATCGAACCAGGTTTGTTGAAATTGAAGGATATGGAGATATTGATTGTGCAGTTAACGCAGAGAATTTTGAATCTGCAGAATTTGATGAATTACAAGAAAGTGAATACTTTTGCTTGACATAGAAGCTAGAGCTGTTGAAAATTATAGGAATGGAGATATTGAAGGCATAATTAAACAAATAACATTGAAAAATGAGAAGTTTGTTAGAAATAGTTTTATTAATGTAGTTCAACAATAATAATTATTGGAGATGTAGAAATTGAATGAATTGAAGAAAGTTGTACAATCAGTGAACGAGCAGATGATACAAAGATAGAATTTGATGAAAATAGCAGATTTTGCAAAGTTTACGAATATGAGATATCTGCTTATAGAGAAAATGCTTCAATATGTGTTATTGCTAGAACTGGAAAGTTTCATAGATACAGATTGCCAAGTTTGATGAAACTGAAGAAATGGAGAAATTGAAGTTGCAAAGAATGCAGGCAAGCTGCAAATCAGCTCAATCTAAGAATTTACTGAAAAATAAGATTTTGCTCGATGCAGAGAACTAACTCTTACTAAATAGATACTGTAATTTAGAAATTGTAAGTTCAGTTGAATCATAACTATGTCTAGATGTGTGGAGCGAAAGAAATAAAGACACTTGTTTAGATAGGCAGAGGAAATTAATAGAGATAGTGAAGTTGTTGGAAAGTAAGAAACTTTTATATGGAGAGAAGCAGCAGATCTTACAAGCAGAGAATGTCGATAAACTGGAAGATTTTACAAATATGGGGAATGAGAAATATCTGCAGATAGAGAAAATGCTAGAATATCTTCAATTGCTAGGTTTTGATATTTTGTTATCTGCATCGAACCAGGTTTGTTGAAATTGAAGGATATGGAGATATTGATTGTGCAGTTAACGCAGAGAATTTTGAATCTGCAGAATTTGATGAATTACAAGAAAGTGAATACTTTTGCTTGACATAGAAGCCAGAGCTGTTTAAAATTATAGGAATGGAGATATTGAAGGCATAATTAAACAAATAACATTGAAAAATGAGTAGTTTGTTAGAAATAGTTTTATTAATGTAGTTCAACAATAATAATTATTGGAGATGTAGAAATTGAATGAATTGAAGAAAGTTGTACAATCAGTGAACGAGCAGATGATACAAAGATAGAATTTGATGAAAATAGCAGATTTTGCAAAGTTTACGAATATAGAGAAAATGCTTCAATATGTGTTATTGCTAGAACTGGAAAGTTTCATAGATACAGAGAGCCAAGTTTGCTGAAACTGAAGAAATGGAGAAATTGAAGTTGCAGAGGATGCAGGCAACCTGCAAATGAGCTCAATCTGAGAAATTACTGAAAAATAAGATTTTGCTAGATGCAGAGAACTACTTTTACTGATAGATATTGTAATTCAGAAATTGTATTTTCAGTTGAATCATAACTATGTCTAGATGTGTGGATCGATAGAAATAGAGACACATGTTTAGAAAGGCAGAGGAAATTAATAGAGCTAGTGAAGTTGTTGGAAAGTAAGAAACTTGTACATGGAGAGAAGCAGCAGATCCTACAAGCAGAGAATTTCGATAAACTGGAAGATTTTACAAATATGGGGAATGAGAAATATCTGCAGATAGAGAAAATGTTAGAATATCATCAATGGCTAGGTTTTGATATTTTGTTATCCGCATCGAACCAGGTTTGTTTAAATTGAGGGATATGGAGATATTGATTGTGCAGTTAACGCAGAGAATTTTGAATCTGCGGAATTTGATGAATTACAAGGAACTGAATACTTTTGCTTGACATAGAAACCAATTCTGTTGAAAAATATAGGAATGGAGATATCGAAGGCATAACTGACCAAAGAACATTGAAAAATGAGTAGTTTGTTAGAAATAGTTTTATTAATGTCGTTCAACAATAATAATTATTGGAGATGTAGAAATTGATTGAATTGAAGAAAGTTGTACAATCAGTGAACGAGCAGATGATACAAAGATAGAATTTGATGAAAATAGCAGATTTTGCAAAGTTTACGAATATGAGATATCTGCTTATAGAGAAAATGCTTCAATATGTGTTATTGCTAGAACTGGAAAGTTTCATAGATACAGATTGCCAAGTTTGCTGAAACTGAAGAAATGGAGAAATTGAAGTTGCAAAGAATGCAGGCAAGCTGCAAATCAGCTCAATCTAAGAATTTACTGAAAAATAAGATTTTGCGCGATGCAGAGAACTAACTCTTACTAAATAGATACTGTAATTTAGAAATTGTAAGTTCAGTTGAATCATAACTATGTCTAGATGTGTGGAGCGAAAGAAATAAAGACACTTGTTTAGATAGGCAGAGGAAATTAATAGAGATAGTGAAGTTGTTGGAAAGTAAGAAACTTTTATATGGAGAGAAGCAGCAGATCTTACAAGCAGAGAATGTCGATAAACTGGAAGATTTTACAAATATGGGGAATGAGAAATATCTGCAGATAGAGAAAAAGCTAGAATATCATCAATTGCTAGGTTTTGATATTTTGTTATCCGTATCGAACCAGGTTTGTTTAAATTGAGGGATATGGAGATATTGATTGTGCAGTTAACGCAGAGAATTTTGAATCTGCAGAATTTGATGAATTACAAGAAAGTGAATACTTTTGCTTGACATATAAGCCAGAGCTGTTGAAAATTATAGGAATGGAGATATTGAAGGCAAAATTGACCAAACAACATTGAAAAATGTGTAGTTTGTTAGAAATAGTTCTATTTGTGTATTACAACAAGAAAAATTATAGGTGATTTAGAAATGATTGAATTGAAGAAAGCTGTACAATAAGTGAAAGATCATATGATACAAAGATAGAATTTGATGAAAATAGCAGATTTTGCAAAGTGTACGAATATGAGATATCTGCTTATAGAGAAAATGCTTCAATATGTGTTATTGCTAGAACTGGAAAGTTTCATAGATACAGATTGCCAACTTTGCTGAAACTGAAGAAATGGAGAAATTGAAGTTGCAAAGAATGCAGGCAAGCTGCAAATCAGCTCAATCTAAGAATTTACTGAAAAATAAGATTTTGCTCGATGCAGAGAACTAACTCTTACTAAATAGATACTGTAATTCAGAAATTGTAAGTTCAGTTGAATCATAACTATGTCTAGATGTGTGGAGCGAAAGAAATAGAGACACTTGTTTAGATAGGCAGAGGAAATTAATAGAGATAGTGAAGTTGTTGGAAAGTAAGAAACTTGTATATGGAGAGGAGCAGCAGATCTTACAAGCAGAGAATGTCGATAAACTGGAAGATTTTACAAATATGGGGAATGAGAAATATCTGCAGATAGAGAAAATGCTAGAATATCTTCAATTGCTAGGTTTTGATATTTTGTTATCCGCATCGAACCAGGTTTGTTGAAATTGAAGGATATAGGGATATTGATTGTGCAGTTAATGCAGAGAATTTTGAATCTGCAGAATTTGATGAATTACAAGAAAGTAAATACTTTTGCTTGATATAGAAGCCAGAGCTGTTGAAAATTATAGGAATGGAGATATTGAAGGCATAATTCAACAAAGATCATTGAAAAATGTGTAGTTTGTTAGAAATAGTTCTATTTGTCTATTACAACAAGAAAAATTATTGGAGATGTAGAAATTGTATAAATTGAAGAAAGTTGTACAATCAGTGAACGAGCAGATGATACAAAGATAGAATTTGATGAAAATAGCAGATTTTGCAAAGTTTACGAATATGTGATATGTGCTTATAGAGAAAATGCTTCAATATGTGTTATTGTTAGAACTGGAAAGTTTCATAGATACAGATTGCCAAGTTTGATGAAACTGAAGAAATGGAGAAATTGAAGTTGCAAAGAATGCAGGCAAGCTGCAAATCAGCTCAATCTAAGAATTTACTGAAAAATAAGATATTGCTCGATGCAGAGAACTAACTCTTACTAAATAGATACTGTAATTTAGAAATTGTAAGTTCAGTTGAATCATAACTATGTCTAGATGTGTGGAGCGAAAGAAATAAAGACACTTGTTTAGATAGGCAGAGGAAATTAATAGAGATAGTGAAGTTGTTGGAAAGTAAGAAACTTTTATATGGAGAGAAGCAGCAGATCTTACAAGCAGAGAATGTCGATAAACTGGAAGATTTTACAAATATGGGGAATGAGAAATATCTGCAGATAGAGAAAATGCTAGAATATCTTCAATTGCTAGGTTTTGATATTTTGTTATCCGCATCAATCCAGGTTTGTTGAAATTGAAGGATATGGAGATATTGATTGCGCAGTTAACGCAGAGAATTTTGAATCTGCAGAATTTGATGAATTACAAGAAAGTGAATACTTTTGCTTGACATATAAGCCAGAGCTGTTGAAAAATATAGGAATGGAGATATCGAATAATTGACCAAAGAACATTGAAAAATGAGTAACTACTCAGTTAGAAATAGTTAATAATTAATAATAATGTAGTTCAACAATAATAATTATTGGAGATGTAGAAATTGATTGAATTGAAGAAAGTTGTACAATCAGTGAACGAGCAGATGATACAAAGATAGAATTTGATGAATATAGCAGATTTTGCAAAGTTTACGAATATGAGATATCTGCTTATATAGAAAATGCTTCAATATGTGTTATTGCTAGAACTGGAACGTTTCATAGATACAGAGAGCCAAGTTTGCTGAAACTGAAGAAATGGAGAAATTGAAGTTGCAGAGGATGCACGCAACCTGCAAATGAGCTCAATCTAAGAAATTACTGAAAAATAAGATTTTGCTAGATGCAGAGAACTACTTTTACTGATAGATATTGTAATTCAGAAATTGTATTTTCAGTTGAATCATAACTATGTCTAGATGTGTGGATCGATAGAAATAGAGACACATGTTTAGAAAGGCAGAGGAAATTAATAGAGCTAGTGAAGTTGTTGGAAAGTAAGAAACTTGTACATGGAGAGAAGCAGCAGATCCTACAAGCAGAGAACTTCGATAAACTGGAAGATTTTACAAATATGGGGAATGAGAAATATCTGCAGATAGAGAAAATGCTACAATATCATCAATGGCTAGGTTTTGATATTTTGTTATCCGCATCGAACCAGGTTTGTTTAAATTGAGGGATATGGAGATATTGATTGTGCAGCTAACGCAGAGAATTTTGAATCTGCGGAATTTGATGAATTACAAGAAACTGAATACTTTTGCTTGACATAGAAACCAATTCTGTTGAAAAATATAGGAATGGAGATATCGAAGGCATAATTGACCAAAGAACATTGAAAAATGAGTAGTTTGTTAGAAATACTTTTATTAATGTCGTTCAACAATAATAATTATTGGAGATGTAGAAATTGATTGAATTGAAGAAAGCTGTACAATAAGTGAAAGATCATATGATACAAAGATAGAATTTGATGAAAATAGCAGATTTTGCAAAGTTTACGAATATGAGATATCTGCTTATAGAGAAAATGCTTCAATATGTGTTATTGCTAGAACTGGAAAGTTTCATAGATACAGATTGCCAAGTTTGCTGAAACTGAAGAAATGGAGAAATTGAAGTTGCAAAGAATGCAGGCAAGCTGCAAATCAGCTCAATCTAAGAATTTACTGCAAAATAAGATTTTGCTCGATGCAGAGAACTAACTCTTACTAAATAGATACTGTAATTCAGAAATTGTAAGTTCAGTTGAATCATAACTATGTCTAGATGTGTGGAGCGAAAGAAGTAGAGACACTTGTTTAGATAGGCAGAGGAAATTAATAGAGATAGTGAAGTTGTTGGAAAGTAAGAAACTTGTATATGGAGAGGAGCAGCAGATCTTACAAGCAGAGAATGTCGATAAACTGGAAGATTTAACAAATATGGGGAATGAGAAATATCTGCAGATAGAGAAAATGCTAGAATATCTTCAATTGCTAGGTTTTGATATTTTGTTATCCGCATCGAACCAGGTTTGTTGAAATTGAAGGATATGGAGATATTGATTGTGCAGTTAACGCAGAGAATTTTGAATCTGCAGAATTTGATGAATTACAAGAAAGTGAAGACTTTTGCTTGACATAGAAGCCAGAGCTGTTGAAAATTATAGGAATGGAGATATTGAAGGCATAATTAAACAAACAACATTGAAAAATGTGTAGTTTGTTAGAAATAGTTCTATTTGTGTATTACAACAAGAAAAATTATAGGTGATTTAGAAATGATTGAATTGAAGAAAGCTGTACAATAAGTGAAAGATCATATGATACAAAGATAGAATTTGATGAAAATAGCAGATTTTGCAAAGTGTACGAATATGAGATATCTGCTTATAGAGAAAATGCTTCAATATGTGTTATTGCTAGAACTGGAAAGTTTCATAGATACAGATTGCCAACTTTGCTGAAACTGAAGAAATTGAGAAATTGAAGTTGCAAAGAATGCAGGCAAGCTGCAAATCAGCTCAATCTAAGAATTTACTGAAAAATAAGATTTTGCTCGATGCAGAGAACTAACTCTTACTAAATAGATACTGTAATTCAGAAATTGTAAGTTCAGTTGAATCATAACTATGTCTAGATGTGTGGAGCGAAAGAAGTAGAGACACTTGTTTAGATAGGCAGAGGAAATTAATAGAGATAGTGAAGTTGTTGGAAAGTAAGAAACTTGTATATGGAGAGGAGCAGCAGATCTTACAAGCAGAGAATGTCGATAAACTGGAAGATTTAACAAATATGGGGAATGAGAAATATCTGCAGATAGAGAAAATGCTAGAATATCTTCAATTGCTAGGTTTTGATATTTTGTTATCCGCATCGAACCAGGTTTGTTGAAATTGAAGGATATGGAGATATTGATTGTGCAGTTAACGCAGAGAATTTTGAATCTGCAGAATTTGATGAATTACAAGAAAGTGAAGACTTTTGCTTGACATAGAAGCCAGAGCTGTTGAAAATTATAGGAATGGAGATATTGAAGGCATAATTAAACAAACAACATTGAAAAATGTGTAGTTTGTTAGAAATAGTTCTATTTGTGTATTACAACAAGAAAAATTATAGGTGATTTAGAAATGATTGAATTGAAGAAAGCTGTACAATAAGTGAAAGATCATATGATACAAAGATAGAATTTGATGAAAATAGCAGATTTTGCAAAGTGTACGAATATGAGATATCTGCTTATAGAGAAAATGCTTCAATATGTGTTATTGCTAGAACTGGAAAGTTTCATAGATACAGATTGCCAACTTTGCTGAAACTGAAGAAATGGAGAAATTGAAGTTGCAAAGAATGCAGGCAAGCTGCAAATCAGCTCAATCTAAGAATTTACTGAAAAATAAGATTTTGCTCGATGCAGAGAACTAACTCTTACTAAATAGATACTGTAATTCAGAAATTGTAAGTTCAGTTGAATCATAACTATGTCTAGATGTGTGGAGCGAAAGAAATAGAGACACTTGTTTAGATAGGCAGAGGAAATTAATAGAGATAGTGAAGTTGTTGGAAAGTAAGAAACTTGTATATGGAGAGGAGCAGCAGATCTTACAAGCAGAGAATGTCGATAAACTGGAAGATTTTACAAATATGGGGAATGAGAAATATCTGCAGATAGAGAAAATGCTAGAATATCTTCAATTGCTAGGTTTTGATATTTTGTTATCCGCATCGAACCAGGTTTGTTGAAATTGAAGGATATAGAGATATTGATTGTGCAGTTAATGCAGAGAATTTTGAATCTGCAGAATTTGATGAATTACAAGAAAGTAAATACTTTTGCTTGATATAGAAGCCAGGGCTGTTGAAAATTATAGGAATGGAGATATTGAAGGCATAATTCAACAAAGATCATTGAAAAATGTGTAGTTTGTTAGAAATAGTTCTATTTGTCTATTACAACAAGAAAAATTATTGGAGATGTAGAAATTGTATAAATTGAAGAAAGTTGTACAATCAGTGAACGAGCAGATGATACAAAGATAGAATTTGATGAAAATAGCAGATTTTGCAAAGTTTACGAATATGTGATATGTGCTTATAGAGAAAATGCTTCAATATGTGTTATTGTTAGAACTGGAAAGTTTCATAGATACAGATTGCCAAGTTTGATGAAACTGAAGAAATGGAGAAATTGAAGTTGCAAAGAATGCAGGCAAGCTGCAAATCAGCTCAATCTAAGAATTTACTGAAAAATAAGATATTGCTCGATGCAGAGAACTAACTCTTACTAAATAGATACTGTAATTTAGAAATTGTAAGTTCAGTTGAATCATAACTATGTCTAGATGTGTGGAGCGAAAGAAATAAAGACACTTGTTTAGATAGGCAGAGGAAATTAATAGAGATAGTGAAGTTGTTGGAAAGTAAGAAACTTTTATATGGAGAGAAGCAGCAGATCTTACAAGCAGAGAATGTCGATAAACTGGAAGATTTTACAAATATGGGGAATGAGAAATATCTGCAGATAGAGAAAATGCTAGAATATCTTCAATTGCTAGGTTTTGATATTTTGTTATCCGCATCAATCCAGGTTTGTTGAAATTGAAGGATATGGAGATATTGATTGCGCAGTTAACGCAGAGAATTTTGAATCTGCAGAATTTGATGAATTACAAGAAAGTGAATACTTTTGCTTGACATAGAAACCAATTCTGTTGAAAAATATAGGAATGGAGATATCGAATAATTGACCAAAGAACATTGAAAAATGAGTAACTACTCAGTTAGAAATAGTTAATAATTAATAATAATGTAGTTCAACAATAATAATTATTGGAGATGTAGAAATTGATTGAATTGAAGAAAGTTGTACAATCAGTGAACGAGCAGATGATACAAAGATAGAATTTGATGAAAATAGCAGATTTTGCAAAGTTTACGAATATGAGATATCTGCTTATATAGAAAATGCTTCAATATGTGTTATTGCTAGAACTGGAACGTTTCATAGATACAGAGAGCCAAGTTTGCTGAAACTGAAGAAATGGAGAAATTGAAGTTGCAGAGGATGCACGCAACCTGCAAATGAGCTCAATCTAAGAAATTACTGAAAAATAAGATTTTGCTAGATGCAGAGAACTACTTTTACTGATAGATATTGTAATTCAGAAATTGTATTTTCAGTTGAATCATAACTATGTCTAGATGTGTGGATCGATAGAAATAGAGACACATGTTTAGAAAAGCAGAGGAAATTAATAGAGCTAGTGAAGTTGTTGGAAAGTAAGAAACTTGTACATGGAGAGAAGCAGCAGATCCTACAAGCAGAGAACTTCGATAAACTGGAAGATTTTACAAATATGGGGAATGAGAAATATCTGCAGATAGAGAAAATGCTACAATATCATCAATGGCTAGGTTTTGATATTTTGTTATCCGCATCGAACCAGGTTTGTTTAAATTGAGGGATATGGAGATATTGATTGTGCAGCTAACGCAGAGAATTTTGAATCTGCGGAATTTGATGAATTACAAGAAACTGAATACTTTTGCTTGACATAGAAACCAATTCTGTTGAAAAATATAGGAATGGAGATATCGAAGGCATAATTGACCAAAGAACATTGAAAAATGAGTAGTTTGTTAGAAATACTTTTATTAATGTCGTTCAACAATAATAATTATTGGAGATGTAGAAATTGATTGAATTGAAGAAAGCTGTACAATAAGTGAAAGATCATATGATACAAAGATAGAATTTGATGAACATAGCAGATTTTGCAAAGTTTACGAATATGAGATATCTGCTTATAGAGAAAATGCTTCAATATGTGTTATTGCTAGAACTGGAAAGTTTCATAGATACAGATTGCCAAGTTTGCTGAAACTGAAGAAATGGAGAAATTGAAGTTGCAAAGAATGCAGGCAAGCTGCAAATCAGCTCAATCTAAGAATTTACTGAAAAATAAGATTTTGCTCGATGCAGAGAACTAACTCTTACTAAATAGATACTGTAATTCAGAAATTGTAAGTTCAGTTGAATCATAACTATGTCTAGATGTGTGGAGCGAAAGAAGTAGAGACACTTGTTTAGATAGGCAGAGGAAATTAATAGAGATAGTGAAGTTGTTGGAAAGTAAGAAACTTGTATATGGAGAGGAGCAGCAGATCTTACAAGCAGAGAATGTCGATAAACTGGAAGATTTAACAAATATGGGGAATGAGAAATATCTGCAGATAGAGAAAATGCTAGAATATCTTCAATTGCTAGGTTTTGATTTTTTGTTATCCGCATCGAACCAGGTTTGTTGAAATTGAAGGATATGGAGATATTGATTGTGCAGTTAACGCAGAGAATTTTGAATCTGCAGAATTTGATGAATTACAAGAAAGTGAATACTTTTGCTTGATATAGAAGCCAGAGCTGTTGAAAATTATAGGAATGGAGATATTGAAGGCATAATTCAAAAAAGATCATTGAAAAATGTGTAGTTTGTTAGAAATAGTTCTATTTGTCTATTACAACAAGAAAAATTATTGGAGATGTAGAAATTGATTGAATTGAAGAAAGTTGTACAATCAGTGAACGAGCAGATGATACAAAGATAGAATTTGATGAAAATAGCAGATTTTGCAAAGTGTACGAATATGAGATATCTGCTTATAGAGAAAATGCTTCAATATGTGTTATTGCTAGAACTGGAAAGTTTCATAGATACAGAGAGCCAAGTTTGCTGAAACTGAAGAAATGGAGAAATTGAAGTTGCAGAGGATGCAGGCAACCTGCAAATGAGCTCAATCTGAGAAATTACTGAAAAATAAGATTTTGCTAGATGCAGAGAACTACTTTTACTGATACATATTGCAATTCAGAAATTGTATTTTCAGTTGAATCATAACTATGTCTAGATGTGTGGATCGATAGATATAGAGACACATGTTTAGAAAGGCAGAGGAAATTAATAGAGCTAGTGAAGTTGTTGGAAAGTAAGAAACTTGTACATGGAGAGAAGCAGCAGATCCTACAAGCAGAGAATTTCGATAAACTGGAAGATTTTACAAATATGGGGAATGAGAAATATCTGCAGATAGAGAAAATGCTAGAATATCATCAATGGCTAGGTTTTGATATTTTGTTATCCGCATCGAACCAGGTTTGTTTAAATTGAGGGATATGGAGATATTGATTGTGCAGCTAACGCAGAGAATTTTGAATCTGCGGAATTTGATGAATTACAAGAAACTGAATACTTTTGCTTGACATAGAAACCAATTCTGTTGAAAAATATAGGAATGGAGATATCGAAGGCATAATTGACCAAAGAACATTGAAAAATGAGTAGTTTGTTAGAAATAGTTTTATTAATGTCGTTCAACAATAAAAATTATTGGAGATGTAGAAATTGATTGAATTGAAGAACGTTGTACAATCAGTGAACGAGCAGATGATACAAAGAAAGAATTTGATGAAAATAGCAGATTTTGCAAAGTTTACGAATATGAGATATCTGCTTATAGAGAAAATGCTTCAATATGTGTTATTGCTAGAACTGGAAAGTTTCATAGATACAGATTGCCAAGTTTGCTGAAACTGAAGAAATGGAGAAATTGAAGTTGCAAAGAATGCAGGCAAGCTGCAAATCAGCTCAATCTAAGAATTTACTGAAAAATAAGATTTTGCTCGATGCAGAGAACTAACTCTTACTAAATAGATACTGTAATTCAGAAATTGTAAGTTCATGTTTGTTTAAATTGAGGGATATGGAGATTTTGATTGTGCAGCTAACGCAGAGAATTTTGAATCTGCAGAATTTGATAAATTACAAGAAAGTGAAGACTTTTGCTTGACATAGAAGCCAGAGCTGTTGAAAATTATGGGAATGGAGATATTGAAGGCATAATTCAACAAAGAACATTGAAAAATGTGTAGTTTGTTAGAAATAGTTCTATTTGTGTATTACAACAAGAAAAATTATTGGAGATTGAATTGAAGAAAGCTGTACAATAAGTGAAAGATCATATGATACAAAGATAGAATTTGATGAACATAGGAGATTTTGCAAAGTGTAGTAATATGAGATATCTGCTTTAGAGAAAATGCTTCAATATGTGTTATTGCTAGAACTGGAAATTTTCATAGATACAGAGAGCCAAGTTTGATGAAACTGAAGAAATGGAGAAATTGAAGTTGCAAAGAATGCAGGCAAGCTGTAAATCAGCTCAATCTAAGAATTTACTGAAAAATAAGATTTTGCTCGATGCAGAGAACTAACTCTTACTAAATAGATACTGTAATTCAGAAATTGTAAGTTCAGTTGAATCATAACTATGTCTAGATGTGTGGAGCGAAAGAAATAAAGACACTTGTTTAGATAGGCAGAGGAAATTAATAGAGATAGTGAAGTTGTTGGAAAGTAAGAAACTTGTATATGGAGAGAAGCAGCAGATCTTACAAGCAGAGAATGTCGATAAACTGGAAGATTTTACAAATATGGGGAATGAGAAATATCTGCAGATAGAGAAAAAGCTAGAATATCTTCAATTGCTAGGTTTTGATATTTTGTTATCCGCATCGAACCAGGTTTGTTGAAATTGAAGGATATGGAGATATTGATTGTGCAGTTAACGCAGAGAATTTTGAATCTGCAGAATTTGATGAATTACAAGAAAGTGAATACTTTTGCTTGACATAGAAACCAATTCTGTTGAAAAATATAGGAATGGAGATATCGAATAATTGACCAAAGAACATTGAAAAATGAGTAACTACTCAGTTAGAAATAGTTAATAATTAATAATAATGTAGTTCAACAATAATAATTATTGGAGATGTAGAAATTGATTGAATTGAAGAAAGTTGTACAATCAGTGAACGAGCAGATGATACAAAGATAGAATTTGATGAAAATAGCAGATTTTGCAAAGTTTACGAATATGAGATATCTGCTTATATAGAAAATGCTTCAATATGTGTTATTGCTAGAACTGGAACGTTTCATAGATACAGAGAGCCAAGTTTGCTGAAACTGAAGAAATGGAGAAATTGAAGTTGCAGAGGATGCACGCAACCTGCAAATGAGCTCAATCTAAGAAATTACTGAAAAATAAGATTTTGCTAGATGCAGAGAACTACTTTTACTGATAGATATTGTAATTCAGAAATTGTATTTTCAGTTGAATCATAACTATGTCTAGATGTGTGGATCGATAGAAATAGAGACACATGTTTAGAAAGGCAGAGGAAATTAATAGAGCTAGTGAAGTTGTTGGAAAGTAAGAAACTTGTACATGGAGAGAAGCAGCAGATCCTACAAGCAGAGAACTTCGATAAACTGGAAGATTTTACAAATATGGGGAATGAGAAATATCTGCAGATAGAGAAAATGCTACAATATCATCAATGGCTAGGTTTTGATATTTTGTTATCCGCATCGAACCAGGTTTGTTTAAATTGAGGGATATGGAGATATTGATTGTGCAGCTAACGCAGAGAATTTTGAATCTGCGGAATTTGATGAATTACAAGAAACTGAATACTTTTGCTTGACATAGAAACCAATTCTGTTGAAAAATATAGGAATGGAGATATCGAAGGCATAATTGACCAAAGAACATTGAAAAATGAGTAGTTTGTTAGAAATACTTTTATTAATGTCGTTCAACAATAATAATTATTGGAGATGTAGAAATTGATTGAATTGAAGAAAGCTGTACAATAAGTGAAACATCATATGATACAAAGATAGAATTTGATGAAAATAGCAGATTTTGCAAAGTTTACGAATATGAGATATCTGCTTATAGAGAAAATGCTTCAATATGTGTTATTGCTAGAACTGGAAAGTTTCATAGATACAGATTGCCAAGTTTGCTGAAACTGAAGAAATGGAGAAATTGAAGTTGCAAAGAATGCAGGCAAGCTGCAAATCAGCTCAATCTAAGAATTTACTGAAAAATAAGATTTTGCTCGATGCAGAGAACTAACTCTTACTAAATAGATACTGGAATTCAGAAATTGTAAGTTCATGTTTGTTTAAATTGAGGGATATGGAGATTTTGATTGTGCAGCTAACGCAGAGAATTTTGAATCTGCAGAATTTGATGAATTACAAGAAAGTGAAGACTTTTGCTTGACATAGAAGCCAGAGCTGTTGAAAATTATGGGAATGGAGATATTGAAGGCATAATTCAACAAAGAACATTGAAAAATGTGTAGTTTGTTAGAAATAGTTCTATTTGTGTATTACAACAAGAAAAATTATTGGAGATTGAATTGAAGAAAGCTGTACAATAAGTGAAAGATCATATGATACAAAGATAGAATTTGATGAACATAGGAGATTTTGCAAAGTGTAGTAATATGAGATATCTGCTTTAGAGAAAATGCTTCAATATGTGTTATTGCTAGAACTGGAAATTTTCATAGATACAGAGAGCCAAGTTTGATGAAACTGAAGAAATGGAGAAATTGAAGTTGCAAAGAATGCAGGCAAGCTGTAAATCAGCTCAATCTAAGAATTTACTGAAAAATAAGATTTTGCTCGATGCAGAGAACTAACTCTTACTAAATAGATACTGTAATTCAGAAATTGTAAGTTCAGTTGAATCATAACTATGTCTAGATGTGTGGAGCGAAAGAAGTAGAGACACTTGTTTAGATAGGCAGAGGAAATTAATAGAGATAGTGAAGTTGTTGGAAAGTAAGAAACTTGTATATGGAGAGGAGCAGCAGATCGTACAAGCAGAGAATGTCGATAAACTGGAAGATTTAACAAATATGGGGAATGAGAAATATCTGCAGATAGAGAAAATGCTAGAATATCTTCAATTGCTAGGTTTTGATTTTTTGTTATCCGCATCGAACCAGGTTTGTTGAAATTGAAGGATATGGAGATATTGATTGTGCAGTTAACGCAGAGAATTTTGAATCTGCAGAATTTGAAGAATTACAAGAAAGTGAATACTTTTGCTTGATATAGAAGCCAGAGCTGTTGAAAATTATAGGAATGGAGATATTGAAGGCATAATTCAAAACAGATCATTGAAAAATGTGTAGTTTGTTAGAAATAGTTCTATTTGTCTATTACAACAAGAAAAATTATTGGAGATGTAGAAATTGATTGAATTGAAGAAAGTTGTACAATCAGTGAACGAGCAGATGATACAAAGATAGAATTTGATGAAAATAGCAGATTTTGCAAAGTTTACGAATATGAGATATCTGCTTATAGAGAAAATGCTTCAATATGTGTTATTGCTAGAACTGGAAAGTTTCATAGATACAGAGAGCCAAGTTTGCTGAAACTGAAGAAATGGAGAAATTGAAGTTGCAGAGGATGCAGGCAACCTGCAAATGAGCTCAATCTGAGAAATTACTGAAAAATAAGATTTTGCTAGATGCAGAGAACTACTTTTACTGATACATATTGCAATTCAGAAATTGTATTTTCAGTTGAATCATAACTATGTCTAGATGTGTGGATCGATAGATATAGAGACACATGTTTAGAAAGGCAGAGGAAATTAATAGAGCTAGTGAAGTTGTTGGAAAGTAAGAAACTTGTACATGGAGAGAAGCAGCAGATCCTACAAGCAGAGAATTTCGATAAACTGGAAGATTTTACAAATATGGGGAATGAGAAATATCTGCAGATAGAGAAAATGCTAGAATATCATCAATGGCTAGGTTTTGATATTTTGTTATCCGCATCGAACCAGGTTTGTTTAAATTGAGGGATATGGAGATATTGATTGTGCAGCTAACGCAGAGAATTTTGAATCTGCGGAATTTGATGAATTACAAGAAACTGAATACTTTTGCTTGACATAGAAACCAATTCTGTTGAAAAATATAGGAATGGAGATATCGAAGGCATAATTGACCAAAGAACATTGAAAAATGAGTAGTTTGTTAGAAATAGTTTTATTAATGTCGTTCAACAATAAAAATTATTGGAGATGTAGAAATTGATTGAATTGAAGAACGTTGTACAATCAGTGAACGAGCAGATGATACAAAGAAAGAATTTGATGAAAATAGCAGATTTTGCAAAGTTTACGAATATGAGATATCTGCTTATAGAGAAAATGCTTCAATATGTGTTATTGCTAGAACTGGAAAGTTTCATAGATACAGATTGCCAAGTTTGCTGAAACTGAAGAAATGGAGAAATTGAAGTTGCAAAGAATGCAGGCAAGCTGCAAATCAGCTCAATCTAAGAATTTACTGAAAAATAAGATTTTGCTCGATGCAGAGAACTAACTCTTACTAAATAGATACTGTAATTCAGAAATTGTAAGTTCATGTTTGTTTAAATTGAGGGATATGGAGATTTTGATTGTGCAGCTAACGCAGAGAATTTTGAATCTGCAGAATTTGATGAATTACAAGAAAGTGAAGACTTTTGCTTGACATAGAAGCCAGAGCTGTTGAAAATTATGGGAATGGAGATATTGAAGGCATAATTCAACAAAGAACATTGAAAAATGTGTAGTTTGTTAGAAATAGTTCTATTTGTGTATTACAACAAGAAAAATTATTGGAGATTGAATTGAAGAAAGCTGTACAATAAGTGAAAGATCATATGATACAAAGATAGAATTTGATGAACATAGGAGATTTTGCAAAGTGTAGTAATATGAGATATCTGCTTTAGAGAAAATGCTTCAATATGTGTTATTGCTAGAACTGGAAATTTTCATAGATACAGAGAGCCAAGTTTGATGAAACTGAAGAAATGGAGAAATTGAAGTTGCAAAGAATGCAGGCAAGCTGTAAATCAGCTCAATCTAAGAATTTACTGAAAAATAAGATTTTGCTCGATGCAGAGAACTAACTCTTACTAAATAGATACTGTAATTCAGAAATTGTAAGTTCAGTTGAATCATAACTATGTCTAGATGTGTGGAGCGAAAGAAGTAGAGACACTTGTTTAGATAGGCAGAGGAAATTAATAGAGATAGTGAAGTTGTTGGAAAGTAAGAAACTTGTATATGGAGAGGAGCAGCAGATCTTACAAGCAGAGAATGTCGATAAACTGGAAGATTTAACAAATATGGGGAATGAGAAATATCTGCAGATAGAGAAAATGCTAGAATATCTTCAATTGCTAGGTTTTGATTTTTTGTTATCCGCATCGAACCAGGTTTGTTGAAATTGAAGGATATGGAGATATTGATTGTGCAGTTAACGCAGAGAATTTTGAATCTGCAGAATTTGAAGAATTACAAGAAAGTGAATACTTTTGCTTGATATAGAAGCCAGAGCTGTTGAAAATTATAGGAATGGAGATATTGAAGGCATAATTCAAAACAGATCATTGAAAAATGTGTAGTTTGTTAGAAATAGTTCTATTTGTCTATTACAACAAGAAAAATTATTGGAGATGTAGAAATTGATTGAATTGAAGAAAGTTGTACAATCAGTGAACGAGCAGATGATACAAAGATAGAATTTGATGAAAATAGCAGATTTTGCAAAGTTTACGAATATGAGATATCTGCTTATATAGAAAATGCTTCAATATGTGTTATTGCTAGAACTGGAACGTTTCATAGATACAGAGAGCCAAGTTTGCTGAAACTGAAGAAATGGAGAAATTGAAGTTGCAGAGGATGCACGCAACCTGCAAATGAGCTCAATCTAAGAAATTACTGAAAAATAAGATTTTGCTAGATGCAGAGAACTACTTTTACTGATAGATATTGTAATTCAGAAATTGTATTTTCAGTTGAATCATAACTATGTCTAGATGTGTGGATCGATAGAAATAGAGACACATGTTTAGAAAGGCAGAGGAAATTAATAGAGCTAGTGAAGTTGTTGGAAAGTAAGAAACTTGTACATGGAGAGAAGCAGCAGATCCTACAAGCAGAGAACTTCGATAAACTGGAAGATTTTACAAATATGGGGAATGAGAAATATCTGCAGATAGAGAAAATGCTACAATATCATCAATGGCTAGGTTTTGATATTTTGTTATCCGCATCGAACCAGGTTTGTTTAAATTGAGGGATATGGAGATATTGATTGTGCAGCTAACGCAGAGAATTTTGAATCTGCGGAATTTGATGAATTACAAGAAACTGAATACTTTTGCTTGACATAGAAACCAATTCTGTTGAAAAATATAGGAATGGAGATATCGAAGGCATAATTGACCAAAGAACATTGAAAAATGAGTAGTTTGTTAGAAATACTTTTATTAATGTCGTTCAACAATAAAAATTATTGGAGATGTAGAAATTGATTGAATTGAAGAACGTTGTACAATCAGTGAACGAGCAGATGATACAAAGAAAGAATTTGATGAAAATAGCAGATTTTGCAAAGTTTACGAATATGAGATATCTGCTTATAGAGAAAATGCTTCAATATGTGTTATTGCTAGAACTGGAAAGTTTCATAGATACAGATTGCCAAGTTTGCTGAAACTGAAGAAATGGAGAAATTGAAGTTGCAAAGAATGCAGGCAAGCTGCAAATCAGCTCAATCTAAGAATTTACTGAAAAATAAGATTTTGCTCGATGCAGAGAACTAACTCTTACTAAATAGATACTGTAATTCAGAAATTGTAAGTTCATGTTTGTTTAAATTGAGGGATATGGAGATTTTGATTGTGCAGCTAACGCAGAGAATTTTGAATCTGCAGAATTTGATGAATTACAAGAAAGTGAAGACTTTTGCTTGACATAGAAGCCAGAGCTGTTGAAAATTATGGGAATGGAGATATTGAAGGCATAATTCAACAAAGAACATTGAAAAATGTGTAGTTTGTTAGAAATAGTTCTATTTGTGTATTACAACAAGAAAAATTATTGGAGATTGAATTGAAGAAAGCTGTACAATAAGTGAAAGATCATATGATACAAAGATAGAATTTGATGAACATAGGAGATTTTGCAAAGTGTAGTAATATGAGATATCTGCTTTAGAGAAAATGCTTCAATATGTGTTATTGCTAGAACTGGAAATTTTCATAGATACAGAGAGCCAAGTTTGATGAAACTGAAGAAATGGAGAAATTGAAGTTGCAAAGAATGCAGGCAAGCTGTAAATCAGCTCAATCTAAGAATTTACTGAAAAATAAGATTTTGCTCGATGCAGAGAACTAACTCTTACTAAATAGATACTGTAATTCAGAAATTGTAAGTTCAGTTGAATCATAACTATGTCTAGATGTGTGGAGCGAAAGAAGTAGAGACACTTGTTTAGATAGGCAGAGGAAATTAATAGAGATAGTGAAGTTGTTGGAAAGTAAGAAACTTGTATATGGAGAGGAGCAGCAGATCTTACAAGCAGAGAATGTCGATAAACTGGAAGATTTAACAAATATGGGGAATGAGAAATATCTGCAGATAGAGAAAATGCTAGAATATCTTCAATTGCTAGGTTTTGATTTTTTGTTATCCGCATCGAACCAGGTTTGTTGAAATTGAAGGATATGGAGATATTGATTGTGCAGTTAACGCAGAGAATTTTGAATCTGCAGAATTTGAAGAATTACAAGAAAGTGAATACTTTTGCTTGATATAGAAGCCAGAGCTGTTGAAAATTATAGGAATGGAGATATTGAAGGCATAATTCAAAACAGATCATTGAAAAATGTGTAGTTTGTTAGAAATAGTTCTATTTGTCTATTACAACAAGAAAAATTATTGGAGATGTAGAAATTGATTGAATTGAAGAAAGTTGTACAATCAGTGAACGAGCAGATGATACAAAGATAGAATTTGATGAAAATAGCAGATTTTGCAAAGTTTACGAATATGAGATATCTGCTTATAGAGAAAATGCTTCAATATGTGTTATTGCTAGAACTGGAAAGTTTCATAGATACAGAGAGCCAAGTTTGCTGAAACTGAAGAAATGGAGAAATTGAAGTTGCAGAGGATGCAGGCAACCTGCAAATGAGCTCAATCTGAGAAATTACTGAAAAATAAGATTTTGCTAGATGCAGAGAACTACTTTTACTGATACATATTGCAATTCAGAAATTGTATTTTCAGTTGAATCATAACTATGTCTAGATGTGTGGATCGATAGATATAGAGACACATGTTTAGAAAGGCAGAGGAAATTAATAGAGCTAGTGAAGTTGTTGGAAAGTAAGAAACTTGTACATGGAGAGAAGCAGCAGATCCTACAAGCAGAGAATTTCGATAAACTGGAAGATTTTACAAATATGGGGAATGAGAAATATCTGCAGATAGAGAAAATGCTAGAATATCATCAATGGCTAGGTTTTGATATTTTGTTATCCGCATCGAACCAGGTTTGTTTAAATTGAGGGATATGGAGATATTGATTGTGCAGCTAACGCAGAGAATTTTGAATCTGCGGAATTTGATGAATTACAAGAAACTGAATACTTTTGCTTGACATAGAAACCAATTCTGTTGAAAAATATAGGAATGGAGATATCGAAGGCATAATTGACCAAAGAACATTGAAAAATGAGTAGTTTGTTAGAAATAGTTTTATTAATGTCGTTCAACAATAAAAATTATTGGAGATGTAGAAATTGATTGAATTGAAGAACGTTGTACAATCAGTGAACGAGCAGATGATACAAAGAAAGAATTTGATGAAAATAGCAGATTTTGCAAAGTTTACGAATATGAGATATCTGCTTATAGAGAAAATGCTTCAATATGTGTTATTGCTAGAACTGGAAAGTTTCATAGATACAGATTGCCAAGTTTGCTGAAACTGAAGAAATGGAGAAATTGAAGTTGCAAAGAATGCAGGCAAGCTGCAAATCAGCTCAATCTAAGAATTTACTGAAAAATAAGATTTTGCTCGATGCAGAGAACTAACTCTTACTAAATAGATACTGTAATTCAGAAATTGTAAGTTCATGTTTGTTTAAATTGAGGGATATGGAGATTTTGATTGTGCAGCTAACGCAGAGAATTTTGAATCTGCAGAATTTGATAAATTACAAGAAAGTGAAGACTTTTGCTTGACATAGAAGCCAGAGCTGTTGAAAATTATGGGAATGGAGATATTGAAGGCATAATTCAACAAAGAACATTGAAAAATGTGTAGTTTGTTAGAAATAGTTCTATTTGTGTATTACAACAAGAAAAATTATTGGAGATTGAATTGAAGAAAGCTGTACAATAAGTGAAAGATCATATGATACAAAGATAGAATTTGATGAACATAGGAGATTTTGCAAAGTGTAGTAATATGAGATATCTGCTTTAGAGAAAATGCTTCAATATGTGTTATTGCTAGAACTGGAAATTTTCATAGATACAGAGAGCCAAGTTTGATGAAACTGAAGAAATGGAGAAATTGAAGTTGCAAAGAATGCAGGCAAGCTGTAAATCAGCTCAATCTAAGAATTTACTGAAAAATAAGATTTTGCTCGATGCAGAGAACTAACTCTTACTAAATAGATACTGTAATTCAGAAATTGTAAGTTCAGTTGAATCATAACTATGTCTAGATGTGTGGAGCGAAAGAAATAAAGACACTTGTTTAGATAGGCAGAGGAAATTAATAGAGATAGTGAAGTTGTTGGAAAGTAAGAAACTTGTATATGGAGAGAAGCAGCAGATCTTACAAGCAGAGAATGTCGATAAACTGGAAGATTTTACAAATATGGGGAATGAGAAATATCTGCAGATAGAGAAAAAGCTAGAATATCTTCAATTGCTAGGTTTTGATATTTTGTTATCCGCATCGAACCAGGTTTGTTGAAATTGAAGGATATGGAGATATTGATTGTGCAGTTAACGCAGAGAATTTTGAATCTGCAGAATTTGATGAATTACAAGAAAGTGAATACTTTTGCTTGACATAGAAACCAATTCTGTTGAAAAATATAGGAATGGAGATATCGAATAATTGACCAAAGAACATTGAAAAATGAGTAACTACTCAGTTAGAAATAGTTAATAATTAATAATAATGTAGTTCAACAATAATAATTATTGGAGATGTAGAAATTGATTGAATTGAAGAAAGTTGTACAATCAGTGAACGAGCAGATGATACAAAGATAGAATTTGATGAAAATAGCAGATTTTGCAAAGTTTACGAATATGAGATATCTGCTTATATAGAAAATGCTTCAATATGTGTTATTGCTAGAACTGGAACGTTTCATAGATACAGAGAGCCAAGTTTGCTGAAACTGAAGAAATGGAGAAATTGAAGTTGCAGAGGATGCACGCAACCTGCAAATGAGCTCAATCTAAGAAATTACTGAAAAATAAGATTTTGCTAGATGCAGAGAACTACTTTTACTGATAGATATTGTAATTCAGAAATTGTATTGTCAGTTGAATCATAACTATGTCTAGATGTGTGGATCGATAGAAATAGAGACACATGTTTAGAAAGGCAGAGGAAATTAATAGAGCTAGTGAAGTTGTTGGAAAGTAAGAAACTTGTACATGGAGAGAAGCAGCAGATCCTACAAGCAGAGAACTTCGATAAACTGGAAGATTTTACAAATATGGGGAATGAGAAATATCTGCAGATAGAGAAAATGCTACAATATCATCAATGGCTAGGTTTTGATATTTTGTTATCCGCATCGAACCAGGTTTGTTTAAATTGAGGGATATGGAGATATTGATTGTGCAGCTAACGCAGAGAATTTTGAATCTGCGGAATTTGATGAATTACAAGAAACTGAATACTTTTGCTTGACATAGAAACCAATTCTGTTGAAAAATATAGGAATGGAGATATCGAAGGCATAATTGACCAAAGAACATTGAAAAATGAGTAGTTTGTTAGAAATAGTTTTATTAATGTCGTTCAACAATAATAATTATTGGAGATGTAGAAATTGATTGAATTGAAGAACGTTGTACAATCAGTGAACGAGCAGATGATACAAAGAAAGAATTTGATGAAAATAGCAGATTTTGCAAAGTTTACGAATATGAGATATCTGCTTATAGAGAAAATGCTTCAATATGTGTTATTGCTAGAACTGGAAAGTTTCATAGATACAGATTGCCAAGTTTGCTGAAACTGAAGAAATGGAGAAATTGAAGTTGCAAAGAATGCAGGCAAGCTGCAAATCAGCTCAATCTAAGAATTTACTGAAAAATAAGATTTTGCTCGATGCAGAGAACTAACTCTTACTAAATAGATACTGTAATTCAGAAATTGTAAGTTCATGTTTGTTTAAATTGAGGGATATGGAGATTTTGATTGTGCAGCTAACGCAGAGAATTTTGAATCTGCAGAATTTGATGAATTACAAGAAAGTGAAGACTTTTGCTTGACATAGAAGCCAGAGCTGTTGAAAATTATGGGAATGGAGATATTGAAGGCATAATTCAACAAAGAACATTGAAAAATGTGTAGTTTGTTAGAAATAGTTCTATTTGTGTATTACAACAAGAAAAATTATTGGAGATTGAATTGAAGAAAGCTGTACAATAAGTGAAAGATCATATGATACAAAGATAGAATTTGATGAACATAGGAGATTTTGCAAAGTGTAGTAATATGAGATATCTGCTTTAGAGAAAATGCTAGAACTGTGTTATTGCTAGAACTGGAAATTTTCATAGATACAGAGAGCCAAGTTTGATGAAACTGAAGAAATGGAGAAATTGAAGTTGCAAAGAATGCAGGCAAGCTGTAAATCAGCTCAATCTAAGAATTTACTGAAAAATAAGATTTTGCTCGATGCAGAGAACTAACTCTTACTAAATAGATACTGTAATTCAGAAATTGTAAGTTCAGTTGAATCATAACTATGTCTAGATGTGTGGAGCGAAAGAAATAAAGACACTTGTTTAGATAGGCAGAGGAAATTAATAGAGATAGTGAAGTTGTTGGAAAGTAAGAAACTTGTATATGGAGAGAAGCAGCAGATCTTACAAGCAGAGAATGTCGATAAACTGGAAGATTTTACAAATATGGGGAATGAGAAATATCTGCAGATAGAGAAAAAGCTAGAATATCTTCAATTGCTAGGTTTTGATATTTTGTTATCCGCATCGAACCAGGTTTGTTGAAATTGAAGGATATGGAGATATTGATTGTGCAGTTAACGCAGAGAATTTTGAATCTGCAGAATTTGATGAATTACAAGAAAGTGAATACTTTTGCTTGACATAGAAACCAATTCTGTTGAAAAATATAGGAATGGAGATATCGAATAATTGACCAAAGAACATTGAAAAATGAGTAACTACTCAGTTAGAAATAGTTAATAATTAATAATAATGTAGTTCAACAATAATAATTATTGGAGATGTAGAAATTGATTGAATTGAAGAAAGTTGTACAATCAGTGAACGAGCAGATGATACAAAGATAGAATTTGATGAAAATAGCAGATTTTGCAAAGTTTACGAATATGAGATATCTGCTTATATAGAAAATGCTTCAATATGTGTTATTGCTAGAACTGGAACGTTTCATAGATACAGAGAGCCAAGTTTGCTGAAACTGAAGAAATGGAGAAATTGAAGTTGCAGAGGATGCACGCAACCTGCAAATGAGCTCAATCTAAGAAATTACTGAAAAATAAGATTTTGCTAGATGCAGAGAACTACTTTTACTGATAGATATTGTAATTCAGAAATTGTATTGTCAGTTGAATCATAACTATGTCTAGATGTGTGGATCGATAGAAATAGAGACACATGTTTAGAAAGGCAGAGGAAATTAATAGAGCTAGTGAAGTTGTTGGAAAGTAAGAAACTTGTACATGGAGAGAAGCAGCAGATCCTACAAGCAGAGAACTTCGATAAACTGGAAGATTTTACAAATATGGGGAATGAGAAATATCTGCAGATAGAGAAAATGCTACAATATCATCAATGGCTAGGTTTTGATATTTTGTTATCCGCATCGAACCAGGTTTGTTTAAATTGAGGGATATGGAGATATTGATTGTGCAGCTAACGCAGAGAATTTTGAATCTGCGGAATTTGATGAATTACAAGAAACTGAATACTTTTGCTTGACATAGAAACCAATTCTGTTGAAAAATATAGGAATGGAGATATCGAAGGCATAATTGACCAAAGAACATTGAAAAATGAGTAGTTTGTTAGAAATAGTTTTATTAATGTCGTTCAACAATAATAATTATTGGAGATGTAGAAATTGATTGAATTGAAGAACGTTGTACAATCAGTGAACGAGCAGATGATACAAAGAAAGAATTTGATGAAAATAGCAGATTTTGCAAAGTTTACGAATATGAGATATCTGCTTATAGAGAAAATGCTTCAATATGTGTTATTGCTAGAACTGGAAAGTTTCATAGATACAGATTGCCAAGTTTGCTGAAACTGAAGAAATGGAGAAATTGAAGTTGCAAAGAATGCAGGCAAGCTGCAAATCAGCTCAATCTAAGAATTTACTGCAAAATAAGATTTTGCTCGATGCAGAGAACTAACTCTTACTAAATAGATACTGTAATTCAGAAATTGTAAGTTCATGTTTGTTTAAATTGAGGGATATGGAGATTTTGATTGTGCAGCTAACGCAGAGAATTTTGAATCTGCAGAATTTGATGAATTACAAGAAAGTGAAGACTTTTGCTTGACATAGAAGCCAGAGCTGTTGAAAATTATGGGAATGGAGATATTGAAGGCATAATTCAACAAAGAACATTGAAAAATGTGTAGTTTGTTAGAAATAGTTCTATTTGTGTATTACAACAAGAAAAATTATTGGAGATTGAATTGAAGAAAGCTGTACAATAAGTGAAAGATCATATGATACAAAGATAGAATTTGATGAACATAGGAGATTTTGCAAAGTGTAGTAATATGAGATATCTGCTTTAGAGAAAATGCTAGAACTGTGTTATTGCTAGAACTGCAAATTTTCATAGATACAGAGAGCCAAGTTTGATGAAACTGAAGAAATGGAGAAATTGAAGTTGCAAAGAATGCAGGCAAGCTGTAAATCAGCTCAATCTAAGAATTTACTGAAAAATAAGATTTTGCTCGATGCAGAGAACTAACTCTTACTAAATAGATACTGTAATTCAGAAATTGTAAGTTCAGTTGAATCATAACTATGTCTAGATGTGTGGAGCGAAAGAAATAAAGACACTTGTTTAGATAGGCAGAGGAAATTAATAGAGATAGTGAAGTTGTTGGAAAGTAAGAAACTTGTATATGGAGAGAAGCAGCAGATCTTACAAGCAGAGAATGTCGATAAACTGGAAGATTTTACAAATATGGGGAATGAGAAATATCTGCAGATAGAGAAAAAGCTAGAATATCTTCAATTGCTAGGTTTTGATATTTTGTTATCCGCATCGAACCAGGTTTGTTGAAATTGAAGGATATGGAGATATTGATTGTGCAGTTAACGCAGAGAATTTTGAATCTGCAGAATTTGATGAATTTCAAGAAAGTGAATACTTTTGCTTGACATAGAAACCAATTCTGTTGAAAAATATAGGAATGGAGATATCGAATAATTGACCAAAGAACATTGAAAAATGAGTAACTACTCAGTTAGAAATAGTTAATAATTAATAATAATGTAGTTCAACAATAATAATTATTGGAGATGTAGAAATTGATTGAATTGAAGAAAGTTGTACAATCAGTGAACGAGCAGATGATACAAAGATAGAATCTGATGAAAATAGCAGATTTTGCAAAGTTTACGAATATGAGATATCTGCTTATATAGAAAATGCTTCAATATGTGTTATTGCTAGAACTGGAACGTTTCATAGATACAGAGAGCCAAGTTTGCTGAAACTGAAGAAATGGAGAAATTGAAGTTGCAGAGGATGCACGCAACCTGCAAATGAGCTCAATCTAAGAAATTACTGAAAAATAAGATTTTGCTAGATGCAGAGAACTACTTTTACTGATAGATATTGTAATTCAGAAATTGTATTTTCAGTTGAATCATAACTATGTCTAGATGTGTGGATCGATAGAAATAGAGACACATGTTTAGAAAGGCAGAGGAAATTAATAGAGCTAGTGAAGTTGTTGGAAAGTAAGAAACTTGTACATGGAGAGAAGCAGCAGATCCTACAAGCAGAGAACTTCGATAAACTGGAAGATTTTACAAATATGGGGAATGAGAAATATCTGCAGATAGAGAAAATGCTAGAATATCTTCAATTGCTAGGTTTTGATTTTTTGTTATCCGCATCGAACCAGGTTTGTTGAAATTGAAGGATATGGAGATATTGATTATGCAGTTAACGCAGAGAATTTTGAATCTGCAGAATTTGATGAATTACAAGAAAGTGAATACTTTTGCTTGATATAGAAGCCAGAGCTGTTGAAAATTATAGGAATGGAGATATTGAAGGCATAATTCAAAAAAGATCATTGAAAAATGTGTAGTTTGTTAGAAATAGTTCTATTTGTCTATTACAACAAGAAAAATTATTGGAGATGTAGAAATTGATTGAATTGAAGAAAGTTGTACAATCAGTGAACGAGCAGATGATACAAAGATAGAATTTGATGAAAATAGCAGATTTTGCAAAGTTTACGAATATGAGATATCTGCTTATATAGAAAATGCTTCAATATGTGTTATTGCTAGAACTGGAACGTTTCATAGATACAGAGAGCCAAGTTTGCTGAAACTGAAGAAATGGAGAAATTGAAGTTGCAGAGGATGCACGCAACCTGCAAATGAGCTCAATCTAAGAAATTACTGAAAAATAAGATTTTGCTAGATGCAGAGAACTACTTTTACTGATAGATATTGTAATTCAGAAATTGTATTGTCAGTTGAATCATAACTATGTCTAGATGTGTGGATCGATAGAAATAGAGACACATGTTTAGAAAGGCAGAGGAAATTAATAGAGCTAGTGAAGTTGTTGGAAAGTAAGAAACTTGTACATGGAGAGAAGCAGCAGATCCTACAAGCAGAGAACTTCGATAAACTGGAAGATTTTACAAATATGGGGAATGAGAAATATCTGCAGATAGAGAAAATGCTACAATATCATCAATGGCTAGGTTTTGATATTTTGTTATCCGCATCGAACCAGGTTTGTTTAAATTGAGGGATATGGAGATATTGATTGTGCAGCTAACGCAGAGAATTTTGAATCTGCGGAATTTGATGAATTACAAGAAACTGAATACTTTTGCTTGACATAGAAACCAATTCTGTTGAAAAATATAGGAATGGAGATATCGAAGGCATAATTGACCAAAGAACATTGAAAAATGAGTAGTTTGTTAGAAATAGTTTTATTAATGTCGTTCAACAATAATAATTATTGGAGATGTAGAAATTGATTGAATTGAAGAACGTTGTACAATCAGTGAACGAGCAGATGATACAAAGAAAGAATTTGATGAAAATAGCAGATTTTGCAAAGTTTACGAATATGAGATATCTGCTTATAGAGAAAATGCTTCAATATGTGTTATTGCTAGAACTGGAAAGTTTCATAGATACAGATTGCCAAGTTTGCTGAAACTGAAGAAATGGAGAAATTGAAGTTGCAAAGAATGCAGGCAAGCTGCAAATCAGCTCAATCTAAGAATTTACTGAAAAATAAGATTTTGCTCGATGCAGAGAACTAACTCTTACTAAATAGATACTGTAATTCAGAAATTGTAAGTTCATGTTTGTTTAAATTGAGGGATATGGAGATTTTGATTGTGCAGCTAACGCAGAGAATTTTGAATCTGCAGAATTTGATGAATTACAAGAAAGTGAAGACTTTTGCTTGACATAGAAGCCAGAGCTGTTGAAAATTATGGGAATGGAGATATTGAAGGCATAATTCAACAAAGAACATTGAAAAATGTGTAGTTTGTTAGAAATAGTTCTATTTGTGTATTACAACAAGAAAAATTATTGGAGATTGAATTGAAGAAAGCTGTACAATAAGTGAAAGATCATATGATACAAAGATAGAATTTGATGAACATAGGAGATTTTGCAAAGTGTAGTAATATGAGACATCTGCTTGAGAGAAAATGCTAGAACTGTGTTATTGCTAGAACTGGAAATTTTCATAGATACAGAGAGCCAAGTTTGATGAAACTGAAGAAATGGAGAAATTGAAGTTGCAAAGAATGCAGGCAAGCTGTAAATCAGCTCAATCTAAGAATTTACTGAAAAATAAGATTTTGCTCGATGCAGAGAACTAACTCTTACTAAATAGATACTGTAATTCAGAAATTGTAAGTTCAGTTGAATCATAACTATGTCTAGATGTGTGGAGCGAAAGAAATAAAGACACTTGTTTAGATAGGCAGAGGAAATTAATAGAGATAGTGAAGTTGTTGGAAAGTAAGAAACTTGTATATGGAGAGAAGCAGCAGATCTTACAAGCAGAGAATGTCGATAAACTGGAAGATTTTACAAATATGGGGAATGAGAAATATCTGCAGATAGAGAAAAAGCTAGAATATCTTCAATTGCTAGGTTTTGATATTTTGTTATCCGCATCGAACCAGGTTTGTTGAAATTGAAGGATATGGAGATATTGATTGTGCAGTTAACGCAGAGAATTTTGAATCTGCAGAATTTGATGAATTACAAGAAAGTGAATACTTTTGCTTGACATAGAAACCAATTCTGTTGAAAAATATAGGAATGGAGATATCGAATAATTGACCAAAGAACATTGAAAAATGAGTAACTACTCAGTTAGAAATAGTTAATAATTAATAATAATGTAGTTCAACAATAATAATTATTGGAGATGTAGAAATTGATTGAATTGAAGAAAGTTGTACAATCAGTGAACGAGCAGATGATACAAAGATAGAATCTGATGAAAATAGCAGATTTTGCAAAGTTTACGAATATGAGATATCTGCTTATATAGAAAATGCTTCAATATGTGTTATTGCTAGAACTGGAACGTTTCATAGATACAGAGAGCCAAGTTTGCTGAAACTGAAGAAATGGAGAAATTGAAGTTGCAGAGGATGCACGCAACCTGCAAATGAGCTCAATCTAAGAAATTACTGAAAAATAAGATTTTGCTAGATGCAGAGAACTACTTTTACTGATAGATATTGTAATTCAGAAATTGTATTTTCAGTTGAATCATAACTATGTCTAGATGTGTGGATCGATAGAAATAGAGACACATGTTTAGAAAGGCAGAGGAAATTAATAGAGCTAGTGAAGTTGTTGGAAAGTAAGAAACTTGTACATGGAGAGAAGCAGCAGATCCTACAAGCAGAGAACTTCGATAAACTGGAAGATTTTACAAATATGGGGAATGAGAAATATCTGCAGATAGAGAAAATGCTAGAATATCTTCAATTGCTAGGTTTTGATTTTTTGTTATCCGCATCGAACCAGGTTTGTTGAAATTGAAGGATATGGAGATATTGATTGTGCAGTTAACGCAGAGAATTTTGAATCTGCAGAATTTGATGAATTACAAGAAAGTGAATACTTTTGCTTGATATAGAAGCCAGAGCTGTTGAAAATTATAGGAATGGAGATATTGAAGGCATAATTCAAAAAAGATCATTGAAAAATGTGTAGTTTGTTAGAAATAGTTCTATTTGTCTATTACAACAAGAAAAATTATTGGAGATGTAGAAATTGATTGAATTGAAGAAAGTTGTACAATCAGTGAACGAGCAGATGATACAAAGATAGAATTTGATGAAAATAGCAGATTTTGCAAAGTTTACGAATATGAGATATCTGCTTATAGAGAAAATGCTTCAATATGTGTTATTGCTAGAACTGGAAAGTTTCATAGATACAGAGAGCCAAGTTTGCTGAAACTGAAGAAATGGAGAAATTGAAGTTGCAGAGGATGCAGGCAACCTGCAAATGAGCTCAATCTGAGAAATTACTGAAAAATAAGATTTTGCTAGATGCAGAGAACTACTTTTACTGATACATATTGCAATTCAGAAATTGTATTTTCAGTTGAATCATAACTATGTCTAGATGTGTGGATCGATAGATATAGAGACACATGTTTAGAAAGGCAGAGGAAATTAATAGAGCTAGTGAAGTTGTTGGAAAGTAAGAAACTTGTACATGGAGAGAAGCAGCAGATCCTACAAGCAGAGAATTTCGATAAACTGGAAGATTTTACAAATATGGGGAATGAGAAATATCTGCAGATAGAGAAAATGCTAGAATATCATCAATGGCTAGGTTTTGATATTTTGTTATCCGCATCGAACCAGGTTTGTTTAAATTGAGGGATATGGAGATATTGATTGTGCAGCTAACGCAGAGAATTTTGAATCTGCGGAATTTGATGAATTACAAGAAACTGAATACTTTTGCTTGACATAGAAACCAATTCTGTTGAAAAATATAGGAATGGAGATATCGAAGGCATAATTGACCAAAGAACATTGAAAAATGAGTAGTTTGTTAGAAATAGTTTTATTAATGTCGTTCAACAAATTATTGGAGATGTAGAAATTGATTGAATTGAAGAACGTTGTACAATCAGTGAACGAGCAGATGATACAAAGAAAGAATTTGATGAAAATAGCAGATTTTGCAAAGTTTACGAATATGAGATATCTGCTTATAGAGAAAATGCTTCAATATGTGTTATTGCTAGAACTGGAAAGTTTCATAGATACAGATTGCCAAGTTTGCTGAAACTGAAGAAATGGAGAAATTGAAGTTGCAAAGAATGCAGGCAAGCTGCAAATCAGCTCAATCTAAGAATTTACTGAAAAATAAGATTTTGCTCGATGCAGAGAACTAACTCTTACTAAATAGATACTGTAATTCAGAAATTGTAAGTTCATGTTTGTTTAAATTGAGGGATATGGAGATTTTGATTGTGCAGCTAACGCAGAGAATTTTGAATCTGCAGAATTTGATGAATTACAAGAAAGTGAAGACTTTTGCTTGACATAGAAGCCAGAGCTGTTGAAAATTATGGGAATGGAGATATTGAAGGCATAATTCAACAAAGAACATTGAAAAATGTGTAGTTTGTTAGAAATAGTTCTATTTGTGTATTACAACAAGAAAAATTATTGGAGATTGAATTGAAGAAAGCTGTACAATAAGTGAAAGATCATATGATACAAAGATAGAATTTGATGAACATAGGAGATTTTGCAAAGTGTAGTAATATGAGATATCTGCTTTAGAGAAAATGCTTCAATATGTGTTATTGCTAGAACTGGAAATTTTCATAGATACAGAGAGCCAAGTTTGATGAAACTGAAGAAATGGAGAAATTGAAGTTGCAAAGAATGCAGGCAAGCTGTAAATCAGCTCAATCTAAGAATTTACTGAAAAATAAGATTTTGCTCGATGCAGAGAACTAACTCTTACTAAATAGATACTGTAATTCAGAAATTGTAAGTTCAGTTGAATCATAACTATGTCTAGATGTGTGGAGCGAAAGAAATAAAGACACTTGTTTAGATAGGCAGAGGAAATTAATAGAGATAGTGAAGTTGTTGGAAAGTAAGAAACTTGTATATGGAGAGAAGCAGCAGATCTTACAAGCAGAGAATGTCGATAAACTGGAAGATTTTACAAATATGGGGAATGAGAAATATCTGCAGATAGAGAAAAAGCTAGAATATCTTCAATTGCTAGGTTTTGATATTTTGTTATCCGCATCGAACCAGGTTTGTTGAAATTGAAGGATATGGAGATATTGATTGTGCAGTTAACGCAGAGAATTTTGAATCTGCAGAATTTGATTAATTACAAGAAAGTGAATACTTTTGCTTGACATAGAAACCAATTCTGTTGAAAAATATAGGAATGGAGATATCGAATAATTGACCAAAGAACATTGAAAAATGAGTAACTACTCAGTTAGAAATAGTTAATAATTAATAATAATGTAGTTCAACAATAATAATTATTGGAGATGTAGAAATTGATTGAATTGAAGAAAGTTGTACAATCAGTGAACGAGCAGATGATACAAAGATAGAATCTGATGAAAATAGCAGATTTTGCAAAGTTTACGAATATGAGATATCTGCTTATATAGAAAATGCTTCAATATGTGTTATTGCTAGAACTGGAACGTTTCATAGATACAGAGAGCCAAGTTTGCTGAAACTGAAGAAATGGAGAAATTGAAGTTGCAGAGGATGCACGCAACCTGCAAATGAGCTCAATCTAAGAAATTACTGAAAAATAAGATTTTGCTAGATGCAGAGAACTACTTTTACTGATAGATATTGTAATTCAGAAATTGTATTTTCAGTTGAATCATAACTATGTCTAGATGTGTGGATCGATAGAAATAGAGACACATGTTTAGAAAGGCAGAGGAAATTAATAGAGCTAGTGAAGTTGTTGGAAAGTAAGAAACTTGTACATGGAGAGAAGCAGCAGATCCTACAAGCAGAGAACTTCGATAAACTGGAAGATTTTACAAATATGGGGAATGAGAAATATCTGCAGATAGAGAAAAAGCTAGAATATCTTCAATTGCTAGGTTTTGATACTTTGTTATCCGCATCGAACCAGGTTTGTTGAAATTGAAGGATATGGAGATATTGATTGTGCAGTTAACGCAGAGAATTTTGAATCTGCAGAATTTGATGAATTACAAGAAAGTGAATACTTTTGCTTGACATAGAAGCCAGAGCTGTTGAAAATTATAGGAATGGAGATATTGAAGGCATAATTAAACAAATAACATTGAAAAATGTGTAGTTTGTTAGAAATAGTTCTATTTGTGTATTACAACAAGAAAAATTATTGGAGATTTAGAAATGATTGAATTGAAGAAAGCTGTACAATAAGTGAAAGATCATATGATGCAAAGATAGAATTTGATGAAAATAGCAGATTTTGCAAAGTTTACGAATATGTTAATCTGCTTATAGAGAAAATGCTTCAATATGTGTTATTGCTAGAACTGGAATGTTTCATAGATACAGATTGCCAAGTTTGCTGAAACTGACGAAATGGAGAAATTGAAGTTGCAAAGAATGCAGGCAAGCTGCAAATCAGCTCAATCTAAGAATTTAATGAAAAATAAGATTTTGCTCGATGCAGAGAACTAACTCTTACTAAATAGATACTGTAATTCAGAAATTGTAAGTTCAGTTGAATCATAACTATGTGTGGATCGAAAGAAATAAAGACACTTATTTAGATAGGCAGAGGAAATTAATAGAGATAGTGAAGTTGTTGGAAAGTAAGAAACTTGTATATGGAGAGAAGCCGCAGATCTTACATGCAGAGAATGTCGATAAACTGGAAGATTTTACAAATATGGGGAATGAGAAATATCTGCAGATAGAGAAAATGCTAGAATATCTTCAATTGCTAGGTTTTGATATTTTGTTATCCGCATCGAACCAGGTTTGTTGAAATTGAAGGATATGGAGATATTGATTGTGCAGTTAACGCAGAGTATTTTGAATCTGCGGAATTTGATGAAAATACCAGTTTTTGCAAAGTGTACGAATATGATGTATCTGCTTATAGAGAAAATGCTTCAAAATGTGTTATTGCTAGAAATGGAGAGTTTGACAGATGCAGAGAGCCAAGTTTGATGAAACTGAAGAAATGGAGAAATTGAAGTTGCAAAGAATGCAGGCAAGCTGCAAATCAGCTCAATCTAAGAATTTACTGAAAAATAAGATTTTGCTAGATGCAGAGAACTACTTTTACTGATACATATTGTAATTCAGAAATTGTAAGTTCAGTTGAATCATAACCACGTCTAGATGTGTGGATCGATAGAAATAGAGACACATGTTAAGAAAGGCAGAGGAAATTAATAGAGCTAGTGAAGTTGTTGGAAAGTAAGAAACTTGTACATGGAGAGAAGCAGCAGATCCTACAAGCAGAGAATTTCGATAAACTGGAAGATTTTACAAATATGGGGAATGAGAAATATCTGCAGATAGAGAATTTTGAAACTGCGGAAATTGATGAATTACAAGAAACTGAATACTTTTGCTTGACATAGAAACCAATTGTGCTGAAAAATATAGGAATGGAGATATTGAAGGCATAATTGACCAAAGAACATTGAAAAATGAGTAGTTTGTTAGAAATAGTTTTATTAATGTAGTTCAACAATAATAATTATTGGAGATGTAGAAATTGATTGAATTGAAGAAAGTTGTACAATCAGTGAACGAGCAGATGATACAAAGATAGAATTTGATGAAAATAGCAGGTTTTGCAAAGTTTACGAATATGTGATATCTGCTGAAAGAGAAAATGTTTCAATATGTGTTATTGCTAGAACTGGAAAGTTTCATAGATACAGATTGCCAAGTTTGCTGAAACTGAAGAAATGGAGAAATTGAAGTTGCAAAGCTGCAAATCAGCTCAATCTAAGAATTTACTGAAAAATAAGATTTTGCTCGATGCAGAGAACTAACTCTTACTAAATAGATACTGTAATTCAGAAATTGTAAGTTCAGTTGAATCATAACTATGTCTAGATGTGTGGAGCGAAAGAAGTAGAGACACTTGTTTAGATAGGCAGAGGAAATTAATAGAAATAGTGAAGTTGTTGGAAAGTAAGAAACTTGTATATGGAGAGGAGCAGCAGATCTTACAAGCAGAGAATGTCGATAAACTGGAAGATTTTACAAATATGGGGAATGAGAAATATCTGCAGATAGAGAAAATGCTAGAATATCATCAATTGCTAGGTTTTAATATTTTGTTATTCGCATCGAACCATGTTTGTTTAAATTGAGGGATATGGAGATTTGAATTGTGCAGCTAACGCAGAGAATTTTGAATCTGCAGAATTTGATGAATTACAAGAAAGTGAAGACTTTTGCTTGACATAGAAGCCAGAGCTGTTGAAAATTATAGGAATGGAGATATTGAAGGCATAATTCAACAACGAACATTGAAAAATGTGTAGTTTGTTAGAAATAGTTCTATTTGTGTATTACAACAAGAAAAATTATTGGAGATGTAGAAATGATTGAATTGAAGAAAGCTGTACAATAAGTGAAAGATCATATGATACAAAGATAGAATTTGATGAACATAGGAGATTTTGCAAAGTGTAGTAATATGAGATATTTGCTTATAGAGAAAATGCTTCAATATGTGTTATTGCTAGAACTGGAAAGTTTCATAGATACAGAGAGCCAAATTAGATGAAACTGAAGAAATGGAGAAATTGAAGTTGCAAAGAATGCAGGCAAGCTGCAAATCAGCTCAATCTAAGAATTTACTGAAAAATAAGATTTTGCTTGATGCAGAGAACTAACTCTTACTAAATAGATACTGTAATTTAGAAATTGTAAGTTCAGTTGAATCATAACTATGTCTAGATGTGTGGAGCGAAAGAAATAAAGACACTTGTTTAGATAGGCAGAGGAAATTAATAGAGATAGTGAAGTTGTTGGAAAATAAGAAACTTGGACATGGAGAGAAGCAGCAGATCCTACAAGCAGAGAATTTCGATAAACTGGAAAATTTTACAAATATGGGGAATGAGAAATATCTGCAGATAGAGAATTTTGAAACTGCGGAATTTGATGAATTACAAGAAACTGAATACTTTTGTTTGACATAGAAACCAATTCTGCTGAAAAATATAGGAATGGAGATATTGAAGGCATAATTGACCAAAGAACATTGAAAAATGAGTAGTTTGTTAGAAATAGTTTTATTAATGTAGTTCAACAATAATAATTATTGGAGATGTAGAAATTGATTGAATTGAAGAAAGTTGTACAATCAGTGAACGAGCAGATGATACAAAGATAGAATTTGATGAAAATAGCAGATTTTGCAAAGTTTACGAATATGTGATATCTGCTTATATAGAAAATGCTTCAATATGTGTTATTGCTAGAACTGGATAGTTTCATAGATACAGATTGCCAAGTTTGCTGAAACTGAAGAAATGGAGAAATTGAAGTTGCAAAGAATGCAGGCAAGCTGCAAATCAGCTCAATCTAAGAATTTACTGAAAAATAAGATTTTGCTCGATGCAGAGAACTAACTCTTACTAAATAGATACTGTAATTCAGAAATTGTAAGTTCAGTTGAATCATAACTATGTCTAGATGTGTGGAGCGAAAGAAATAGAGACACTTGTTTAGATAGGCAGAGGAAATTAATAGAGATAGTGAAGTTGTTGGAAAGTAAGAAACTTGTATATGGAGAGGAGCAGCAGATCTTACAAGCAGAGAATGTCGATAAACTGGAAGATTTTACAAATATGGGGAATGAGAAATATCTGCAGATAGAGAATTTTGAATCTGCGGAATTTGATGAATTACAAGAAACTGAATACTTTTGCTTGACATAGAAACCAATTCTGCTGAAAAATATAGGAATGGAGATATCGAAGGCATAATTCAACAAAGAACATTGAAAAATGAGTAGTTTGTTAGAAATAGTTCTATTTGTGTATTACAACAAGAAAAATTATTGGAGATGTAGAAATGATTGAATTGAAGAAAGCTGTACAATAAGTGAAAGATCATATGATACAAAGATAGAATTTAATGAACATAGGAGATTTTGCAAAGTGTAGTAATATGAGATATCTGCTTATAGTGAAAATGATTCAATATGTGTTATTGCTGGAACTGGAAAGTTTCATAGATACAGATTGCCAAGTTTGATGAAACTGAATAAATGGAGAAATTGAAGTTGCAAAGAATGCAGGCAAGCTGCAAATCAGCTCAATCTAAGAATTTACTGAAAAATAAGACTTTGCTCGATGCAGAGAACTAACTCATACTAAATAGATACTGTAATTTAGAAATTGTAAGTTCAGTTGAATCATAACTATGTCTAGATGTGTGGAGCGAAAGAAATAAAGACAATTGTTTAGATAGGCAGAGGAAATTAATAGAGATAGTGAAGTTGTTGGAAAGTAAGAAACTTGTATATGGAAAGATCTTACAAGCAGAGAATGTCGATAAACTGGAAAATTTTACAAATATGGGGAATGAGAAATATCTGCAGATAGAGAAAATGCTAGAATATCATCAATTGCTAGGTTTTGATATTTTGTTATCCGCATCGAACCATATTTATTTAAATTGAACGACATGGAGAAATTGATTGTGCAGCTAACGCAGAGAATTTTGAATCTGCGGAATTTGATGAAAATACCAGTTTTTGCAAAGTGTACGAATATGATGTATCTGCTTATAGAGAAAATGCTTCAAAATGTGTTATTGCTAGAAATGGAGAGTTTGACAGATACAGAGAGCCAAGTTTGATGAAACTGAAGAAATGGAGAAATTGAAGTTGCAAAGAATGCAGGCAAGCTGCAAATCAGCTCAATCTAAGAATTTACTGAAAAATAAGATTTTGCTCGATGCAGAGAACTAACTCTTACTAAATAGATACTGTAATTCAGAAATTGTAAGTTCAGTTGAATCATAACTATGTCTAGATGTGTGGAGCGAAAGAAATAGAGACACTTGTTTAGATAGGCAGAGGAAATTAATAGAGATAGTGAAGTTGTTGGAAAATAAGAAACTTGTACATGGAGAGAAGCAGCAGATCCCACAAGCAGAGAATTTCGATAAACTGGAAGATTTTACAAATATGGGGAATGAGAAATATCTGCAGATAGAGAATTTTGAATCTGCGGAATTTGATGAATTACAAGAAACTGAATACTTTTGCTTGACATAGAAACCAATTCTGCTGAAAAATATAGGAATGGAGATATCGAAGGCATAATTCAACAAAGAACATTGAAAAATGAGTAGTTTGTTAGAAATAGTTCTATTTGTGTATTACAACAAGAAAAATTATTGGAGATGTAGAAATGATTGAATTGAAGAAAGCTGTACAATAAGTGAAAGATCATATGATACAAAGATAGAATTTATTGAACATAGGAGATTTTGCAAAGTGTAGTAATATGAGATATCTGCTTATAGTGAAAATGATTCAATATGTGTTATTGCTGGAACAGGAAAGTTTCATAGATACAGATTGCCAAGTTTGATGAAACTGAATAAATGGAGAAATTGAAGTTGCAAAGAATGCAGGCAAGCTGCAAATCAGCTCAATCTAAGAATTTACTGAAAAGTAAGACTTTGCTCGATGCAGAGAACTAACTAATACTAAATAGATACTGTAATTTAGAAATTGTAAGTTCAGTTGAATCATAACTATGTCTAGATGTGTGGAGCGAATGAAATAAAGACACTTGTTTAGATAGGCAGAGGAAATTAATAGAGATAGTGAAGTTGTTGGAAAGTAAGAAACTTGTATATGGAAAGATCTTACAAGCAGAGAATGTCGATAAACTGGAAAATTTTACAAATATGGGGAATGAGAAATATCTGCAGATAGAGAAAATGCTAGAATATCATCAATTGCTAGGTTTTGATATTTTGTTATCCGCATCGAACCATATTTATTTAAATTGAACGACATGGAGAAATTGATTGTGCAGCAAAGCAGAGAATTTTGAATCTGCGGAATTTGATGAAAATACCAGTTTTTGCAAAGTGTACGAATATGATGTATCTGCTTATAGAGAAAATGCTTCAAAATGTGTTATTGCTAGAAATGGAGAGTTTGACAGATACAGAGAGCCAAGTTTGATGAAACTGAAGAAATGGAGAAATTGAAGTTGCAAAGAATGCAGGCAAGCTGCAAATCAGCTCAATCTAAGAATTTACTGAAAAATAAGACTTTGCTCGATGCAGAGAACTAAGTCATACTAAATAGATACTGTAATTTAGAAATTGTAAGTTCAGTTGAATCATAACTATGTCTAGATGTGCGGAGCGAAAGAAATAGATAGGCAGAGGAAATTAATAGAGATAGTGAAGTTGTTGGAAAGTAAGAAACTTGTATATGGAGAGGAGCAGCAGATCTTACAAGCAGAGAATGTCGATAAACTTTAAGATTTTACAAATATGGGGAATGACAAATATCTGCAGATAGAGAAAATGCTAGAATATCATCAATTGCTAGGTTTTGATATTTTGTTATCCGCATCGAACCATGTTTGTTTAAATTGAGGGATATGGAGATTTGGATTGTGCAGCTAACGCAGAGAATTTTGAATCTGCAGAATTTGATGAATTACAAGAAAGTGAAGACTTTTGCTTGACATAGAAGCCAGAGCTGTTGAAAATTATAGGAATGGAGATATTGAAGGCATAATTCAACAACGAACATTGAAAAATGTGTAGTTTGTTAGAAATAGTTCTATTTGTGTATTACAACAAGAAAAATTATTGGAGATGTAGAAATGATTGAATTGAAGAAAGCTGTACAATAAGTGAAAGATCATTTGATACAAAGATAGAATTTGATGAACATAGGAGATTTTGCAAAGTGTAGTAATATGAGATATCTGCTTATAGAGAAAATGCTTCAATATGTGTTGTTGCTAGAACTGGAAAGTTTCATAGATACAGAGAGCCAAATTTGATGAAACTGAAGAAATGGAGAAATTGAAGTTGCAAAGAATGCAGGCAAGCTGCAAATCAGCTCAATCTAAGAATTTACTGAAAAATAAGATTTTGCTCGATGCAGAGAACTAACACTTACTAAATAGATACTGTAATTTAGAAATTGTAAGTTCAGTTGAATCATAACTATGTCTAGATGTGTGGAGCGAAAGAAATAAAGACACTTGTTTAGATAGGCAGAGGAAATTAATAGAGATAGTGAAGTTGTTGGAAAAGAAGAAACTTGTACATGGAGAGACGCAGCAGATCCTACAAGCAGAGAATTTCGATAAACTGGAAGATTTTACAAATATGGGGAATGAGAAATATCTGCAGATAGAGAATTTTGAATCTCCGGAATTTGATGAATTACAAGAAACTGAATACTTTTGCTTGACATAGAAACCAATTGTGCTGAAAAATATAGGAATGGAGATATCGAAGGCATAATTCAACAAAGAACATTGAAAAATGAGTAGTTTGTTAGAAATAGTTCTATTTGTGTATTACAACAAGAAAAATTATTGGAGATGTAGAAATGATTGAATTGAAGAAAGCTGTACAATAAGTGAAAGATCATATGATACAAAGGTAGAATTTAATGAACATAGATTTTGCAAAGTGTAGTGATATGAGATATCTGCTTATAGTGAAAATGATTCAATATGTGTTATTGCTGGAACTGGAAAGTTTCATAGATACAGATTGCCAAGTTTGATGAAACTGAAGAAATGGAGAAATTGAAGTTGCAAAGAATGCAGGCAAGCTGCAAATCAGCTCAATCTAAGAATTTACTGAAAAATAAGACTTTGCTCGATGCAGAGAACTAACTCATAGATACTGTAATTTAGAAATAGTAAGTTCAGTTGAATCATAACTATGTCTAGATGTGTGGAGCGAATGAAATAAAGACACTTGTTTAGATAGGCAGAGGAAATTAATAGAGATAGTGAAGTTGTTGGAAAGTAAGAAACTTGTATATGGAAAGATCTTACAAGCAGAGAATGTCGATAAACTGGAAAATTTTACAAATATGGGGAATGAGAAATATCTGCAGTTAGAGAAAATGCTAGAATATCATCAATTGCTAGGTTTTGATATTTTGTTATCCGCATCGAACCATATTTATTTAAATTGAACGACATGGAGAAATTGATTGTGCAGCTAACGCAGAGAATTTTGAATCTGCGGAATTTGATGAAAATACCAGTTTTTGCAAAGTGTACGAATATGATGTATCTGCTTATAGAGAAAATGCTTCAAAATGTGTTATTGCTAGAAATGGAGAGTTTGACAGATACAGAGAGCCAAGTTTGATGAAACTGAAGAAATGGAGAAATTGAAGTTGCAAAGAATGCAGGCAAGCTGCAAATCAGCTCAATCTAAGAATTTACTGAAAAATAAGATTTTGCTCGATGCAGAGAACTAACTCTTACTAAATAGATACTGTAATTCAGAAATTGTAAGTTCAGTTGAATCATAACTATGTCTAGATGTGTGGAGCGAAAGAAATAAAGACACTTGTTTAGATATGCAGAGGAAATTAATAGAGATAGTGAAGTTGTTGGAAAATAAGAAACTTGTACATGGAGAGAAGCAGCAGATCCTACAAGCAGAGAATTTCGATAAACTGGAAGATTTTACAAATATGGGGAATGAGAAATATCTGCAGATAGAGAATTTTGAAACTGCGGAATTTGATGAATTACAAGAAACTGAATACTTTTGCTTGACATAGAAACCAATTGTGCTGAAAAATATAGGAATGGAGATATCGAAGGCATAATTCAACAAAGAACATTGAAAAATGAGTAGTTTGTTAGAAATAGTTCTATTTGTGTATTACAACAAGAAAAATTATTGGAGATGTAGAAATTGATTGAATTGAAGAAAGCTGTACAATAAGTGAAAGATCATATGATACAAAGATAGAATTTAATGAACATAGGAGTTCATTAAAGATAGAATTTACTGAAAAATAAGATTTTGCTAGATGCAGAGAACTACTTTTATTGATACATATTGTAATTCAGAAATTGTAAGTTCAGTTGAATCATAACCACGTCTAGATGTGTGGATCGATAGAAATAGATGTTAAGAAAGGCAGAGGAAATTAATAGAGCTAGTGAAGTTGTTGGAAAGTAAGAAACTTGTACATGGAGAGAAGCAGCAGATCCTACAAGCAGAGAATTTCGATAAACTGGAAGATTTTACAAATATGGGGAATGAGAAATATCTGCAGATAGAGAATTTTGAAACTGCGGAATTTGATGAATTACAAGAAACTGAATACTTTTGCTTGACATAGAAACCAATTCTGCTGAAAAATATAGGAATGGAGATATTGAAGGCATAATTGACCAAAGAACATTGAAAAATGAGTAGTTTGTTAGAAATAGTTTTATTAATGTAGTTCAACAATAATAATTATTGGAGATGTAGAAATTGATTGAATTGAAGAAAGTTGTACAATCAGTGAACGAGCAGATGATACAAAGATAGAATTTGATGAAAATAGCAGATTTTGCAAAGTTTACGAATATGTGATATCTGCTTATAGAGAAAATGCTTCAATATGTGTTATTGCTAGAACTGGAAAGTTTCATAGATACAGATTGCCAAGTTTGCTGAAACTGAAGAAATGGAGAAATTGAAGTTGCAAAGAATGCAGGCAAGCTGCAAATCAGCTCAATCTAAGAATTTACTGAAAAATAAGATTTTGCTCGATGCAGAGAACTAACTCTTACTAAATAGATACTGTAATTCAGAAATTGTAAGTTCAGTTGAATCATAACTATGTCTAGATGTGTGGAGCGAAAGAAATAGAGACACTTGTTTAGATAGGCAGAGGAAATTAATAGAGATAGTGAAGTTGTTGGAAAGTAAGAAACTTGTATATGGAGAGGAGCAGCAGATCTTACAAGCAGAGAATGTCGATAAACTGTAAGATTTTACAAATATGGGGAATGAGAAATATCTGCAGATAGAGAAAATGCTAGAATATCATCAATTGCTAGGTTTTGATATTTTGTTATCCGCATCGAACCATGTTTGTTTAAATTGAGGGATATGGAGATTTGGATTGTGCAGCTAACGCAGAGAATTTTGAATCTGCAGAATTTGATGAATTACAAGAAAGTGAATACTTTTGCTTGATATAGAAGCCAGAGCTGTTGAAAATTATAGGAATGGAGATATTGAAGGCATAATTCAACAACGAACATTGAAAAATGTGTAGTTTGTTAGAAATAGTTCTATTTGTGTATTACAACAAGAAAAATTATTGGAGATGTAGAAATGATTGAATTGAAGAAAGCTGTACAATAAGTGAAAGATCATTTGATACAAAGATAGAATTTGATGAACATAGGAGATTTTGCAAAGTGTAGTAATATGAGATATCTGCTTATAGAGAAAATGCTTCAATATGTGTTATTGCTAGAACTGGAAAGATTCATAGATACAGAGAGCCAAATTTGATGAAACTGAAGAAATGGAGAAATTGAAGTTGCAAAGAATGCAGGCAAGCTGCAAATCAGCTCAATCTAAGAATTTACTGAAAAATAAGATTTTGCTCGATGCAGAGAACTAACTCTTACTAAATAGATACTGTAATTCAGAAATTGTAAGTTCAGTTGAATCATAACTATGTCTAGATGTGTGGAGCGAAAGAAATAGAGACACTTGTTTAGATAGGCAGAGGAAATTAATAGAGATAGTGAAGTTGTTGGAAAGTAAGAAACTTGTATATGGAAAGGAGGAGCAGATCTTACAAGCAGAGAATGTCGATAAACTGGAAGATTTTACAAATATGGGGAAGGAGAAATATCTGCAGATAGAGAAAATGCTAGAATATCATCAATTGCTAGGTTTTAATATTTTGTTATCCGCATCGAACCATGTTTGTTTAAATTGAGGGATATGGAGATTTGGATTGTGCAGCTAACGCAGAGAATTTTGAATCTGCAGAATTTGATGAATTACAAGAAAGTGAAGACTTTTGCTTGACATAGAAGCCAGAGCTGTTGAAAATTATAGGAATGGAGATATTGAAGGCATAATTCAACAACGAACATTGAAAAGTGTGTAGTTTGTTAGAAATAGTTCTATTTGTGTATTACAACAAGAACAATTATTGGAGATGTAGAAATGATTGAATTGAAGAAAGCTGTACAATAAGTGAAAGATCATATGATACAAAGATAGAATTTAATGAACATCGGAGATTTTGCAAAGTGTAGTAATATGAGATATCTGCTTATAGTGAAAATGATTCAATATGTGTTATTGCTGGAACTGGAAAGTTTCATAGATACAGATTGCCAAGTTTGATGAAACTGCAGAAATGGAGAAATTGAAGTTGCAAAGAATGCAGGCAAGCTGCAAATCAGCTCAATCTAAGAATTTACTGAAAAATAAGACTTTGCTCGATGCAGAGAACTAACTCATACTAAATAGATACTGTAATTTAGAAATTGTAAGTTCAGTTGAATCATAACTATGTCTAGATGTGTGGAGCGAATGAAATAAAGACACTTGTTTAGATAGGCAGAGGAAATTAATAGAGATAGTGAAGTTGTTGGAAAGTAAGAAACTTGTATATGGAAAGATCTTACAAGCAGAGAATGTCGATAAACTGGAAAATTTTACAAATATGGGGAATGAGAAATATCTGCAGATAGAGAAAATGCTAGAATATCATCAATTGCTAGGTTTTGATATTTTGTTATCCGCATCGAACCATATTTATTTAAATTGAACGACATGGAGAAATTGATTGTGCAGCTAACGCAGAGAATTTTGAATCTGCGGAATTTGATGAAAATACCAGTTTTTGCAAAGTGTACGAATATGATGTATCTGCTTATAGAGAAAATGCTTCAAAATGTGTTATTGCTAGAAATGGAGAGTTTGACAGATACAGAGCCAAGTTTGATGAAACTGAAGAAATGGAGAAATTGAAGTTGCAAAGAATGCAGGCAAGCTGCAAATCAGCTCAATCTAAGAATTTACTGAAAAATAAGATTTTGCTAGATGCAGAGAACTACTTTTACTGATACATATTGTAATTCAGAAATTGTAAGTTCAGTTGAATCATAACCACGTCTAGATGCGTGGATCGATAGAAATAGAGACACATGTTAAGAAAGGCAGAGGAAATTAATAGAGCTAGTGAAGTTGTTGGAAAGTAAGAAACTTGTACATGGAGAGAAGCAGCAGATCCTACAAGCAGAGAATTTCGATAAACTGGAAGATTTTACAAATATGGGGAATGAGAAATATCTGCAGATAGAGAATTTTGAAACTGCGGAATTTGATGAATTACAAGAAACTGAATACTTTTGCTTGACATAGAAACCAATTCTGCTGAAAAATATAGGAATGGAGATATTGAAGGCATAATTGACCAAAGAACATTGAAAAATGAGTAGTTTGTTAGAAATAGTTTTATTAATGTAGTTCAACAATAATAATTATTGGAGATGTAGAAATTGATTGAATTGAAGAAAGTTGTACAATCAGTGAACGAGCAGATGATACAAAGATAGAATTTGATGAAAATAGCAGATTTTGCAAAGTTTACGAATATGTGATATCTGCTGAAAGAGAAAATGTTTCAATATGTGTTATTGCTAGAACTGGAAAGTTTCATAGATACAGATTGGCAAGTTTGATGAAACTGAAGAAATGGAGAAATTGAAGTTGCAAAGAATGCAGGCAAGCTGCAAATCAGCTCAATCTAAGAATTTACTGAAAAATAAGATTTTGCTCGATGCAGAGAACTAACTCTTACTAAATAGATACTGTAATTTAGAAATTGTAAGTTCAGTTGAATCATAACTATGTCTAGATGTGTGGAGCGAATGAAATAAAGACACTTGTTTAGATAGGCAGAGGAAATTAATAGAGATAGTGAAGTTGTTGGAAAGTAAGAAACTTGTATATGGAAAGATCTTACAAGCAGAGAATGTCGATAAACTGGAAAATTTTACAAATATGGGGAATGAGAAATATCTGCAGATAGAGAAAATGCTAGAATATCATCAATTGCTAGGTTTTGATATTTTGTTATCCGCATCGAACCATATTTATTTAAATTGAACGACATGGAGAAATTGATTGTGCAGCTAACGCAGAGAATTTTGAATCTGCGGAATTTGATGAAAATACCAGTTTTTGCAAAGTGTACGAATATGATGTATCTGCTTATAGAGAAAATGCTTCAAAATGTGTTATTGCTAGAAATGGAGAGTTTGACAGATACAGAGAGCCAAGTTTGATGAAACTGAAGAAATGGAGAAATTGAAGTTGCAAAGAATGCAGGCAAGCTGCAAATCAGCTCAATCTAAGAATTTACTGAAAAATAAGATTTTGCTCGATGCAGAGAACTAACTCTTACTAAATAGATACTGTAATTTTGAAATTGTAAGTTCAGTTGAATCATAACTATGTCTAGATGTGTGGAGCGAAAGAAATAAAGACACTTGTTTAGATAGGCAGAGGAAATTAATAGAGATAGTGAAGTTGTTGGAAAATAAGAAACTTGTACATGGAGAGAAGCATCAGATCCCACAAGCAGAGAATTTCGATAAACTGGAAGATTTTACAAATATGGGGAATGAGAAATATCTGCAGATATAGAATTTTGAATCTGCGGAATTTGATGAATTACAAGAAACTGAATACTTTTGCTTGACATAGAAACCAATTGTGCTGAAAAATATAGGAATGGAGATATCGAAGGCATAATTCAACAAAGAACATTGAAAAATGAGTAGTTTGTTAGAAATAGTTCTATTTGTGTATTACAACAAGAAAAATTATTGGAGATGTAGAAATGATTGAATTGAAGAAAGCTGTACAATAAGTGAAAGATCATATGATACAAAGATAGAATTTAATGAACATAGGAGATTTTGCAAAGTGTAGTAATATGAGATATCTGCTTATAGTGAAAATGATTCAATATGTGTTATTGCTGGAACTGTAAAGTTTCATAGATACAGATTGCCAAGTTTGATGAAACTGAAGAAATGGAGAAATTGAAGTTGCAAAGAATGCAGGCAAGCTGCAAATCAGCTCAATCTAAGAATTTACTGAAAAATAAGATTTTGCTAGATGCAGAGAACTACTTTTACTGATACATATTGTAATTCAGAAATTGTAAGTTCAGTTGAATCATAACCACGTCTAGATGTGTGGATCGATAGAAATAGATGTTAAGAAAGGCAGAGGAAATTAATAGAGCTAGTGAAGTTGTTGGAAAGTAAGAAACTTGTACATGGAGAGAAGCAGCAGATCCTACAAGCAGAGAATTTCGATAAACTGGAAGATTTTACAAATATGGGGAATGAGAAATATCTGCAGATAGAGAATTTTGAAACTGCGGAATTTGATGAATTACAAGAAACTGAATACTTTTGCTTGACATAGAAACCAATTCTGCTGAAAAATATAGGAATGGAGATATTGAAGGCATAATTGACCAAAGAACATTGAAAAATGAGTAGTTTGTTAGAAATAGTTTTATTAATGTAGTTCAACAATAATAATTATTGGAGATGTAGAAATTGATTGAATTGAAGAAAGTTGTACAATCAGTGAACGAGCAGATGATACAAAGATAGAATTTGATGAAAATAGCAGATTTTGCAAAGTTTACGAATATGTGATATCTGCTTATAGAGAAAATGCTTCAATATGTGTTATTGCTAGAACTGGAAAGTTTCATAGATACAGATTGCCAAGTTTGCTGAAACTGAAGAAATGGAGAAATTGAAGTTGCAAAGAATGTAGGCAAGCTGCAAATCAGCTCAATCTAAGAATTTACTGAAAAATAAGATTTTGCTCGATGCAGAGAATTAACTCTTACTAAATAGATACTGTAATTCAGAAATTGTAAGTTCAGTTGAATCATAACTATGTCTAGATGTGTGGAGTGAAAGAAATAGAGACACTTGTTTAGATAGGCAGAGGAAATTAATAGAGATAGTGAAGTTGTTGGAAAGTAAGAAACTTGTATATGGAGAGGAGGAGCAGATCTTACAAGCAGAGAATGTCGATAAACTGGAAGATTTTACAAATATGGGGAATGAGAAATATCTGCAGATAGAGAAAATGCTAGAATATCATCAATTGCTAGGTTTTAATATTTTGTTATCCGCATCGAACCATGTTTGTTTAAATTGAGGGATATGGAGATTTGGATTGTGCAGCTAACGCAGAGAATTTTGAATCTGCAGAATTTGATGAATTACAAGAAAGTGAAGACTTTTGCTTGACATAGAAGCCAGAGCTGTTGAAAATTATAGGAATGGAGATATTGAAGGCATAATTCAACAACGAACATTGAAAAATGTGTAGTTTGTTAGAAATAGTTCTATTTGTGTATTACAACAAGAAAAATTATTGGAGATGTAGAAATGATTGAATTGAAGAAAGCTGTACAATAAGTGAAAAATCATATGATACAAAGATAGAATTTGATGAACATAGGAGAATTTGCAAAGTGTAGTAATATGAGATATCTGCTTATAGAGAAAATGCTTCAATATGTGTTATTGCTAGAACTGGAAAGTTTCATAGATACAGAGAGCCAAATTTGATGAAACTGAAGAAATGGAGAAATTGAAGTTGCAAAGAATGCAGGCAAGCTGCAAATCAGCTCATTCTAAGAATTTACTGAAAAATAAGATTTTGCTCGATGCAGAGAACTAACTCTTACTAAATAGATACTGTAATTCAGAAATTGTAAGTTCAGTTGAATCATAACTATGTCTAGATGTGTGGAGCGAAAGAAATAAAGACACTTGTTTAGATAGGCAGAGGAAATTAATAGAGATAGTGAAGTTGTTGGAAAATAAGAAACTTGTATATGGAGAGAAGCAGCAGATCCCACAAGCAGAGAATTTCGATAAACTGGAAGATTTTACAAATATGGGGAATGAGAAATATCTGCAGATATAGAATTTTGAATCTGCGGAATTTGATGAATTACAAGAAACTGAATACTTTTGCTTGACATAGAAACCAATTGTGCTGAAAAATATAGGAATGGAGATATCGAAGGCATAATTCAACAAAGAACATTGAAAAATGAGTAGTTTGTTAGAAATAGTTCTATTTGTGTATTACAACAAGAAAAATTATTGGAGATGTAGAAATGATTGAATTGAAGAAAGCTGTACAATAAGTGAAAGATCATATGATACAAAGATAGAATTTAATGAACATAGGAGATTTTGCAAAGTGTAGTAATATGAGATATCTGCTTATAGTGAAAATGATTCAATATGTGTTATTGCAGGAACTGGAAAGTTTCATAGATACAGATTGCCAAGTTTGATGAAACTGAAGAAATGGAGAAATTGAAGTTGCAAAGAATGCAGGCAAGCTGCAAATCAGCTCAATCTAAGAATTTACTGAAAAATAAGACTTTGCTCGATGCAGAGAACTAACTCATACTAAATAGATACTGTAATTTAGAAATTGTAAGTTCAGTTGAATCATAACTATGTCTAGATGTGTGGAGCGAATGAAATAAAGACACTTGTTTAGATAGGCAGAGGAAATTAATAGAGATAGTGAAGTTGTTGGAAAGTAAGAAACTTGTATATGGAAAGATCTTACAAGCAGAGAATGTCGATAAACTGGAAAATTTTACAAATATGGGGAATGAGAAATATCTGCAGATAGAGAAAATGCTAGAATATCATCAATTGCTAGGTTTTGATATTTTGTTATCCGCATCGAACCATATTTATTTAAATTGAACGACATGGAGAAATTGATTGTGCAGCTAACGCAGAGAATTTTGAATCTGCGGAATTTGATGAAAATACCAGTTTTTGCAAAGTGTACGAATATGATGTATCTGCTTATAGAGAAAATGCTTCAAAATGTGTTATTGCTAGAAATGGAGAGTTTGACAGATACAGAGAGCCAAGTTTGATGAAACTGAAGAAATGGAGAAATTGAAGTTGCAAAGAATGCAGGCAAGCTGCAAATCAGCTCAATCTAAGAATTTACTGAAAAATAAGATTTTGCTCGATGCAGAGAACTAACTCTTACTAAATAGATACTGTAATTCAGAAATTGTAAGTTCAGTTGAATCATAACTATGTCTAGATGTGTGGAGCGAAAGAAATAAAGACACTTGTTTAGATAGGCAGAGGAAATTAATAGAGATAGTGAAGTTGTTGGAAAATAAGAAACTTGTACATGGAGAGAAGCAGCAGATCCCACAAGCAGAGAATTTCGATAAACTGGAAGATTTTACAAATATGGGGAATGAGAAATATCTGCAGACAGAGAATTTTGAATCTGCGGAATTTGATGAATTACAAGAAACTGAATACTTTTGCTTGACATAGAAACCAATTCTGCTGAAAAATATAGGAATGGAGATATCGAAGGCATAATTCAACAAAGAACATTGAAAAATGAGTAGTTTGTTAGAAATAGTTCTATTTGTGTATTACAACAAGAAAAATTATTGGAGATGTAGAAATGATTGAATTGAAGAAAGCTGTACAATAAGTGAAAGATCATATGATACAAAGATAGAATTTAATGAACATCGGAGATTTTGCAAAGTGTAGTAATATGAGATATCTGCTTATAGTGAAAATGATTCAATATGTGTTATTGCTGGAACTGGAAAGTTTCATAGATACAGATTGCCAAGTTTGATGAAACTGCAGAAATGGAGAAATTGAAGTTGCAAAGAATGCAGGCAAGCTGCAAATCAGCTCAATCTAAGAATTTACTGAAAAATAAGACTTTGCTCGATGCAGAGAACTAACTCATACTAAATAGATACTGTAATTTAGAAATTGTAAGTTCAGTTGAATCATAACTATGTCTAGATGTGTGGAGCGAATGAAATAAAGACACTTGTTTAGATAGGCAGAGGAAATTAATAGAGATAGTGAAGTTGTTGGAAAGTAAGAAACTTGTATATGGAAAGATCTTACAAGCAGAGAATGTCGATAAACTGGAAAATTTTACAAATATGGGGAATGAGAAATATCTGCAGATAGAGAAAATGCTAGAATATCATCAATTGCTAGGTTTTGATATTTTGTTATCCGCATCGAACCATATTTATTTAAATTGAACGACATGGAGAAATTGATTGTGCAGCTAACGCAGAGAATTTTGAATCTGCGGAATTTGATGAAAATACCAGTTTTTGCAAAGTGTACGAATATGATGTATCTGCTTATAGAGAAAATGCTTCAAAATGTGTTATTGCTAGAAATGGAGAGTTTGACAGATACAGAGCCAAGTTTGATGAAACTGAAGAAATGGAGAAATTGAAGTTGCAAAGAATGCAGGCAAGCTGTAAATCAGCTCAATCTAAGAATTTACTGGAAAATAAGATTTTGCTCGATGCAGAGAATTAACTCTTACTAAATAGATACTGTAATTCAGAAATTGTAAGTTCAGTTGAATCATAACTATGTCTAGATGTGTGGAGTGAAAGAAATAGAGACACTTGTTTAGATAGGCAGAGGAAATTAATAGAGATAGTGAAGTTGTTGGAAAGTAAGAAACTTGTATATGGAGAGGAGGAGCAGATCTTACAAGCAGAGAATGTCGATAAACTGGAAGATTTTACAAATATGGGGAATGAGAAATATCTGCAGATAGAGAAAATGCTAGAATATCATCAATTGCTAGGTTTTAATATTTTGTTATCCGCATCGAACCATGTTTGTTTAAATTGAGGGATATGGAGATTTGGATTGTGCAGCTAACGCAGAGAATTTTGAATCTGCAGAATTTGATGAATTACAAGAAAGTGAAGACTTTTGCTTGACATAGAAGCCAGAGCTGTTGAAAATTATAGGAATGGAGATATTGAAGGCATAATTCAACAACGAACATTGAAAAATGTGTAGTTTGTTAGAAATAGTTCTATTGGTGTATTACAACAAGAAAAATTATTGGAGATGTAGAAATGATTGAATTGAAGAAAGCTGTACAATAAGTGAAAAATCATATGATACAAAGATAGAATTTGATGAACATAGGAGAATTTGCAAAGTGTAGTAATATGAGATATCTGCTTATAGAGAAAATGCTTCAATATGTGTTATTGCTAGAACTGGAAAGTTTCATAGATACAGAGAGCCAAATTTGATGAAACTGAAGAAATGGAGAAATTGAAGTTGCAAAGAATGCAGGCAAGCTGCAAATCAGCTCATTCTAAGAATTTACTGAAAAATAAGATTTTGCTCGATGCAGAGAACTAACTCTTACTAAATAGATACTGTAATTCAGAAATTGTAAGTTCAGTTGAATCATAACCAAGTCTAGATGTGTGGAGCGAAAGAAATAAAGACACTTGTTTAGATAGGCAGAGGAAATTAATAGAGATAGTGAAGTTGTTGGAAAATAAGAAACTTGTATATGGAGAGAAGCAGCAGATCCGACAAGCAGAGAATTTCGATCAACTGGAAGATTTTACAAATATGGGGAATGAGAAATATCTGCAGATATAGAATTTTGAATCTGCGGAATTTGATGAATTACAAGAAACTGAATACTTTTGCTTGACATAGAAACCAATTCTGCTGAAAAATATAGGAATGGAGATATCGAAGGCATAATTCAACAAAGAACATTGAAAAATGAGTAGTTTGTTAGAAATAGTTCTATTTGTGTATTACAACAAGAAAAATTATTGGAGATGTAGAAATGATTGAATTGAAGAAAGCTGTACAATAAGTGAAAGATCATATGATACAAAGATAGAATTTAATGAACATAGGAGATTTTGCAAAGTGTAGTAATATGAGATATCTGCTTATAGTGAAAATGATTCAATATGTGTTATTGCTGGAACTGGAAAGTTTCATAGATACAGATTGCCAAGTTTGATGAAACTGAAGAAATGGAGAAATTGAAGTTGCAAAGAATGCAGGCAAGCTGCAAATCAGCTCAATCTAAGAATTTACTGAAAAATAAGACTTTGCTCGATGCAGAGAACTAACTCATACTAAATAGATACTGTAATTTAGAAATTGTAAGTTCAGTTGAATCATAACTATGTCTAGATGTGTGGAGCGAATGAAATAAAGACACTTGTTTAGATAGGCAGAGGAAATTAATAGAGATAGTGAAGTTGTTGGAAAGTAAGAAACTTGTATATGGAAAGATCTTACAAGCAGAGAATGTCGATAAACTGGAAAATTTTACAAATATGGGGAATGAGAAATATCTGCAGATAGAGAAAATGCTAGAATATCATCAATTGCTAGGTTTTGATATTTTGTTATCCGCATCGAACCATATTTATTTAAATTGAACGACATGGAGAAATTGATTGTGCAGCTAACGCAGAGAATTTTGAATCTGCGGAATTTGATGAAAATACCAGTTTTTGCAGAGTGTACGAATATGATGTATCTGCTTATAGAGAAAATGCTTCAAAATGTGTTATTGCTAGAAATGGAGAGTTTGACAGATACAGAGAGCCAAGTTTGATGAAACTGAAGAAATGGAGAAATTGAAGTTGCAAAGAATGCAGGCAAGCTGTAAATCAGCTCAATCTAAGAATTTACTGAAAAATAAGATTTTGCTCGATGCAGAGAATTAACTCTTACTAAATAGATACTGTAATTCAGAAATTGTAAGTTCAGTTGAATCATAACTATGTCTAGATGTGTGGAGTGAAAGAAATAGAGACACTTGTTTAGATAGGCAGAGGAAATTAATAGAGATAGTGAAGTTGTTGGAAAGTAAGAAACTTGTATATGGAGAGGAGGAGCAGATCTTACAAGCAGAGAATGTCGATAAACTGGAAGATTTTACAAATATGGGGAATGAGAAATATCTGCAGATAGAGAAAATGCTAGAATATCATCAATTGCTAGGTTTTAATATTTTGTTATCCGCATCGAACCATGTTTGTTTAAATTGAGGGATATGGAGATTTGGATTGTGCAGCTAACGCAGAGAATTTTGAATCTGCAGAATTTGATGAATTACAAGAAAGTGAAGACTTTTGCTTGACATAGAAGCCAGAGCTGTTGAAAATTATAGGAATGGAGATATTGAAGGCATAATTCAACAACGAACATTGAAAAATGTGTAGTTTGTTAGAAATAGTTCTATTTGTGTATTACAACAAGAAAAATTATTGGAGATGTAGAAATGATTGAATTGAAGAAAGCTGTACAATAAGTGAAAAATCATATGATACAAAGATAGAATTTGATGAACATAGGAGAATTTGCAAAGTGTAGTAATATGAGATATCTGCTTATAGAGAAAATGCTTCAATATGTGTTATTGCTAGAACTGGAAAGTTTCATAGATACAGAGAGCCAAATTTGATGAAACTGAAGAAATGGAGAAATTGAAGTTGCAAAGAATGCAGGCAAGCTGCAAATCAGCTCATTCTAAGAATTTACTGAAAAATAAGATTTTGCTCGATGCAGAGAACTAACTCTTACTAAATAGATACTGTAATTCAGAAATTGTAAGTTCAGTTGAATCATAACCAAGTCTAGATGTGTGGAGCGAAAGAAATAAAGACACTTGTTTAGATAGGCAGAGGAAATTAATAGAGATAGTGAAGTTGTTGGAAAATAAGAAACTTGTATATGGAGAGAAGCAGCAGATCCGACAAGCAGAGAATTTCGATCAACTGGAAGATTTTACAAATATGGGGAATGAGAAATATCTGCAGATATAGAATTTTGAATCTGCGGAATTTGATGAATTACAAGAAACTGAATACTTTTGCTTGACATAGAAACCAATTCTGCTGAAAAATATAGGAATGGAGATATCGAAGGCATAATTCAACAAAGAACATTGAAAAATGAGTAGTTTGTTAGAAATAGTTCTATTTGTGTATTACAACAAGAAAAATTATTGGAGATGTAGAAATGATTGAATTGAAGAAAGCTGTACAATAAGTGAAAGATCATATGATACAAAGATAGAATTTAATGAACATAGGAGATTTTGCAAAGTGTAGTAATATGAGATATCTGCTTATAGTGAAAATGATTCAATATGTGTTATTGCTGGAACTGGAAAGTTTCATAGATACAGATTGCCAAGTTTGATGAAACTGAAGAAATGGAGAAATTGAAGTTGCAAAGAATGCAGGCAAGCTGCAAATCAGCTCAATCTAAGAATTTACTGAAAAATAAGACTTTGCTCGATGCAGAGAACTAACTCATACTAAATAGATACTGTAATTTAGAAATTGTAAGTTCAGTTGAATCATAACTATGTCTAGATGTGTGGAGCGAATGAAATAAAGACACTTGTTTAGATAGGCAGAGGAAATTAATAGAGATAGTGAAGTTGTTGGAAAGTAAGAAACTTGTATATGGAAAGATCTTACAAGCAGAGAATGTCGATAAACTGGAAAATTTTACAAATATGGGGAATGAGAAATATCTGCAGATAGAGAAAATGCTAGAATATCATCAATTGCTAGGTTTTGATATTTTGTTATCCGCATCGAACCATATTTATTTAAATTGAACGACATGGAGAAATTGATTGTGCAGCTAACGCAGAGAATTTTGAATCTGCGGAATTTGATGAAAATACCAGTTTTTGCAGAGTGTACGAATATGATGTATCTGCTTATAGAGAAAATGCTTCAAAATGTGTTATTGCTAGAAATGGAGAGTTTGACAGATACAGAGAGCCAAGTTTGATGAAACTGAAGAAATGGAGAAATTGAAGTTGCAAAGAATGCAGGCAAGCTGTAAATCAGCTCAATCTAAGAATTTACTGAAAAATAAGATTTTGCTCGATGCAGAGAATTAACTCTTACTAAATAGATACTGTAATTCAGAAATTGTAAGTTCAGTTGAATCATAACTATGTCTAGATGTGTGGAGTGAAAGAAATAGAGACACTTGTTTAGATAGGCAGAGGAAATTAATAGAGATAGTGAAGTTGTTGGAAAGTAAGAAACTTGTATATGGAGAGGAGGAGCAGATCTTACAAGCAGAGAATGTCGATAAACTGGAAGATTTTACAAATATGGGGAATGAGAAATATCTGCAGATAGAGAAAATGCTAGAATATCATCAATTGCTAGGTTTTAATATTTTGTTATCCGCATCGAACCATGTTTGTTTAAATTGAGGGATATGGAGATTTGGATTGTGCAGCTAACGCAGAGAATTTTGAATCTGCAGAATTTGATGAATTACAAGAAAGTGAAGACTTTTGCTTGACATAGAAGCCAGAGCTGTTGAAAATTATAGGAATGGAGATATTGAAGGCATAATTCAACAACGAACATTGAAAAATGTGTAGTTTGTTAGAAATAGTTCTATTTGTGTATTACAACAAGAAAAATTATTGGAGATGTAGAAATGATTGAATTGAAGAAAGCTGTACAATAAGTGAAAAATCATATGATACAAAGATAGAATTTGATGAACATAGGAGAATTTGCAAAGTGTAGTAATATGAGATATCTGCTTATAGAGAAAATGCTTCAATATGTGTTATTGCTAGAACTGGAAAGTTTCATAGATACAGAGAGCCAAATTTGATGAAACTGAAGAAATGGAGAAATTGAAGTTGCAAAGAATGCAGGCAAGCTGCAAATCAGCTCATTCTAAGAATTTACTGAAAAATAAGATTTTGCTCGATGCAGAGAACTAACTCTTACTAAATAGATACTGTAATTCAGAAATTGTAAGTTCAGTTGAATCATAACCAAGTCTAGATGTGTGGAGCGAAAGAAATAAAGACACTTGTTTAGATAGGCAGAGGAAATTAATAGAGATAGTGAAGTTGTTGGAAAATAAGAAACTTGTATATGGAGAGAAGCAGCAGATCCCACAAGCAGAGAATTTCGATAAACTGGAAGATTTTACAAATATGGGGAATGAGAAATATCTGCAGATATAGAATTTTGAATCTGCGGAATTTGATGAATTACAAGAAACTGAATACTTTTGCTTGACATAGAAACCAATTCTGCTGAAAAATATAGGAATGGAGATATCGAAGGCATAATTCAACAAAGAACATTGAAAAATGAGTAGTTTGTTAGAAATAGTTCTATTTGTGTATTACAACAAGAAAAATTATTGGAGATGTAGAAATGATTGAATTGAAGAAAGCTGTACAATAAGTGAAAGATCATATGATACAAAGATAGAATTTAATGAACATAGGAGATTTTGCAAAGTGTAGTAATATGAGATATCTGCTTATAGTGAAAATGATTCAATATGTGTTATTGCTGGAACTGGAAAGTTTCATAGATACAGATTGCCAAGTTTGATGAAACTGAAGAAATGGAGAAATTGAAGTTGCAAAGAATGCAGGCAAGCTGCAAATCAGCTCAATCTAAGAATTTACTGAAAAATAAGACTTTGCTCGATGCAGAGAACTAACTCATACTAAATAGATACTGTAATTTAGAAATTGTAAGTTCAGTTGAATCATAACTATGTCTAGATGTGTGGAGCGAATGAAATAAAGACACTTGTTTAGATAGGCAGAGGAAATTAATAGAGATAGTGAAGTTGTTGGAAAGTAAGAAACTTGTATATGGAAAGATCTTACAAGCAGAGAATGTCGATAAACTGGAAAATTTTACAAATATGGGGAATGAGAAATATCTGCAGATAGAGAAAATGCTAGAATATCATCAATTGCTAGGTTTTGATATTTTGTTATCCGCATCGAACCATATTTATTTAAATTGAACGACATGGAGAAATTGATTGTGCAGCTAACGCAGAGAATTTTGAATCTGCGGAATTTGATGAAAATACCAGTTTTTGCAGAGTGTACGAATATGATGTATCTGCTTATAGAGAAAATGCTTCAAAATGTGTTATTGCTAGAAATGGAGAGTTTGACAGATACAGAGAGCCAAGTTTGATGAAACTGAAGAAATGGAGAAATTGAAGTTGCAAAGAATGCAGGCAAGCTGTAAATCAGCTCAATCTAAGAATTTACTGAAAAATAAGATTTTGCTCGATGCAGAGAATTAACTCTTACTAAATAGATACTGTAATTCAGAAATTGTAAGTTCAGTTGAATCATAACCACGTCTAGATGCGTGGATCGATAGAAATAGAGACACATGTTAAGAAAGGCAGAGGAAATTAATAGAGCTAGTGAAGTTGTTGGAAAGTAAGAAACTTGTACATGGAGAGAAGCAGCAGATCCTACAAGCAGAGAATGTCGATAAACTGGAAGATTTTACAAATATGGGGAATGAGAAATATCTGCAGATAGAGAAAATGCTAGAATATCATCAATTGCTAGGTTTTAATATTTTGTTATCCGCATCGAACCATGTTTGTTTAAATTGAGGGATATGGAGATTTGGATTGTGCAGCTAACGCAGAGAATTTTGAATCTGCAGAATTTGATGAATTACAAGAAAGTGAAGACTTTTGCTTGACATAGAAGCCAGAGCTGTTGAAAATTATAGGAATGGAGATATTGAAGGCATAATTCAACAACGAACATTGAAAAATGTGTAGTTTGTTAGAAATAGTTCTATTTGTGTATTACAACAAGAAAAATTATTGGAGATGTAGAAATGATTGAATTGAAGAAAGCTGTACAATAAGTGAAAAATCATATGATACAAAGATAGAATTTGATGAACATAGGAGAATTTGCAAAGTGTAGTAATATGAGATATCTGCTTATAGAGAAAATGCTTCAATATGTGTTATTGCTAGAACTGGAAAGTTTCATAGATACAGAGAGCCAAATTTGATGAAACTGAAGAAATGGAGAAATTGAAGTTGCAAAGAATGCAGGCAAGCTGCAAATCAGCTCATTCTAAGAATTTACTGAAAAATAAGATTTTGCTCGATGCAGAGAACTAACTCTTACTAAATAGATACTGTAATTCAGAAATTGTAAGTTCAGTTGAATCATAACCAAGTCTAGATGTGTGGAGCGAAAGAAATAAAGACACTTGTTTAGATAGGCAGAGGAAATTAATAGAGATAGTGAAGTTGTTGGAAAATAAGAAACTTGTATATGGAGAGAAGCAGCAGATCCGACAAGCAGAGAATTTCGATCAACTGGAAGATTTTACAAATATGGGGAATGAGAAATATCTGCAGATATAGAATTTTGAATCTGCGGAATTTGATGAATTACAAGAAACTGAATACTTTTGCTTGACATAGAAACCAATTCTGCTGAAAAATATAGGAATGGAGATATCGAAGGCATAATTCAACAAAGAACATTGAAAAATGAGTAGTTTGTTAGAAATAGTTCTATTTGTGTATTACAACAAGAAAAATTATTGGAGATGTAGAAATGATTGAATTGAAGAAAGCTGTACAATAAGTGAAAGATCATATGATACAAAGATAGAATTTAATGAACATAGGAGATTTTGCAAAGTGTAGTAATATGAGATATCTGCTTATAGTGAAAATGATTCAATATGTGTTATTGCTGGAACTGGAAAGTTTCATAGATACAGATTGCCAAGTTTGATGAAACTGAAGAAATGGAGAAATTGAAGTTGCAAAGAATGCAGGCAAGCTGCAAATCAGCTCAATCTAAGAATTTACTGAAAAATAAGACTTTGCTCGATGCAGAGAACTAACTCATACTAAATAGATACTGTAATTTAGAAATTGTAAGTTCAGTTGAATCATAACTATGTCTAGATGTGTGGAGCGAATGAAATAAAGACACTTGTTTAGATAGGCAGAGGAAATTAATAGAGATAGTGAAGTTGTTGGAAAGTAAGAAACTTGTATATGGAAAGATCTTACAAGCAGAGAATGTCGATAAACTGGAAAATTTTACAAATATGGGGAATGAGAAATATCTGCAGATAGAGAAAATGCTAGAATATCATCAATTGCTAGGTTTTGATATTTTGTTATCCGCATCGAACCATATTTATTTAAATTGAACGACATGGAGAAATTGATTGTGCAGCTAACGCAGAGAATTTTGAATCTGCGGAATTTGATGAAAATACCAGTTTTTGCAGAGTGTACGAATATGATGTATCTGCTTATAGAGAAAATGCTTCAAAATGTGTTATTGCTAGAAATGGAGAGTTTGACAGATACAGAGAGCCAAGTTTGATGAAACTGAAGAAATGGAGAAATTGAAGTTGCAAAGAATGCAGGCAAGCTGTAAATCAGCTCAATCTAAGAATTTACTGAAAAATAAGATTTTGCTCGATGCAGAGAATTAACTCTTACTAAATAGATACTGTAATTCAGAAATTGTAAGTTCAGTTGAATCATAACTATGTCTAGATGTGTGGAGTGAAAGAAATAGAGACACTTGTTTAGATAGGCAGAGGAAATTAATAGAGATAGTGAAGTTGTTGGAAAGTAAGAAACTTGTATATGGAGAGGAGGAGCAGATCTTACAAGCAGAGAATGTCGATAAACTGGAAGATTTTACAAATATGGGGAATGAGAAATATCTGCAGATAGAGAAAATGCTAGAATATCATCAATTGCTAGGTTTTAATATTTTGTTATCCGCATCGAACCATGTTTGTTTAAATTGAGGGATATGGAGATTTGGATTGTGCAGCTAACGCAGAGAATTTTGAATCTGCAGAATTTGATGAATTACAAGAAAGTGAAGACTTTTGCTTGACATAGAAGCCAGAGCTGTTGAAAATTATAGGAATGGAGATATTGAAGGCATAATTCAACAACGAACATTGAAAAATGTGTAGTTTGTTAGAAATAGTTCTATTTGTGTATTACAACAAGAAAAATTATTGGAGATGTAGAAATGATTGAATTGAAGAAAGCTGTACAATAAGTGAAAAATCATATGATACAAAGATAGAATTTGATGAACATAGGAGAATTTGCAAAGTGTAGTAATATGAGATATCTGCTTATAGAGAAAATGCTTCAATATGTGTTATTGCTAGAACTGGAAAGTTTCATAGATACAGAGAGCCAAATTTGATGAAACTGAAGAAATGGAGAAATTGAAGTTGCAAAGAATGCAGGCAAGCTGCAAATCAGCTCATTCTAAGAATTTACTGAAAAATAAGATTTTGCTCGATGCAGAGAACTAACTCTTACTAAATAGATACTGTAATTCAGAAATTGTAAGTTCAGTTGAATCATAACCAAGTCTAGATGTGTGGAGCGAAAGAAATAAAGACACTTGTTTAGATAGGCAGAGGAAATTAATAGAGATAGTGAAGTTGTTGGAAAATAAGAAACTTGTATATGGAGAGAAGCAGCAGATCCCACAAGCAGAGAATTTCGATAAACTGGAAGATTTTACAAATATGGGGAATGAGAAATATCTGCAGATATAGAATTTTGAATCTGCGGAATTTGATGAATTACAAGAAACTGAATACTTTTGCTTGACATAGAAACCAATTCTGCTGAAAAATATAGGAATGGAGATATCGAAGGCATAATTCAACAAAGAACATTGAAAAATGAGTAGTTTGTTAGAAATAGTTCTATTTGTGTATTACAACAAGAAAAATTATTGGAGATGTAGAAATGATTGAATTGAAGAAAGCTGTACAATAAGTGAAAGATCATATGATACAAAGATAGAATTTAATGAACATAGGAGATTTTGCAAAGTGTAGTAATATGAGATATCTGCTTATAGTGAAAATGATTCAATATGTGTTATTGCTGGAACTGGAAAGTTTCATAGATACAGATTGCCAAGTTTGATGAAACTGAAGAAATGGAGAAATTGAAGTTGCAAAGAATGCAGGCAAGCTGCAAATCAGCTCAATCTAAGAATTTACTGAAAAATAAGACTTTGCTCGATGCAGAGAACTAACTCATACTAAATAGATACTGTAATTTAGAAATTGTAAGTTCAGTTGAATCATAACTATGTCTAGATGTGTGGAGCGAATGAAATAAAGACACTTGTTTAGATAGGCAGAGGAAATTAATAGAGATAGTGAAGTTGTTGGAAAGTAAGAAACTTGTATATGGAAAGATCTTACAAGCAGAGAATGTCGATAAACTGGAAAATTTTACAAATATGGGGAATGAGAAATATCTGCAGATAGAGAAAATGCTAGAATATCATCAATTGCTAGGTTTTGATATTTTGTTATCCGCATCGAACCATATTTATTTAAATTGAACGACATGGAGAAATTGATTGTGCAGCTAACGCAGAGAATTTTGAATCTGCGGAATTTGATGAAAATACCAGTTTTTGCAGAGTGTACGAATATGATGTATCTGCTTATAGAGAAAATGCTTCAAAATGTGTTATTGCTAGAAATGGAGAGTTTGACAGATACAGAGAGCCAAGTTTGATGAAACTGAAGAAATGGAGAAATTGAAGTTGCAAAGAATGCAGGCAAGCTGTAAATCAGCTCAATCTAAGAATTTACTGAAAAATAAGATTTTGCTCGATGCAGAGAATTAACTCTTACTAAATAGATACTGTAATTCAGAAATTGTAAGTTCAGTTGAATCATAACCACGTCTAGATGCGTGGATCGATAGAAATAGAGACACATGTTAAGAAAGGCAGAGGAAATTAATAGAGCTAGTGAAGTTGTTGGAAAGTAAGAAACTTGTACATGGAGAGAAGCAGCAGATCCTACAAGCAGAGAATTTCGATAAACTGGAAGATTTTACAAATATGGGGAATGAGAAATATCTGCAGATAGAGAATTTTGAAACTGCGGAATTTGATGAATTACAAGAAACTGAATACTTTTGCTTGACATAGAAACCAATTCTGCTGAAAAATATAGGAATGGAGATATTGAAGGCATAATTGACCAAAGAACATTGAAAAATGAGTAGTTTGTTAGAAATAGTTTTATTAATGTAGTTCAACAATAATAATTATTGGAGATGTAGAAATTGATTGAATTGAAGAAAGTTGTACAATCAGTGAACGAGCAGATGATACAAAGATAGAATTTGATGAAAATAGCAGATTTTGCAAAGTTTACGAATATGTGATATCTGCTGAAAGAGAAAATGTTTCAATATGTGTTAGTGCTAGAACTGGAAAGTTTCATAGATACAGATTGCCAAGTTTGCTGAAACTGAAGAAATGGAGAAATTGAAGTTGCAAAGATTGCAGGCAAGCTGCAAATCAGCTCAATCTAAGAATTTACTGAAAAATAAGATTTTGCTCGATGCAGAGAACTAACTCTTACTAAATAGATACTGTAATTCAGAAATTGTAAGTTCAGTTGAATCATAACTATGTCTAGATGTGTGGAGCGAAAGAAATAGAGACACTTGTTTAGATAGGCAGAGGAAATTAATAGAGATAGTGAAGTTGTTGGAAAATAAGAAACTTGTACATGGAGAGAAGCAGCAGATCCCACAAGCAGAGAATTTCGATAAACTGGAAGATTTTACAAATATGGGGAATGAGAAATATCTGCAGATAGAGAATTTTGAATCTGCGGAATTTGATGAATTACAAGAAACTGAATACTTTTGCTTGACATAGAAACCAATTCTGCTGAAAAATATAGGAATGGAGATATCGAAGGCATAATTCAACAAAGAACATTGAAAAATGAGTAGTTTGTTAGAAATAGTTCTATTTGTGTATTACAACAAGAAAAATTATTGGAGATGTAGAAATGATTGAATTGAAGAAAGCTGTACAATAAGTGAAAGATCATATGATACAAAGATAGAATTTAATGAACATAGGAGATTTTGCAAAGTGTAGTAATATGAGATATCTGCTTATAGTGAAAATGATTCAATATGTGTTATTGCTGGAACTGGAAAGTTTCATAGATACAGATTGCCAAGTTTGATGAAACTGAAGAAATGGAGAAATTGAAGTTGCAAAGAATGCAGGCAAGCTGCAAATCAGCTCAATCTAAGAATTTACTGAAAAATAAGACTTTGCTCGATGCAGAGAACTAACTCATACTAAATAGATACTGTAATTTAGAAATTGTAAGTTCAGTTGAATCATAACTATGTCTAGATGTGTGGAGCGAATGAAATAAAGACACTTGTTTAGATAGGCAGAGGAAATTAATAGAGATAGTGAAGTTGTTGGAAAGTAAGAAACTTGTATATGGAAAGATCTTACAAGCAGAGAATGTCGATAAACTGGAAAATTTTACAAATATGGGGAATGAGAAATATCTGCAGATAGAGAAAATGCTAGAATATCATCAATTGCTAGGTTTTGATATTTTGTTATCCGCATCGAACCATATTTATTTAAATTGAACGACATGGAGAAATTGATTGTGCAGCTAACGCAGAGAATTTTGAATCTGCGGAATTTGATGAAAATACCAGTTTTTGCAGAGTGTACGAATATGATGTATCTGCTTATAGAGAAAATGCTTCAAAATGTGTTATTGCTAGAAATGGAGAGTTTGACAGATACAGAGAGCCAAGTTTGATGAAACTGAAGAAATGGAGAAATTGAAGTTGCAAAGAATGCAGGCAAGCTGTAAATCAGCTCAATCTAAGAATTTACTGAAAAATAAGATTTTGCTCGATGCAGAGAATTAACTCTTACTAAATAGATACTGTAATTCAGAAATTGTAAGTTCAGTTGAATCATAACCACGTCTAGATGCGTGGATCGATAGAAATAGAGACACATGTTAAGAAAGGCAGAGGAAATTAATAGAGCTAGTGAAGTTGTTGGAAAGTAAGAAACTTGTACATGGAGAGAAGCAGCAGATCCTACAAGCAGAGAATTTCGATAAACTGGAAGATTTTACAAATATGGGGAATGAGAAATATCTGCAGATAGAGAATTTTGAAACTGCGGAATTTGATGAATTACAAGAAACTGAATACTTTTGCTTGACATAGAAACCAATTCTGCTGAAAAATATAGGAATGGAGATATTGAAGGCATAATTGACCAAAGAACATTGAAAAATGAGTAGTTTGTTAGAAATAGTTTTATTAATGTAGTTCAACAATAATAATTATTGGAGATGTAGAAATTGATTGAATTGAAGAAAGTTGTACAATCAGTGAACGAGCAGATGATACAAAGATAGAATTTGATGAAAATAGCAGATTTTGCAAAGTTTACGAATATGTGATATCTGCTGAAAGAGAAAATGTTTCAATATGTGTTAGTGCTAGAACTGGAAAGTTTCATAGATACAGATTGCCAAGTTTGCTGAAACTGAAGAAATGGAGAAATTGAAGTTGCAAAGATTGCAGGCAAGCTGCAAATCAGCTCAATCTAAGAATTTACTGAAAAATAAGATTTTGCTCGATGCAGAGAACTAACTCTTACTAAATAGATACTGTAATTCAGAAATTGTAAGTTCAGTTGAATCATAACTATGTCTAGATGTGTGGAGCGAAAGAAATAGAGACACTTGTTTAGATAGGCAGAGGAAATTAATAGAGATAGTGAAGTTGTTGGAAAATAAGAAACTTGTACATGGAGAGAAGCAGCAGATCCCACAAGCAGAGAATTTCGATAAACTGGAAGATTTTACAAATATGGGGAATGAGAAATATCTGCAGATAGAGAATTTTGAATCTGCGGAATTTGATGAATTACAAGAAACTGAATACTTTTGCTTGACATAGAAACCAATTCTGCTGAAAAATATAGGAATGGGGATATCGAAGGCATAATTCAACAAAGAACATTGAAAAATGAGTAGTTTGTTAGAAATAGTTCTATTCGTGTATTACAACAAGAAAAATTATTGGAGATGTAGAAATGATTGAATTGAAGAAAGCTGTACAATAAGTGAAAGATCATATGATACAAAGATAGAATTTAATGAACATAGGAGATTTTGCAAAGTGTAGTAATATGAGATATCTGCTTATAGTGAAAATGATTCAATATGTGTTATTGCTGGAACTGGAAAGTTTCATAGATACAGATTGCCAAGTTTGATGAAACTGCAGAAATGGAGAAATTGAAGTTGCAAAGAATGCAGGCAAGCTGCAAATCAGCTCAATCTAAGAATTTACTGAAAAATAAGACTTTGCTCGATGCAGAGAACTAACTCATACTAAATAGATACTGTAATTTAGAAATTGTAAGTTCAGTTGAATCATAACTATGTCTAGATGTGTGGAGCGAATGAAATAAAGACACTTGTTTAGATAGGCAGAGGAAATTAATAGAGATAGTGAAGTTGTTGGAAAGTAAGAAACTTGTATATGGAAAGATCTTACAAGCAGAGAATGTCGATAAACTGGAAAATTTTACAAATATGGGGAATGAGAAATATCTGCAGATAGAGAAAATGCTAGAATATCATCAATTGCTAGGTTTTGATATTTTGTTATCCGCATCGAACCATATTTATTTAAATTGAACGACATGGAGAAATTGATTGTGCAGCTAACGCAGAGAATTTTGAATCTGCGGAATTTGATGAAAATACCAGTTTTTGCAAAGTGTACGAATATGATGTATCTGCTTATAGAGAAAATGCTTCAAAATGTGTTATTGCTAGAAATGGAGAGTTTGACAGATACAGAGAGCCAAGTTTGATGAAACTGAAGAAATGGAGAAATTGAAGTTGCAAAGAATGCAGGCAAGCTGCAAATCAGCTCAATCTAAGAATTTACTGAAAAATAAGATTTTGCTAGATGCAGAGAACTTCTTTTACTGATACATATTGTAATTCAGAAATTGTAAGTTCAGTTGAATCATAACCACGTCTAGATGCGTGGATCGATAGAAATAGAGACACATGTTAAGAAAGGCAGAGGAAATTAATAGAGCTAGTGAAGTTGTTGGAAAGTAAGAAACTTGTACATGGAGAGAAGCAGCAGATCCTACAAGCAGGGAATTTCGATAAACTGGAAGATTTTACAAATATGGGGAATGAGAAATATCTGCAGATAGAGAATTTTGAAACTGCGGAATTTGATGAATTACAAGAAACTGAATACTTTTGCTTGACATAGAAACCAATTCTGCTGAAAAATATAGGAATGGAGATATTGAAGGCATAATTGACCAAAGAACATTGAAAAATGAGTAGTTTGTTAGAAATAGTTTTATTAATGTAGTTCAACAATAATAATTATTGGAGATGTAGAAATTGATTGAATTGAAGAAAGTTGTACAATCAGTGAACGAGCAGATGATACAAAGATAGAATTTGATGAAAATAGCAGATTTTGCAAAGTTTACGAATATGTGATATCTGCTGAAAGAGAAAATGTTTCAATATGTGTTAGTGCTAGAACTGGAAAGTTTCATAGATACAGATTGGCAAGTTTGCTGAAACTGAAGAAATGGAGAAATTGAAGTTGCAAAGATTGCAGGCAAGCTGCAAATCAGCTCAATCTAAGAATTTACTGAAAAATAAGATTTTGCTCGATGCAGAGAACTAACTCTTACTAAATAGATACTGTAATTCAGAAATTGTAAGTTCAGTTGAATCATAACTATGTCTAGATGTGTGGAGTGAAAGAAATAGAGACACTTGTTTAGATAGGCAGAGGAAATTAATAGAGATAGTGAAGTTGTTGGAAAGTAAGAAACTTGTATATGGAGAGGAGGAGCAGATCTTACAAGCAGAGAATGTCGATAAACTGGAAGATTTTACAAATATGGGGAATGAGAAATATCTGCAGATAGAGAAAATGCTAGAATATCATCAATTGCTAGGTTTTAATATTTTGTTATCCGCATCGAACCATGTTTGTTTAAATTGAGGGATATGGAGATTTGGATTGTGCAGCTAACGCAGAGAATTTTGAATCTGCAGAATTTGATGAATTACAAGAAAGTGAAGACTTTTGCTTGACATAGAAGCCAGAGCTGTTGAAAATTATAGGAATGGAGATATTGAAGGCATAATTCAACAACGAACATTGAAAAATGTGTAGTTTGTTAGAAATAGTTCTATTTGTGTATTACAACAAGAAAAATTATTGGAGATGTAGAAATGATTGAATTGAAGAAAGCTGTACAATAAGTGAAAAATCATATGATACAAAGATAGAATTTGATGAACATAGGAGAATTTGCAAAGTGTAGTAATATGAGATATCTGCTTATAGAGAAAATGCTTCAATATGTGTTATTGCTAGAACTGGAAAGTTTCATAGATACAGAGAGCCAAATTTGATGAAACTGAAGAAATGGAGAAATTGAAGTTGCAAAGAATGCAGGCAAGCTGCAAATCAGCTCATTCTAAGAATTTACTGAAAAATAAGATTTTGCTCGATGCAGAGAACTAACTCTTACTAAATAGATACTGTAATTCAGAAATTGTAAGTTCAGTTGAATCATAACCAAGTCTAGATGTGTGGAGCGAAAGAAATAAAGACACTTGTTTAGATAGGCAGAGGAAATTAATAGAGATAGTGAAGTTGTTGGAAAATAAGAAACTTGTATATGGAGAGAAGCAGCAGATCCCACAAGCAGAGAATTTCGATAAACTGGAAGATTTTACAAATATGGGGAATGAGAAATATCTGCAGATATAGAATTTTGAATCTGCGGAATTTGATGAATTACAAGAAACTGAATACTTTTGCTTGACATAGAAACCAATTCTGCTGAAAAATATAGGAATGGAGATATCGAAGGCATAATTCAACAAAGAACATTGAAAAATGAGTAGTTTGTTAGAAATAGTTCTATTTGTGTATTACAACAAGAAAAATTATTGGAGATGTAGAAATGATTGAATTGAAGAAAGCTGTACAATAAGTGAAAGATCATATGATACAAAGATAGAATTTAATGAACATAGGAGATTTTGCAAAGTGTAGTAATATGAGATATCTGCTTATAGTGAAAATGATTCAATATGTGTTATTGCTGGAACTGGAAAGTTTCATAGATACAGATTGCCAAGTTTGATGAAACTGAAGAAATGGAGAAATTGAAGTTGCAAAGAATGCAGGCAAGCTGCAAATCAGCTCAATCTAAGAATTTACTGAAAAATAAGACTTTGCTCGATGCAGAGAACTAACTCATACTAAATAGATACTGTAATTTAGAAATTGTAAGTTCAGTTGAATCATAACTATGTCTAGATGTGTGGAGCGAATGAAATAAAGACACTTGTTTAGATAGGCAGAGGAAATTAATAGAGATAGTGAAGTTGTTGGAAAGTAAGAAACTTGTATATGGAAAGATCTTACAAGCAGAGAATGTCGATAAACTGGAAAATTTTACAAATATGGGGAATGAGAAATATCTGCAGATAGAGAAAATGCTAGAATATCATCAATTGCTAGGTTTTGATATTTTGTTATCCGCATCGAACCATATTTATTTAAATTGAACGACATGGAGAAATTGATTGTGCAGCTAACGCAGAGAATTTTGAATCTGCGGAATTTGATGAAAATACCAGTTTTTGCAAAGTGTACGAATATGATGTATCTGCTTATAGAGAAAATGCTTCAAAATGTGTTATTGCTAGAAATGGAGAGTTTGACAGATACAGAGAGCCAAGTTTGATGAAACTGAAGAAATGGAGAAATTGAAGTTGCAAAGAATGCAGGCAAGCTGCAAATCAGCTCAATCTAAGAATTTACTGAAAAATAAGATTTTGCTAGATGCAGAGAACTTCTTTTACTGATACATATTGTAATTCAGAAATTGTAAGTTCAGTTGAATCATAACCACGTCTAGATGCGTGGATCGATAGAAATAGAGACACATGTTAAGAAAGGCAGAGGAAATTAATAGAGCTAGTGAAGTTGTTGGAAAGTAAGAAACTTGTACATGGAGAGAAGCAGCAGATCCTACAAGCAGAGAATTTCGATAAACTGGAAGATTTTACAAATATGGGGAATGAGAAATATCTGCAGATAGAGAATTTTGAAACTGCGGAATTTGATGAATTACAAGAAACTGAATACTTTTGCTTGACATAGAAACCAATTCTGCTGAAAAATATAGGAATGGAGATATTGAAGGCATAATTGACCAAAGAACATTGAAAAATGAGTAGTTTGTTAGAAATAGTTTTATTAATGTAGTTCAACAATAATAATTATTGGAGATGTAGAAATTGATTGAATTGAAGAAAGTTGTACAATCAGTGAACGAGCAGATGATACAAAGATAGAATTTGATGAAAATAGCAGATTTTGCAAAGTTTACGAATATGTGATATCTGCTGAAAGAGAAAATGTTTCAATATGTGTTAGTGCTAGAACTGGAAAGTTTCATAGATACAGATTGCCAAGTTTGCTGAAACTGAAGAAATGGAGAAATTGAAGTTGCAAAGATTGCAGGCAAGCTGCAAATCAGCTCAATCTAAGAATTTACTGAAAAATAAGATTTTGCTCGATGCAGAGAACTAACTCTTACTAAATAGATACTGTAATTCAGAAATTGTAAGTTCAGTTGAATCATAACTATGTCTAGATGTGTGGAGCGAAAGAAATAGAGACACTTGTTTAGATAGGCAGAGGAAATTAATAGAGATAGTGAAGTTGTTGGAAAATAAGAAACTTGTACATGGAGAGAAGCAGCAGATCCCACAAGCAGAGAATTTCGATAAACTGGAAGATTTTACAAATATGGGGAATGAGAAATATCTGCAGATAGAGAATTTTGAATCTGCGGAATTTGATGAATTACAAGAAACTGAATACTTTTGCTTGACATAGAAACCAATTCTGCTGAAAAATATAGGAATGGGGATATCGAAGGCATAATTCAACAAAGAACATTGAAAAATGAGTAGTTTGTTAGAAATAGTTCTATTCGTGTATTACAACAAGAAAAATTATTGGAGATGTAGAAATGATTGAATTGAAGAAAGCTGTACAATAAGTGAAAGATCATATGATACAAAGATAGAATTTAATGAACATAGGAGATTTTGCAAAGTGTAGTAATATGAGATATCTGCTTATAGTGAAAATGATTCAATATGTGTTATTGCTGGAACTGGAAAGTTTCATAGATACAGATTGCCAAGTTTGATGAAACTGCAGAAATGGAGAAATTGAAGTTGCAAAGAATGCAGGCAAGCTGCAAATCAGCTCAATCTAAGAATTTACTGAAAAATAAGACTTTGCTCGATGCAGAGAACTAACTCATACTAAATAGATACTGTAATTTAGAAATTGTAAGTTCAGTTGAATCATAACTATGTCTAGATGTGTGGAGCGAATGAAATAAAGACACTTGTTTAGATAGGCAGAGGAAATTAATAGAGATAGTGAAGTTGTTGGAAAGTAAGAAACTTGTATATGGAAAGATCTTACAAGCAGAGAATGTCGATAAACTGGAAAATTTTACAAATATGGGGAATGAGAAATATCTGCAGATAGAGAAAATGCTAGAATATCATCAATTGCTAGGTTTTGATATTTTGTTATCCGCATCGAACCATATTTATTTAAATTGAACGACATGGAGAAATTGATTGTGCAGCTAACGCAGAGAATTTTGAATCTGCGGAATTTGATGAAAATACCAGTTTTTGCAAAGTGTACGAATATGATGTATCTGCTTATAGAGAAAATGCTTCAAAATGTGTTATTGCTAGAAATGGAGAGTTTGACAGATACAGAGAGCCAAGTTTGATGAAACTGAAGAAATGGAGAAATTGAAGTTGCAAAGAATGCAGGCAAGCTGCAAATCAGCTCAATCTAAGAATTTACTGAAAAATAAGATTTTGCTAGATGCAGAGAACTTCTTTTACTGATACATATTGTAATTCAGAAATTGTAAGTTCAGTTGAATCATAACCACGTCTAGATGCGTGGATCGATAGAAATAGAGACACATGTTAAGAAAGGCAGAGGAAATTAATAGAGCTAGTGAAGTTGTTGGAAAGTAAGAAACTTGTACATGGAGAGAAGCAGCAGATCCTACAAGCAGGGAATTTCGATAAACTGGAAGATTTTACAAATATGGGGAATGAGAAATATCTGCAGATAGAGAATTTTGAAACTGCGGAATTTGATGAATTACAAGAAACTGAATACTTTTGCTTGACATAGAAACCAATTCTGCTGAAAAATATAGGAATGGAGATATTGAAGGCATAATTGACCAAAGAACATTGAAAAATGAGTAGTTTGTTAGAAATAGTTTTATTAATGTAGTTCAACAATAATAATTATTGGAGATGTAGAAATTGATTGAATTGAAGAAAGTTGTACAATCAGTGAACGAGCAGATGATACAAAGATAGAATTTGATGAAAATAGCAGATTTTGCAAAGTTTACGAATATGTGATATCTGCTGAAAGAGAAAATGTTTCAATATGTGTTAGTGCTAGAACTGGAAAGTTTCATAGATACAGATTGGCAAGTTTGCTGAAACTGAAGAAATGGAGAAATTGAAGTTGCAAAGATTGCAGGCAAGCTGCAAATCAGCTCAATCTAAGAATTTACTGAAAAATAAGATTTTGCTCGATGCAGAGAACTAACTCTTACTAAATAGATACTGTAATTCAGAAATTGTAAGTTCAGTTGAATCATAACTATGTCTAGATGTGTGGAGTGAAAGAAATAGAGACACTTGTTTAGATAGGCAGAGGAAATTAATAGAGATAGTGAAGTTGTTGGAAAGTAAGAAACTTGTATATGGAGAGGAGGAGCAGATCTTACAAGCAGAGAATGTCGATAAACTGGAAGATTTTACAAATATGGGGAATGAGAAATATCTGCAGATAGAGAAAATGCTAGAATATCATCAATTGCTAGGTTTTAATATTTTGTTATCCGCATCGAACCATGTTTGTTTAAATTGAGGGATATGGAGATTTGGATTGTGCAGCTAACGCAGAGAATTTTGAATCTGCAGAATTTGATGAATTACAAGAAAGTGAAGACTTTTGCTTGACATAGAAGCCAGAGCTGTTGAAAATTATAGGAATGGAGATATTGAAGGCATAATTCAACAACGAACATTGAAAAATGTGTAGTTTGTTAGAAATAGTTCTATTTGTGTATTACAACAAGAAAAATTATTGGAGATGTAGAAATGATTGAATTGAAGAAAGCTGTACAATAAGTGAAAAATCATATGATACAAAGATAGAATTTGATGAACATAGGAGAATTTGCAAAGTGTAGTAATATGAGATATCTGCTTATAGAGAAAATGCTTCAATATGTGTTATTGCTAGAACTGGAAAGTTTCATAGATACAGAGAGCCAAATTTGATGAAACTGAAGAAATGGAGAAATTGAAGTTGCAAAGAATGCAGGCAAGCTGCAAATCAGCTCATTCTAAGAATTTACTGAAAAATAAGATTTTGCTCGATGCAGAGAACTAACTCTTACTAAATAGATACTGTAATTCAGAAATTGTAAGTTCAGTTGAATCATAACCAAGTCTAGATGTGTGGAGCGAAAGAAATAAAGACACTTGTTTAGATAGGCAGAGGAAATTAATAGAGATAGTGAAGTTGTTGGAAAATAAGAAACTTGTATATGGAGAGAAGCAGCAGATCCCACAAGCAGAGAATTTCGATAAACTGGAAGATTTTACAAATATGGGGAATGAGAAATATCTGCAGATATAGAATTTTGAATCTGCGGAATTTGATGAATTACAAGAAACTGAATACTTTTGCTTGACATAGAAACCAATTCTGCTGAAAAATATAGGAATGGAGATATCGAAGGCATAATTCAACAAAGAACATTGAAAAATGAGTAGTTTGTTAGAAATAGTTCTATTTGTGTATTACAACAAGAAAAATTATTGGAGATGTAGAAATGATTGAATTGAAGAAAGCTGTACAATAAGTGAAAGATCATATGATACAAAGATAGAATTTAATGAACATAGGAGATTTTGCAAAGTGTAGTAATATGAGATATCTGCTTATAGTGAAAATGATTCAATATGTGTTATTGCTGGAACTGGAAAGTTTCATAGATACAGATTGCCAAGTTTGATGAAACTGAAGAAATGGAGAAATTGAAGTTGCAAAGAATGCAGGCAAGCTGCAAATCAGCTCAATCTAAGAATTTACTGAAAAATAAGACTTTGCTCGATGCAGAGAACTAACTCATACTAAATAGATACTGTAATTTAGAAATTGTAAGTTCAGTTGAATCATAACTATGTCTAGATGTGTGGAGCGAATGAAATAAAGACACTTGTTTAGATAGGCAGAGGAAATTAATAGAGATAGTGAAGTTGTTGGAAAGTAAGAAACTTGTATATGGAAAGATCTTACAAGCAGAGAATGTCGATAAACTGGAAAATTTTACAAATATGGGGAATGAGAAATATCTGCAGATAGAGAAAATGCTAGAATATCATCAATTGCTAGGTTTTGATATTTTGTTATCCGCATCGAACCATATTTATTTAAATTGAACGACATGGAGAAATTGATTGTGCAGCTAACGCAGAGAATTTTGAATCTGCGGAATTTGATGAAAATACCAGTTTTTGCAAAGTGTACGAATATGATGTATCTGCTTATAGAGAAAATGCTTCAAAATGTGTTATTGCTAGAAATGGAGAGTTTGACAGATACAGAGAGCCAAGTTTGATGAAACTGAAGAAATGGAGAAATTGAAGTTGCAAAGAATGCAGGCAAGCTGCAAATCAGCTCAATCTAAGAATTTACTGAAAAATAAGATTTTGCTAGATGCAGAGAACTTCTTTTACTGATACATATTGTAATTCAGAAATTGTAAGTTCAGTTGAATCATAACCACGTCTAGATGCGTGGATCGATAGAAATAGAGACACATGTTAAGAAAGGCAGAGGAAATTAATAGAGCTAGTGAAGTTGTTGGAAAGTAAGAAACTTGTACATGGAGAGAAGCAGCAGATCCTACAAGCAGAGAATTTCGATAAACTGGAAGATTTTACAAATATGGGGAATGAGAAATATCTGCAGATAGAGAATTTTGAAACTGCGGAATTTGATGAATTACAAGAAACTGAATACTTTTGCTTGACATAGAAACCAATTCTGCTGAAAAATATAGGAATGGAGATATTGAAGGCATAATTGACCAAAGAACATTGAAAAATGAGTAGTTTGTTAGAAATAGTTTTATTAATGTAGTTCAACAATAATAATTATTGGAGATGTAGAAATTGATTGAATTGAAGAAAGTTGTACAATCAGTGAACGAGCAGATGATACAAAGATAGAATTTGATGAAAATAGCAGATTTTGCAAAGTTTACGAATATGTGATATCTGCTGAAAGAGAAAATGTTTCAATATGTGTTAGTGCTAGAACTGGAAAGTTTCATAGATACAGATTGCCAAGTTTGCTGAAACTGAAGAAATGGAGAAATTGAAGTTGCAAAGATTGCAGGCAAGCTGCAAATCAGCTCAATCTAAGAATTTACTGAAAAATAAGATTTTGCTCGATGCAGAGAACTAACTCTTACTAAATAGATACTGTAATTCAGAAATTGTAAGTTCAGTTGAATCATAACTATGTCTAGATGTGTGGAGCGAAAGAAATAGAGACACTTGTTTAGATAGGCAGAGGAAATTAATAGAGATAGTGAAGTTGTTGGAAAATAAGAAACTTGTACATGGAGAGAAGCAGCAGATCCCACAAGCAGAGAATTTCGATAAACTGGAAGATTTTACAAATATGGGGAATGAGAAATATCTGCAGATAGAGAATTTTGAATCTGCGGAATTTGATGAATTACAAGAAACTGAATACTTTTGCTTGACATAGAAACCAATTCTGCTGAAAAATATAGGAATGGGGATATCGAAGGCATAATTCAACAAAGAACATTGAAAAATGAGTAGTTTGTTAGAAATAGTTCTATTCGTGTATTACAACAAGAAAAATTATTGGAGATGTAGAAATGATTGAATTGAAGAAAGCTGTACAATAAGTGAAAGATCATATGATACAAAGATAGAATTTAATGAACATAGGAGATTTTGCAAAGTGTAGTAATATGAGATATCTGCTTATAGTGAAAATGATTCAATATGTGTTATTGCTGGAACTGGAAAGTTTCATAGATACAGATTGCCAAGTTTGATGAAACTGCAGAAATGGAGAAATTGAAGTTGCAAAGAATGCAGGCAAGCTGCAAATCAGCTCAATCTAAGAATTTACTGAAAAATAAGACTTTGCTCGATGCAGAGAACTAACTCATACTAAATAGATACTGTAATTTAGAAATTGTAAGTTCAGTTGAATCATAACTATGTCTAGATGTGTGGAGCGAATGAAATAAAGACACTTGTTTAGATAGGCAGAGGAAATTAATAGAGATAGTGAAGTTGTTGGAAAGTAAGAAACTTGTATATGGAAAGATCTTACAAGCAGAGAATGTCGATAAACTGGAAAATTTTACAAATATGGGGAATGAGAAATATCTGCAGATAGAGAAAATGCTAGAATATCATCAATTGCTAGGTTTTGATATTTTGTTATCCGCATCGAACCATATTTATTTAAATTGAACGACATGGAGAAATTGATTGTGCAGCTAACGCAGAGAATTTTGAATCTGCGGAATTTGATGAAAATACCAGTTTTTGCAAAGTGTACGAATATGATGTATCTGCTTATAGAGAAAATGCTTCAAAATGTGTTATTGCTAGAAATGGAGAGTTTGACAGATACAGAGAGCCAAGTTTGATGAAACTGAAGAAATGGAGAAATTGAAGTTGCAAAGAATGCAGGCAAGCTGCAAATCAGCTCAATCTAAGAATTTACTGAAAAATAAGATTTTGCTAGATGCAGAGAACTTCTTTTACTGATACATATTGTAATTCAGAAATTGTAAGTTCAGTTGAATCATAACCACGTCTAGATGCGTGGATCGATAGAAATAGAGACACATGTTAAGAAAGGCAGAGGAAATTAATAGAGCTAGTGAAGTTGTTGGAAAGTAAGAAACTTGTACATGGAGAGAAGCAGCAGATCCTACAAGCAGGGAATTTCGATAAACTGGAAGATTTTACAAATATGGGGAATGAGAAATATCTGCAGATAGAGAATTTTGAAACTGCGGAATTTGATGAATTACAAGAAACTGAATACTTTTGCTTGACATAGAAACCAATTCTGCTGAAAAATATAGGAATGGAGATATTGAAGGCATAATTGACCAAAGAACATTGAAAAATGAGTAGTTTGTTAGAAATAGTTTTATTAATGTAGTTCAACAATAATAATTATTGGAGATGTAGAAATTGATTGAATTGAAGAAAGTTGTACAATCAGTGAACGAGCAGATGATACAAAGATAGAATTTGATGAAAATAGCAGATTTTGCAAAGTTTACGAATATGTGATATCTGCTGAAAGAGAAAATGTTTCAATATGTGTTAGTGCTAGAACTGGAAAGTTTCATAGATACAGATTGCCAAGTTTGCTGAAACTGAAGAAATGGAGAAATTGAAGTTGCAAAGATTGCAGGCAAGCTGCAAATCAGCTCAATCTAAGAATTTACTGAAAAATAAGATTTTGCTCGATGCAGAGAACTAACTCTTACTAAATAGATACTGTAATTCAGAAATTGTAAGTTCAGTTGAATCATAACTATGTCTAGATGTGTGGAGCGAAAGAAATAGAGACACTTGTTTAGATAGGCAGAGGAAATTAATAGAGATAGTGAAGTTGTTGGAAAATAAGAAACTTGTACATGGAGAGAAGCAGCAGATCCCACAAGCAGAGAATTTCGATAAACTGGAAGATTTTACAAATATGGGGAATGAGAAATATCTGCAGATAGAGAATTTTGAATCTGCGGAATTTGATGAATTACAAGAAACTGAATACTTTTGCTTGACATAGAAACCAATTCTGCTGAAAAATATAGGAATGGGGATATCGAAGGCATAATTCAACAAAGAACATTGAAAAATGAGTAGTTTGTTAGAAATAGTTCTATTCGTGTATTACAACAAGAAAAATTATTGGAGATGTAGAAATGATTGAATTGAAGAAAGCTGTACAATAAGTGAAAGATCATATGATACAAAGATAGAATTTAATGAACATAGGAGATTTTGCAAAGTGTAGTAATATGAGATATCTGCTTATAGTGAAAATGATTCAATATGTGTTATTGCTGGAACTGGAAAGTTTCATAGATACAGATTGCCAAGTTTGATGGAACTGCAGAAATGGAGAAATTGAAGTTGCAAAGAATGCAGGCAAGCTGCAAATCAGCTCAATCTAAGAATTTACTGAAAAATAAGACTTTGCTCGATGCAGAGAACTAACTCATACTAAATAGATACTGTAATTTAGAAATTGTAAGTTCAGTTGAATCATAACTATGTCTAGATGTGTGGAGCGAATGAAATAAAGACACTTGTTTAGATAGGCAGAGGAAATTAATAGAGATAGTGAAGTTGTTGGAAAGTAAGAAACTTGTATATGGAAAGATCTTACAAGCAGAGAATGTCGATAAACTGGAAAATTTTACAAATATGGGGAATGAGAAATATCTGCAGATAGAGAAAATGCTAGAATATCATCAATTGCTAGGTTTTGATATTTTGTTATCCGCATCGAACCATATTTATTTAAATTGAACGACATGGAGAAATTGATTGTGCAGCTAACGCAGAGAATTTTGAATCTGCGGAATTTGATGAAAATACCAGTTTTTGCAAAGTGTACGAATATGATGTATCTGCTTATAGAGAAAATGCTTCAAAATGTGTTATTGCTAGAAATGGAGAGTTTGACAGAAACTGAAGAAATGGAGAAATTGAAGTTGCAAAGAATGCAGGCAAGCTGCAAATCAGCTCAATCTAAGAATTTACTGAAAAATAAGATTTTGCTAGATGCAGAGAACTACTTTTACTGATACATATTGTAATTCAGAAATTGTAAGTTCAGTTGAATCATAACCACGTCTAGATGTGTGGATCGATAGAAATAGAGACACATGTTAAGAAAGGCAGAGGAAATTAATAGAGCTAGTGAAGTTGTTGGAAAGTAAGAAACTTGTACATGGAGAGAAGCAGCAGATCCTACAAGCAGAGAATTTCGATAAACTGGAAGATTTTACAAATATGGGGAATGAGAAATATCTGCAGATAGAGAATTTTGAAACTGCGGAATTTGATGAATTACAAGAAACTGAATACTTTTGCTTGACATAGAAACCAATTCTGCTGAAAAATATAGGAATGGAGATATTGAAGGCATAATTGACCAAAGAACATTGAAAAATGAGTAGTTTGTTAGAAATAGTTTTATTAATGTAGTTCAACAATAATAATTATTGGAGATGTAGAAATTGATTGAATTGAAGAAAGTTGTACAATCAGTGAACGAGCAGATGATACAAAGATAGAATTTGATGAAAATAGCAGATTTTGCAAAGTTTACGAATATGTGATATCTGCTGAAAGAGAAAATGTTTCAATATGTGTTAGTGCTAGAACTGGAAAGTTTCATAGATACAGATTGCCAAGTTTGCTGAAACTGAAGAAATGGAGAAATTGAAGTTGCAAAGATTGCAGGCAAGCTGCAAATCAGCTCAATCTAAGAATTTACTGAAAAATAAGATTTTGCTCGATGCAGAGAACTAACTCTTACTAAATAGATACTGTAATTCAGAAATTGTAAGTTCAGTTGAATCATAACTATGTCTAGATGTGTGGAGCGAAAGAAATAGAGACACTTGTTTAGATAGGCAGAGGAAATTAATAGAGATAGTGAAGTTGTTGGAAAATAAGAAACTTGTACATGGAGAGAAGCAGCAGATCCCACAAGCAGAGAATTTCGATAAACTGGAAGATTTTACAAATATGGGGAATGAGAAATATCTGCAGATAGAGAATTTTGAATCTGCGGAATTTGATGAATTACAAGAAACTGAATACTTTTGCTTGACATAGAAACCAATTCTGCTGAAAAATATAGGAATGGAGATATCGAAGGCATAATTCAACAAAGAACATTGAAAAATGGGTAGTTTGTTAGAAATAGTTCTATTTGTGTATTACAACAAGAAAAATTATTGGAGATGTAGAAATGATTGAATTGAAGAAAGCTGTACAATAAGTGAAAGATCATATGATACAAAGATAGAATTTAATGAACATCGGAGATTTTGCAAAGTGTAGTAATATGAGATATCTGCTTATAGTGAAAATGATTCAATATGTGTTATTGCTGGAACTGGAAAGTTTCATAGATACAGATTGCCAAGTTTGATGAAACTGCAGAAATGGAGAAATTGAAGTTGCAAAGAATGCAGGCAAGCTGCAAATCAGCTCAATCTAAGAATTTACTGAAAAATAAGACTTTGCTCGATGCAGAGAACTAACTCATACTAAATAGATACTGTAATTTAGAAATTGTAAGTTCAGTTGAATCATAACTATGTCTAGATGTGTGGAGCGAATGAAATAAAGACACTTGTTTAGATAGGCAGAGGAAATTAATAGAGATAGTGAAGTTGTTGGAAAGTAAGAAACTTGTATATGGAAAGATCTTACAAGCAGAGAATGTCGATAAACTGGAAAATTTTACAAATATGGGGAATGAGAAATATCTGCAGATAGAGAAAATGCTAGAATATCATCAATTGCTAGGTTTTGATATTTTGTTATCCGCATCGAACCATATTTATTTAAATTGAACGACATGGAGAAATTGATTGTGCAGCTAACGCAGAGAATTTTGAATCTGCGGAATTTGATGAAAATACCAGTTTTTGCAAAGTGTACGAATATGATGTATCTGCTTATAGAGAAAATGCTTCAAAATGTGTTATTGCTAGAAATGGAGAGTTTGACAGATACAGAGCCAAGTTTGATGAAACTGAAGAAATGGAGAAATTGAAGTTGCAAAGAATGCAGGCAAGCTGTAAATCAGCTCAATCTAAGAATTTACTGAAAAATAAGATTTTGCTAGATGCAGAGAACTACTTTTACTGATACATATTGTAATTCAGAAATTGTAAGTTCAGTTGAATCATAACCACGTCTAGATGCGTGGATCGATAGAAATAGAGACACATGTTAAGAAAGGCAGAGGAAATTAATAGAGCTAGTGAAGTTGTTGGAAAGTAAGAAACTTGTACATGGAGAGAAGCAGCAGATCCTACAAGCAGAGAATTTCGATAAACTGGAAGATTTTACAAATATGGGGAATGAGAAATATCTGCAGATAGAGAATTTTGAAACTGCGGAATTTGATGAATTACAAGAAACTGAATACTTTTGCTTGACATAGAAACCAATTCTGCTGAAAAATATAGGAATGGAGATATTGAAGGCATAATTGACCAAAGAACATTGAAAAATGAGTAGTTTGTTAGAAATAGTTTTATTAATGTAGTTCAACAATAATAATTATTGGAGATGTAGAAATTGATTGAATTGAAGAAAGTTGTACAATCAGTGAACGAGCAGATGATACAAAGATAGAATTTGATGAAAATAGCAGATTTTGCAAAGTTTACGAATATGTGATATCTGCTGAAAGAGAAAATGTTTCAATATGTGTTAGTGCTAGAACTGGAAAGTTTCATAGATACAGATTGCCAAGTTTGCTGAAACTGAAGAAATGGAGAAATTGAAGTTGCAAAGATTGCAGGCAAGCTGCAAATCAGCTCAATCTAAGAATTTACTGAAAAATAAGATTTTGCTCGATGCAGAGAACTAACTCTTACTAAATAGATACTGTAATTCAGAAATTGTAAGTTCAGTTGAATCATAACTATGTCTAGATGTGTGGAGCGAAAGAAATAGAGACACTTGTTTAGATAGGCAGAGGAAATTAATAGAGATAGTGAAGTTGTTGGAAAATAAGAAACTTGTACATGGAGAGAAGCAGCAGATCCCACAAGCAGAGAATTTCGATAAACTGGAAGATTTTACAAATATGGGGAATGAGAAATATCTGCAGATAGAGAATTTTGAATCTGCGGAATTTGATGAATTACAAGAAACTGAATACTTTTGCTTGACATAGAAACCAATTCTGCTGAAAAATATAGGAATGGGGATATCGAAGGCATAATTCAACAAAGAACATTGAAAAATGAGTAGTTTGTTAGAAATAGTTCTATTCGTGTATTACAACAAGAAAAATTATTGGAGATGTAGAAATGATTGAATTGAAGAAAGCTGTACAATAAGTGAAAGATCATATGATACAAAGATAGAATTTAATGAACATAGGAGATTTTGCAAAGTGTAGTAATATGAGATATCTGCTTATAGTGAAAATGATTCAATATGTGTTATTGCTGGAACTGGAAAGTTTCATAGATACAGATTGCCAAGTTTGATGGAACTGCAGAAATGGAGAAATTGAAGTTGCAAAGAATGCAGGCAAGCTGCAAATCAGCTCAATCTAAGAATTTACTGAAAAATAAGACTTTGCTCGATGCAGAGAACTAACTCATACTAAATAGATACTGTAATTTAGAAATTGTAAGTTCAGTTGAATCATAACTATGTCTAGATGTGTGGAGCGAATGAAATAAAGACACTTGTTTAGATAGGCAGAGGAAATTAATAGAGATAGTGAAGTTGTTGGAAAGTAAGAAACTTGTATATGGAAAGATCTTACAAGCAGAGAATGTCGATAAACTGGAAAATTTTACAAATATGGGGAATGAGAAATATCTGCAGATAGAGAAAATGCTAGAATATCATCAATTGCTAGGTTTTGATATTTTGTTATCCGCATCGAACCATATTTATTTAAATTGAACGACATGGAGAAATTGATTGTGCAGCTAACGCAGAGAATTTTGAATCTGCGGAATTTGATGAAAATACCAGTTTTTGCAAAGTGTACGAATATGATGTATCTGCTTATAGAGAAAATGCTTCAAAATGTGTTATTGCTAGAAATGGAGAGTTTGACAGAAACTGAAGAAATGGAGAAATTGAAGTTGCAAAGAATGCAGGCAAGCTGCAAATCAGCTCAATCTAAGAATTTACTGAAAAATAAGATTTTGCTAGATGCAGAGAACTACTTTTACTGATACATATTGTAATTCAGAAATTGTAAGTTCAGTTGAATCATAACCACGTCTAGATGTGTGGATCGATAGAAATAGAGACACATGTTAAGAAAGGCAGAGGAAATTAATAGAGCTAGTGAAGTTGTTGGAAAGTAAGAAACTTGTACATGGAGAGAAGCAGCAGATCCTACAAGCAGAGAATTTCGATAAACTGGAAGATTTTACAAATATGGGGAATGAGAAATATCTGCAGATAGAGAATTTTGAAACTGCGGAATTTGATGAATTACAAGAAACTGAATACTTTTGCTTGACATAGAAACCAATTCTGCTGAAAAATATAGGAATGGAGATATTGAAGGCATAATTGACCAAAGAGCATTGAAAAATGAGTAGTTTGTTAGAAATAGTTTTATTAATGTAGTTCAACAATAATAATTATGGGAGATGTAGAAATTGATTGAATTGAAGAAAGTTGTACAATCAGTGAACAAGCAGATGATACAAAGATAGAATTTGATGAAAATAGCAGATTTTGCAAAGTTTACGAATATGTGATATCTGCTGAAAGAGAAAATGCTTCAATATGTGTTATTGCTAGAACTGGAAAGTTTCATAGATACAGATTGGCAAGTTTGCTGAAACTGAAGAAATGGAGAAATTGAAGTTGCAAAGAATGCAGGCAAGCTGCAAATCAGCTCAATCTAAGAATTTACTGAAAAATAAGATTTTGCTCGATGCAGAGAACTAACTCTTACTAAATAGATACTGTAATTCAGAAATTGTAAGTTCAGTTGAATCATAACTATGTCTAGATGTGTGGAGCGAAAGAAATAGAGACACTTGTTTAGATAGGCAGAGGAAATTAATAGAGATAGTGAAGTTGTTGGAAAGTAAGAAACTTGTATATGGAGAGGAGGAGCAGATCTCACAAGCAGAGAATGTCGATAAACTGGAAGATTTTACAAATATGGGGAATGAGAAATATCTGCAGATAGAGAAAATGCTAGAATATCATCAATTGCTAGGTTTTAATATTTTGTTATCCGCATCGAACCATGTTTGTTTAAATTGAGGGATACGGAGATTTGGATTGTGCAGCTAACGCAGAGAATTTTGAATCTGCAGAATTTGATGAATTACAAGAAAGTGAAGACTTTTGCTTGACATAGAAGCCAGAGCTGTTGAAAATTATAGGAATGGAGATATTGAAGGCATAATTCAACAACGAACATTGAAAAATGAGTAGTTTGTTAGAAATAGTTCTATTTGTGTATTACAACAAGAAAAATTATTGGAGATGTAGAAATGATTGAATTGAAGAAAGCTGTACAATAAGTGAAAGATCATATGATACAAAGATAGAATTTGATGAACATAGGAGATTTTGCAAAGTGTAGTAATATGAGATATCTGCTTATAGAGAAAATGCTTCAATATGTGTTATTGCTAGAACTGGAAAGTTTCATAGATACAGAGAGCCAAATTTGATGAAACTGAAGAAATGGAGAAATTGAAGTTGCAAAGAATGCAGGCAAGCTGCAAATCAGCTCAATCTAAGAATTTACTGAAAAATAAGATTTTGCTCGATGCAGAGAACTAACTCTTACTAAATAGATACTGTAATTCAGAAATTGTAAGTTCAGTTGAATCATAACTATGTCTAGATGTGTGGAGCGAAAGAAATAAAGACACTTGTTTAGATAGGCAGAGGAAATTAATAGAGATAGTGAAGTTGTTGGAAAATAAGAAACTTGTACATGGAGAGAAGCAGCAGATCCCACAAGCAGAGAATTTCGATAAACTGGAAGATTTTACAAATATGGGGAATGAGAAATATCTGCAGATAGAGAATTTTGAATCTGCGGAATTTGATGAATTACAAGAAACTGAATACTTTTGCTTGACATAGAAACCAATTGTGCTGAAAAATATAGGAATGGAGATATCGAAGGCATAATTCAACAAAGAACATTGAAAAATGAGTAGTTTGTTAGAAATAGTTCTATTTGTGTATTACAACAAGAAAAATTATTGGAGATGTAGAAATGATTGAATTGAAGAAAGCTGTACAATAAGTGAAAGATCATATGATACAAAGATAGAATTTAATGAACATAGGAGATTTTGCAAAGTGTAGTAATATGAGATATCTGCTTATAGTGAAAATGATTCAATATGTGTTATTGCTGGAACTGGAAAGTTTCATAGATACAGATTGCCAAGTTTGATGGAACTGCAGAAATGGAGAAATTGAAGTTGCAAAGAATGCAGGCAAGCTGCAAATCAGCTCAATCTAAGAATTTACTGAAAAATAAGACTTTGCTCGATGCAGAGAACTAACTCATACTAAATAGATACTGTAATTTAGAAATTGTAAGTTCAGTTGAATCATAACTATGTCTAGATGTGTGGAGCGAATGAAATAAAGACACTTGTTTAGATAGGCAGAGGAAATTAATAGAGATAGTGAAGTTGTTGGAAAGTAAGAAACTTGTATATGGAAAGATCTTACAAGCAGAGAATGTCGATAAACTGGAAAATTTTACAAATATGGGGAATGAGAAATATCTGCAGATAGAGAAAATGCTAGAATATCATCAATTGCTAGGTTTTGATATTTTGTTATCCGCATCGAACCATATTTATTTAAATTGAACGACATGGAGAAATTGATTGTGCAGCTAACGCAGAGAATTTTGAATCTGCGGAATTTGATGAAAATACCAGTTTTTGCAAAGTGTACGAATATGATGTATCTGCTTATAGAGAAAATGCTTCAAAATGTGTTATTGCTAGAAATGGAGAGTTTGACAGATACAGAGAGCCAAGTTTGATGAAACTGAAGAAATGGAGAAATTGAAGTTGCAAAGAATGCAGGCAAGCTGCAAATCAGCTCAATCTAAGAATTTACTGAAAAATAAGATTTTGCTAGATGCAGAGAACTTCTTTTACTGATACATATTGTAATTCAGAAATTGTAAGTTCAGTTGAATCATAACCACGTCTAGATGCGTGGATCGATAGAAATAGAGACACATGTTAAGAAAGGCAGAGGAAATTAATAGAGCTAGTGAAGTTGTTGGAAAGTAAGAAACTTGTACATGGAGAGAAGCAGCAGATCCTACAAGCAGGGAATTTCGATAAACTGGAAGATTTTACAAATATGGGGAATGAGAAATATCTGCAGATAGAGAATTTTGAAACTGCGGAATTTGATGAATTACAAGAAACTGAATACTTTTGCTTGACATAGAAACCAATTCTGCTGAAAAATATAGGAATGGAGATATTGAAGGCATAATTGACCAAAGAACATTGAAAAATGAGTAGTTTGTTAGAAATAGTTTTATTAATGTAGTTCAACAATAATAATTATTGGAGATGTAGAAATTGATTGAATTGAAGAAAGTTGTACAATCAGTGAACGAGCAGATGATACAAAGATAGAATTTGATGAAAATAGCAGATTTTGCAAAGTTTACGAATATGTGATATCTGCTGAAAGAGAAAATGTTTCAATATGTGTTAGTGCTAGAACTGGAAAGTTTCATAGATACAGATTGCCAAGTTTGCTGAAACTGAAGAAATGGAGAAATTGAAGTTGCAAAGATTGCAGGCAAGCTGCAAATCAGCTCAATCTAAGAATTTACTGAAAAATAAGATTTTGCTCGATGCAGAGAACTAACTCTTACTAAATAGATACTGTAATTCAGAAATTGTAAGTTCAGTTGAATCATAACTATGTCTAGATGTGTGGAGCGAAAGAAATAGAGACACTTGTTTAGATAGGCAGAGGAAATTAATAGAGATAGTGAAGTTGTTGGAAAATAAGAAACTTGTACATGGAGAGAAGCAGCAGATCCCACAAGCAGAGAATTTCGATAAACTGGAAGATTTTACAAATATGGGGAATGAGAAATATCTGCAGATATAGAATTTTGAATCTGCGGAATTTGATGAATTACAAGAAACTGAATACTTTTGCTTGACATAGAAACCAATTCTGCTGAAAAATATAGGAATGGGGATATCGAAGGCATAATTCAACAAAGAACATTGAAAAATGAGTAGTTTGTTAGAAATAGTTCTATTCGTGTATTACAACAAGAAAAATTATTGGAGATGTAGAAATGATTGAATTGAAGAAAGCTGTACAATAAGTGAAAGATCATATGATACAAAGATAGAATTTAATGAACATAGGAGATTTTGCAAAGTGTAGTAATATGAGATATCTGCTTATAGTGAAAATGATTCAATATGTGTTATTGCTGGAACTGGAAAGTTTCATAGATACAGATTGCCAAGTTTGATGGAACTGCAGAAATGGAGAAATTGAAGTTGCAAAGAATGCAGGCAAGCTGCAAATCAGCTCAATCTAAGAATTTACTGAAAAATAAGACTTTGCTCGATGCAGAGAACTAACTCATACTAAATAGATACTGTAATTTAGAAATTGTAAGTTCAGTTGAATCATAACTATGTCTAGATGTGTGGAGCGAATGAAATAAAGACACTTGTTTAGATAGGCAGAGGAAATTAATAGAAATAGTGAAGTTGTTGGAAAGTAAGAAACTTGTATATGGAAAGATCTTACAAGCAGAGAATGTCGATAAACTGGAAAATTTTACAAATATGGGGAATGAGAAATATCTGCAGATAGAGAAAATGCTAGAATATCATCAATTGCTAGGTTTTGATATTTTGTTATCCGCATCGAACCATATTTATTTAAATTGAACGACATGGAGAAATTGATTGTGCAGCTAACGCAGAGAATTTTGAATCTGCGGAATTTGATGAAAATACCAGTTTTTGCAAAGTGTACGAATATGATGTATCTGCTTATAGAGAAAATGCTTCAAAATGTGTTATTGCTAGAAATGGAGAGTTTGACAGATACAGAGAGCCAAGTTTGATGAAACTGAAGAAATGGAGAAATTGAAGTTGCAAAGAATGCAGGCAAGCTGCAAATCAGCTCAATCTAAGAATTTACTGAAAAATAAGATTTTGCTAGATGCAGAGAACTTCTTTTACTGATACATATTGTAATTCAGAAATTGTAAGTTCAGTTGAATCATAACCACGTCTAGATGCGTGGATCGATAGAAATAGAGACACATGTTAAGAAAGGCAGAGGAAATTAATAGAGCTAGTGAAGTTGTTGGAAAGTAAGAAACTTGTACATGGAGAGAAGCAGCAGATCCTACAAGCAGGGAATTTCGATAAACTGGAAGATTTTACAAATATGGGGAATGAGAAATATCTGCAGATAGAGAATTTTGAAACTGCGGAATTTGATGAATTACAAGAAACTGAATACTTTTGCTTGACATAGAAACCAATTCTGCTGAAAAATATAGGAATGGAGATATTGAAGGCATAATTGACCAAAGAACATTGAAAAATGAGTAGTTTGTTAGAAATAGTTTTATTAATGTAGTTCAACAATAATAATTATTGGAGATGTAGAAATTGATTGAATTGAAGAAAGTTGTACAATCAGTGAACGAGCAGATGATACAAAGATAGAATTTGATGAAAATAGCAGATTTTGCAAAGTTTACGAATATGTGATATCTGCTGAAAGAGAAAATGTTTCAATATGTGTTAGTGCTAGAACTGGAAAGTTTCATAGATACAGATTGCCAAGTTTGCTGAAACTGAAGAAATGGAGAAATTGAAGTTGCAAAGATTGCAGGCAAGCTGCAAATCAGCTCAATCTAAGAATTTACTGAAAAATAAGATTTTGCTCGATGCAGAGAACTAACTCTTACTAAATAGATACTGTAATTCAGAAATTGTAAGTTCAGTTGAATCATAACTATGTCTAGATGTGTGGAGCGAAAGAAATAGAGACACTTGTTTAGATAGGCAGAGGAAATTAATAGAGATAGTGAAGTTGTTGGAAAATAAGAAACTTGTACATGGAGAGAAGCAGCAGATCCCACAAGCAGAGAATTTCGATAAACTGGAAGATTTTACAAATATGGGGAATGAGAAATATCTGCAGATAGAGAATTTTGAATCTGCGGAATTTGATGAATTACAAGAAACTGAATACTTTTGCTTGACATAGAAACCAATTCTGCTGAAAAATATAGGAATGGGGATATCGAAGGCATAATTCAACAAAGAACATTGAAAAATGAGTAGTTTGTTAGAAATAGTTCTATTCGTGTATTACAACAAGAAAAATTATTGGAGATGTAGAAATGATTGAATTGAAGAAAGCTGTACAATAAGTGAAAGATCATATGATACAAAGATAGAATTTAATGAACATAGGAGATTTTGCAAAGTGTAGTAATATGAGATATCTGCTTATAGTGAAAATGATTCAATATGTGTTATTGCTGGAACTGGAAAGTTTCATAGATACAGATTGCCAAGTTTGATGGAACTGCAGAAATGGAGAAATTGAAGTTGCAAAGAATGCAGGCAAGCTGCAAATCAGCTCAATCTAAGAATTTACTGAAAAATAAGACTTTGCTCGATGCGGAGAACTAACTCATACTAAATAGATACTGTAATTTAGAAATTGTAAGTTCAGTTGAATCATAACTATGTCTAGATGTGTGGAGCGAATGAAATAAAGACACTTGTTTAGATAGGCAGAGGAAATTAATAGAGATAGTGAAGTTGTTGGAAAGTAAGAAACTTGTATATGGAAAGATCTTACAAGCAGAGAATGTCGATAAACTGGAAAATTTTACAAATATGGGGAATGAGAAATATCTGCAGATAGAGAAAATGCTAGAATATCATCAATTGCTAGGTTTTGATATTTTGTTATCCGCATCGAACCATATTTATTTAAATTGAACGACATGGAGAAATTGATTGTGCAGCTAACGCAGAGAATTTTGAATCTGCGGAATTTGATGAAAATACCAGTTTTTGCAAAGTGTACGAATATGATGTATCTGCTTATAGAGAAAATGCTTCAAAATGTGTTATTGCTAGAAATGGAGAGTTTGACAGATACAGAGAGCCAAGTTTGATGAAACTGAAGAAATGGAGAAATTGAAGTTGCAAAGAATGCAGGCAAGCTGCAAATCAGCTCAATCTAAGAATTTACTGAAAAATAAGATTTTGCTAGATGCAGAGAACTTCTTTTACTGATACATATTGTAATTCAGAAATTGTAATTTCAGTTGAATCATAACCACGTCTAGATGCGTGGATCGATAGAAATAGAGACACATGTTAAGAAAGGCAGAGGAAATTAATAGAGCTAGTGAAGTTGTTGGAAAGTAAGAAACTTGTACATGGAGAGAAGCAGCAGATCCTACAAGCAGAGAATTTCGATAAACTGGAAGATTTTACAAATATGGGGAATGAGAAATATCTGCAGATAGAGAATTTTGAAACTGCGGAATTTGATGAATTACAAGAAACTGAATACTTTTGCTTGACATAGAAACCAATTCTGCTGAAAAATATAGGAATGGAGATATTGAAGGCATAATTGACCAAAGAACATTGAAAAATGAGTAGTTTGTTAGAAATAGTTTTATTAATGTAGTTCAACAATAATAATTATTGGAGATGTAGAAATTGATTGAATTGAAGAAAGTTGTACAATCAGTGAACGAGCAGATGATACAAAGATAGAATTTGATGAAAATAGCAGATTTTGCAAAGTTTACGAATATGTGATATCTGCTGAAAGAGAAAATGTTTCAATATGTGTTAGTGCTAGAACTGGAAAGTTTCATAGATACAGATTGCCAAGTTTGCTGAAACTGAAGAAATGGAGAAATTGAAGTTGCAAAGATTGCAGGCAAGCTGCAAATCAGCTCAATCTAAGAATTTACTGAAAAATAAGATTTTGCTCGATGCAGAGAACTAACTCTTACTAAATAGATACTGTAATTCAGAAATTGTAAGTTCAGTTGAATCATAACTATGTCTAGATGTGTGGAGCGAAAGAAATAGAGACACTTGTTTAGATAGGCAGAGGAAATTAATAGAGATAGTGAAGTTGTTGGAAAATAAGAAACTTGTACATGGAGAGAAGCAGCAGATCCCACAAGCAGAGAATTTCGATAAACTGGAAGATTTTACAAATATGGGGAATGAGAAATATCTGCAGATATAGAATTTTGAATCTGCGGAATTTGATGAATTACAAGAAACTGAATACTTTTCCTTGACATAGAAACCAATTCTGCTGAAAAATATAGGAATGGGGATATCGAAGGCATAATTCAACAAAGAACATTGAAAAATGAGTAGTTTGTTAGAAATAGTTCTATTCGTGTATTACAACAAGAAAAATTATTGGAGATGTAGAAATGATTGAATTGAAGAAAGCTGTACAATAAGTGAAAGATCATATGATACAAAGATAGAATTTAATGAACATAGAAGATTTTGCAAAGTGTAGTAATATGAGATATCTGCTTATAGTGAAAATGATTCAATATGTGTTATTGCTGGAACTGGAAAGTTTCATAGATACAGATTGCCAAGTTTGATGAAACTGAAGAAATGGAGAAATTGAAGTTGCAAAGAATGCAGGCAAGCTGCAAATCAGCTCAATCTAAGAATTTACTGAAAAATAAGATTTTGCTCGATGCAGAGAACTAACTCTTACTAAATAGATACTGTAATTTAGAAATTGTAAGTTCAGTTGAATCATAACTATGTCTAGATGTGTGGAGCGAAAGAAATAAAGACACTTGTTTAGATAGGCAGAGGAAATTAATAGAGATAGTGAAGTTGTTGGAAAGTAAGAAACTTGTACATGGAGAGAAGCAGCAGATCCTACAAGCAGAGAATTTCGATAAACTGGAAGATTTTACAAATATGGGGAATGAGAAATATCTGCAGATAGAGAATTTTGAAACTGCGGAATTTGATGAATTACAAGAAACTGAATACTTTTGCTTGACATAGAAACCAATTCTGCTGAAAAATATAGGAATGGAGATATTGAAGGCATAATTGACCAAAGAACATTGAAAAATGAGTAGTTTGTTAGAAATAGTTTTATTAATGTAGTTCAACAATAATAATTATTGGAGATGTAGAAATTGATTGAATTGAAGAACATTGTACAATCAGTGAACGAGCAGATGATACAAAGATAGAATTTGATGAAAATAGCAGATTTTGCAAAGTTTACGAATATGTGATATCTGCTGAAAGAGAAAATGTTTCAATATGTGTTAGTGCTAGAACTGGAAAGTTTCATAGATACAGATTGCCAAGTTTGCTGAAACTGAAGAAATGGAGAAATTGAAGTTGCAAAGAATGCAGGCAAGCTGCAAATCAGCTCAATCTAAGAATTTACTGAAAAATAAGATTTTGCTCGATGCAGAGAACTAACTCTTACTAAATAGATACTGTAATTTAGAAATTGTAAGTTCAGTTGAATCATAACTATGTCTAGATGTGTGGAGCGAAAGAAATAAAGACACTTGTTTAGATAGGCAGAGGAAATTAATAGAGATAGTGAAGTTGTTGGAAAGTAAGAAACTTGTATATGGAAAGATCTTACAAGCAGTGAATGTCGATAAACTGGAAAATTTTACAAATATGGGGAATGAGAAATATCTGCAGATAGAGAAAATGCTGGAATATCATCAATTGCTAGGTTTTGATATTTTGTTATCCGCATCGAACCATATTTATTTAAATTGAACGACATGGAGAAATTGATTGTGCAGCTAACGCAGAGAATTTTGAATCTGCGGAATTTGATGAAAATACCCGTTTTTGCAAGATATGTGGATATCTAGATATGTGGATCGATAGAAATAGAGACACATGTTAAGAAAGGCAGAGGAAATTAATAGAGCTAGTGAAGTTGTTGGAAAGTAAGAAACTTGTACATGGAGAGAAGCAGCAGATCCTACAAGCAGAGAATTTCGATAAACTGGAAGATTTTACAAATATGGGGAATGAGAAATATCTGCAGATAGAGAATTTTGAAACTGCGGAATTTGATGAATTACAAGAAACTGAATACTTTTGCTTGGCATAGAAACCAATTCTGCTGAAAAATATAGGAATGGAGATATCGAAGGCATAATTCAACAAAGAACATTGAAAAATGAGTAGTTTGTTAGAAATAGTTCTATTTGTGTATTACAACAAGAAAAATTATTGGAGATGTAGAAATGATTGAATTGAAGAAAGCTGTACAATAAGTGAAAGATCATATGATACAAAGATAGAATTTAATGAACATAGGAGATTTTGCAAAGTGTAGTAATATGAGATATCTGCTTATAGTGAAAATGATTCAATATGTGTTATTGCTGGAACTGGAAAGTTTCATAGATACAGATTGCCAAGTTTGATGAAACTGAAGAAATGGAGAAATTGAAGTTGCAAAGAATGCAGGCAAGCTGCAAATCAGCTCAATCTAAGAATTTACTGAAAAATAAGACTTTGTTCGATGCAGAGAACTAACTCATACTAAATAGATACTGTAATTTAGAAATTGTAAGTTCAGTTGAATCATAACTATGTCTAGATGTGTGGAGCGAATGAAATACAGACACTTGTTTAGATAGGCAGAGGAAATTAATAGAGATAGTGAAGTTGTTGGAAAGTAAGAAACTTGTATATGGAAAGATCTTACAAGCAGAGAATGTCGATAAACTGGAAAATTTTACAAATATGGGGAATGAGAAATATCTGCAGATAGAGAAAATGCTGGAATATCATCAATTGCTAGGTTTTGATATTTTGTTATCCGCATCGAACCATATTTATTTAAATTGAACGACATGGAGAAATTGATTGTGCAGCTAACGCAGAGAATTTTGAATCTGCGGAATTTGATGAAAATACCATTTTTTGCAAAGTGTACGAATATGATGTATCTGCTTATAGAGAAAATGCTTCAAAATGTGTTATTGCTAGAAATGGAGAGTTTGACAGATACAGAGAGCCAAGTTTAATGAAACTGAAGAAATGGAGAAATTGAAGTTGCAAAGAATGCAGGCAAGCTGCAAATCAGCTCAATCTAAGAATTTACTGAAAAATAAGATTTTGCTAGATGCAGAGAACTACTTTTACTGATACATATTGTAATTCAGAAATTGTAAGTTCAGTTGAATCATAACCACGTCTAGATGTGTGGATCGATAGAAATAGAGACACATGTTAAGAAAGGCAGAGGAAATTAATAGAGCTAGTGAAGTTGTTGGAAAGTAAGAAACTTGTACATGGAGAGAAGCAGCAGATCCTACAAGCAGAGAATTTCGATAAACTGGAAGATTTTACAAATATGGGGAATATTTTACAAATATCTGCAGATAGAGAATTTTGAAACTGCGGAATTTGATGAATTACAAGAAACTGAATTGACATAGAAACCAATTCTGCTGAAAAATATAGGAATGGAGATATTGAAGGCATAATTGACCAAAGAACATTGAAAAATGAGTAGTTTGTTAGAAATAGTTTTATTAATGTAGTTCAACAATAATAATTATTGGAGATGTAGAAATTGATTGAATTGAAGAAAGTTGTACAATCAGTGAACGAGCAGATGATACAAAGATAGAATTTGATGAAAATAGCAGATTTTGCAAAGTTTACGAATATGTGATATCTGCTGAAAGAGAAAATGCTTCAATATGTGTTATTGCTAGAACTGGAAAGTTTCATAGATACAGATTGCCAAGTTTGCTGAAACTGAAGAAATGGAGAAATTGAAGTTGCAAAGAATGCAGGCAAGCTGCAAATCAGCTCAATCTAAGAATTTACTGAAAAATAAGATTTTGCTCGATGCAGAGAACTAACTCTTACTAAATAGATACTGTAATTCAGAAATTGTAAGTTCAGTTGAATCATAACTATGTCTAGATGTGTGGAGCGAAAGAAATAAAGACACTTGTTTAGATAGGCAGAGGAAATTAATAGAGATAGTGAAGTTGTTGGAAAATAAGAAACTTGTACATGGAGAGAAGCAGCAGATCCCACAAGCAGAGAATTTCGATAAACTGGAAGATTTTACAAATATGGGGAATGAGAAATATCTGCAGATAGAGAAAATGCTAGAATATCATCAATTACTAGGTTTTAATATTTTGTTATCCGCATCGAACCATGTTTGTTTAAATTGAGGGATATGGAGATTTGGATTGTGCAGCTAACGCAGAGAATTTTGAACCTGCAGAATTTGATGAATTACAAGAAAGTGAAGACTTTTGCTTGACATAGAAACCAATTGTGCTGAAAAATATAGGAATGGAGATATCGAAGGCATAATTCAACAAAGAACATTGAAAAATGAGTAGTTTGTTAGAAATAGTTCTATTTGTGTATTACAACAAGAAAAATTATTGGAGATGTAGAAATGATTGAATTGAAGAAAGCTGTACAATAAGTGAAAGATCATATGATACAAAGATAGAATTTAATGAACATAGGAGATTTTGCAAAGTATAGTAATATGAGATATCTGCTTATAGTGAAAATGATTCAATATGTGTTATTGCTGGAACTGGAAAGTTTCATAGATACAGATTGCCAAGTTTGATGAAACTGAAGAAATGGAGAAATTGAAGTTGCAAAGAATGCAGGCAAGCTGCAAATCAGCTCAATCTAAGAATTTACTGAAAAATAAGATTTTGCTAGATGCAGAGAACTACTTTTACTGATACATATTGTAATTCAGAAATTGTACGTTCAGTTGAATCATAACCACGTCTAGATGTGTGGATCGATAGAAATAGAGACACATGTTAAGAAAGGCAGAGGAAATTAATAGAGCTAGTGAAGTTGTTGGAAAGTAAGAAACTTGTACATGGAGAGAAGCAGCAGATCCTACAAGCAGAGAATTTCGATAAACTGGAAGATTTTACAAATATGGGGAATGAGAAATATCTGCAGATAGAGAATTTTGAAACTGCGGAATTTGATGAATTACAAGAAACTGAATACTTTTGCTTGACATAGAAACCAATTCTGCTGAAAAATATAGGAATGGAGATATTGAAGGCATAATTGACCAAAGAACATTGAAAAATGAGTAGTTTGTTAGAAATAGTTTTATTAATGTAGTTCAACAATAATAATTATTGGAGATGTAGAAATTGATTGAATTGAAGAAAGTTGTACAATCAGTGAACGAGCAGATGATACAAAGATAGAATTTGATGAAAATAGCAGATTTTGCAAAGTTTACGAATATGTGATATCTGCTTATAGAGAAAATGCTTCAATATGTGTTATTGCTAGAACTGGAAAGTTTCATAGATACAGATTGCCAAGTTTGCTGAAACTGAAGAAATGGAGAAATTGAAGTTGCAAAGAATGCAGGCAAGCTGCAAATCAGCTCAATCTAAGAATTTACTGAAAAATAAGATTTTGCTCGATGCAGAGAACTAACTCTTACTAAATAGATACTGTAATTCAGAAATTGTAAGTTCAGTTGAATCATAACTATATCTAGATGTGTGGAGCGAAAGAAATAAAGACACTTGTTTAGATAGGCAGAGGAAATTAATAGAGATAGTGAAGTTGTTGGAAAATAAGAAACTTGTACATGGAGAGAAGCAGCAGATCCCACAAGCAGAGAATTTCGATAAACTGGAAGATTTTACAAATATGGGGAATGAGAAATATCTGCAGTTAGAGAAAATGCTAGAATATCATCAATTACTAGGTATTAATATTTTGTTATCCGCATCGAACCATGTTTGTTTAAATTGAGGGATATGGAGATTTGGATTGTGCAGCTAACGCAGAGAATTTTGAACCTGCAGAATTTGATGAATTACAAGAAAGTGAAGACTTTTGCTTGACATAGAAACCAATTGTGCTGAAAAATATTGGAATGGAGATATCGAAGGCATAATTCAACAAAGAACATTGAAAAATGAGTAGTTTGTTAGAAATAGTTCTATTTGTGTATTACAACAAGAAAAATTATTGGAGATGTAGAAATGATTGAATTGAAGAAAGCTGTACAATAAGTGAAAGATCATATGATACAAAGATAGAATTTAATGAACATAGGAGATTTTGCAAAGTATAGTAATATGAGATATCTGCTTATAGTGAAAATGATTCAATATGTGTTATTGCTGGAACTGGAAAGTTTCATAGATACAGATTGCCAAGTTTGATGAAACTGAAGAAATGGAGAAATTGAAGTTGCAAAGAATGCAGGCAAGCTGCAAATCAGCTCAATCTAAGAATTTACTGAAAAATAAGACTTTGCTCGATGCAGAGAACTAACTCATACTAAATAGATACTGTAATTTAGAAATTGTAAGTTCAGTTGAATCATAACTATGTCTAGATGTGTGGAGCGAATGAAATAAAGACAATTGTTTAGATAGGCAGAGGAAATTAATAGAGATAGTGAAGTTGTTGGAAAGTAAGAAACTTGTATATGGAAAGATCTTACAAGCAGAGAATGTCGATAAACTGGAAAATTTTACAAATATGGGGAATGAGAAATATCTGCAGATAGAGAAAATGCTGGAATATCATCAATTGCAAGGTTTTGATATTTTGTTATCCGCATCGAACCATATTTATTTAAATTGAACGACATGGAGAAATTGATTGTGCAGCTAACGCAGAGAATTTTGAATCTGCGGAATTTGATGAAAATACCAGTTTTTGCAAAGTGTACGAATATGATGTATCTGCTTATAGAGAAAATGCTTCAAAATGTGTTATTGCTAGAAATGGAGAGTTTGACAGATACAGAGAGCCAAGTTTGATGAAACTGAAGAAATGGAGAAATTGAAGTTGCAAAGAATGCAGGCAAGCTGCAAATCAGCTCAATCTAAGAATTTACTGAAAAATAAGATTTTGCTAGATGCAGAGAACTACTTTTACTGATACATATTGTAATTCAGAAATTGTAAGTTCAGTTGAATCATAACCACGTCTAGATGTGTGGATCGATAGAAATAGAGACACATGTTAAGAAAGGCAGAGGAAATTAATAGAGCTAGTGAAGTTGTTGGAAAGTAAGAAACTTGTACATGGAGAGAAGCAGCAGATCCTACAAGCAGAGAATTTCGATAAACTGGAAGATTTTACAAATATGGGGAATGAGAAATATCTGCAGATAGAGAATTTTGAAACTGCGGAATTTGATGAATTACAAGAAACTGAATACTTTTGCTTGACATAGAAACCAATTCTGCTGAAAAATATAGGAATGGAGATAGTGAAGGCATAATTGACCAAAGAACATTGAAAAATGAGTAGTTTGTTAGAAATAGTTTTATTAATGTAGTTCAACAATAATAATTATTGGAGATGTAGAAATTGATTGAATTGAAGAAAGTTGTACAATCAGTGAACGAGCAGATGATACAAAGATAGAATTTGATGAAAATAGCAGATTTTGCAAAGTTTACGAATATGTGATATCTGCTTATAGAGAAAATGCTTCAATATGTGTTATTGCTAGAACTGGAAAGTTTCATAGATACAGATTGCCAAGTTTGATGAAACTGAAGAAATGGAGAAATTGAAGTTGCAAAGAATGCAGGCAAGCTGCAAATCAGCTCAATCTAAGAATTTACTGAAAAATAAGATTTTGCTCGATGCAGAGAACTAACTCTTACTAAATAGATACTGTAATTCAGAAATTGTAAGTTCAGTTGAATCATAACTATGTCTAGATGTGTGGAGCGAAAGAAATAGAGACACTTGTTTAGATAGGCAGAGGAAATTAATAGAGATAGTGAAGTTGTTGGAAAGTAAGAAACTTGTATATGGAGAGGAGGAGCAGATCTTTACAAGCAGAGAATGTCGATAAACTGGAAGATTTTACAAATATGGGGAATGAGAAATATCTGCAGATAGAGAAAATGCTAGAATATCATCAATTACTAGGTTTTAATATTTTGTTATCCGCATGAACCATGTTTGTTTAAATTGAGGGATATGGAGATTTGGATTGTGCAGCTAACGCAGAGAATTTTGAAGCTGCAGAATTTGATGAATTACAAGAAAGTGAAGACATTTGCTTGACATAGAAGCCAGAGCTGTTGAAAATTATAGGAATGGAGTTATCGAAGGCATAATTAAACAAATAACATTGAAAAATGTGTAGTTTGTTAGAAATAGTTCTATTTGTGTATTACAACAAGAAAAATTATTAGAGATTTAGAAATGATTGAATTGAAGAAAGCTGTACAATAAGTGAAAGATCATATGATACAAAGATAGAATTTGATGAACATAGGAGATTTTGCAAAGTGTAGTAATATGAGATATCTGCTTATAGAGAAAATGCTTCAATATGTGTTATTGCTAGAACTGGAAAGTTTCATAGATACAGAGAGCCACGTTTGATGAAACTGAAGAAATGGAGAAATCGAAGTTGCAGAGGATGCAAGCAACCTGCAAATGAGCTCAATCTGAGAAATTACTGAAAAATAAGATCTTGCTAGATGCAGAGAACTACTTTTACTGATAGATATTGTAATTCAGAAATTGTATTTTCAGTTGAATCATAACTATGACTAGATGTGTGGAACGATAGAAATAGAGACACATGTTAAGAAAGGGAAAGGAAATTAATAGAGCTAGTGAAGTTGTTGGAAAGTAAGAAACTTGGACATGGAGAGAAGCAGCGTATCATACAAGCAGAGAATTTCGATAAAGTGGAAGATTTTACAAATATGGGGAATGAGAAATATCTGCAGATAGAGAAAATGCTAGAATATCATCAATTGCTAGGTTTTGATATTTTGTTATCCGCATCGAACCATATTTATTTAAATTGAACGACATGGAGAAATTGATTGTGCAGCTAACGCAGAGAATTTTGAATCTGCGGAATTTGATGAATTACAAGAAACTGAATACTTTTGCTTGACATAGAAACCAATTCTGTTGAAAAATATAGGAATGGAGATATCGAAGGCATAATTGACCAAAGAACATTGAAAAATGAGTAGTTTGTTAGAAATAGTTTTATTAATGTAGTTCAACAATAATAATTATTGGAGATGTAGAAATTGATTGAATTGAAGAAAGTCGTACAATCAGTGAACGAGCAGATGATACAAAGATAGAATTTGATGAAAATAGCAGATTTTGCAAAGTTTACGAGTATGTGATATCTGCTTATAGAGAAAATGCATCAATATGTGTTATTGCTAGAACTGGAAAGTTTCATAGATACAGAGAACCAAGTTTGATGAAACTGAAGAAATGGAGAAATTGAAGTTGCAAAGAATGCAGGCAAGCTGCAAATCAGCTCAATCTAAGAATTTACTGAAAAATAAGATTTTGCTCGATGCAGAGAACTAACTCTTACTAAATAGATACTGTAATTTAGAAATTGTAAGTTCAGTTGAATCATAACTATGTCTAGATGTGTGGAGCGAAAGAAATAAAGACACTTGTTTAGATAGGCAGAGGAAATTAATAGAGATAGTGAAGTTGTTGGAAAGTAAGAAACTTGTACACGGAGAGAAGCAGCAGATCCTACAAGCAGAGAATTTCGATAAACTGGAAGATTTTACAAATATGGGGAATGAGAAATATCTGCAGATAGAGAATTTTGAATCTGCGGAATTTGATGAATTACAAGAAACTGAATACTTTTGCTTGACATAGAAACCAATTCTGCTGAAAAATATAGGAATGGAGATATCGAAGGCATAATTGACCAAAGAACATTGAAAAATGAGTAGTTTGTTAGAAATAGTTTTATTAATGTAGTTCAACAATAATAATTATTGGAGATGTAGAAATTGATTGAATTGAAGAAGGTTGTACAATCAGTGAACGAGCAGATGATACAAAGATAGAATTTGATGAAAATAGCAGATTTTGCAAAGTTTACGAATATGTGATATCTGCTTATAGAGAAAAAGCTTCAATATCTGTTATTGCTAGAAGTGGAAAGTTTCATAGATACAGATTGCCAAGTTTGCTGAAACTGAAGAAATGGAGAAATTGAAGTTGCAAAGAATGCAGGCAAGCTGCAAATCAGCTCAATCTAAGAATTTACTGAAAAATAAGATTTTGCTCGATGCAGAGAACTAACTCTTACTAAATAGATACTGTAATTCAGAAATTGTAAGTTCAGTTGAATCATAACTATGTCTAGATGTGTGGAGCGAAAGAAATAAAGACACTTGTTTAGATAGGCAGAGGAAATTAATAGAGATAGTGAAGTTGTTGGAAAGTAAGAAACTTGTACATGGAGAGAAGCAGCAGATCCTACAAGCAGAGAATTTCGATAAACTGGAAGATTTTACAAATATGGGGAATGAGAAATATCTGCAGATAGAGAATTTTGAATCTGCGGAATTTGATGAATTACAAGAAACTGAATAATTTTGCTTGACATAGAAACCAATTCTGCTGAAAAATATAGGAATGGAGATATCGAAGGCATAATTCAGCAAAGAACATTGAAAAATGAGTAGTTTGTTAGAAATAGTTCTATTTGTGTATTACAACAAGAAAAATTATTGGAGATGTAGAAATGATTGAATTGAAGAAAGCTGTACAATAAGTGAAAGATCATATGATACAAAGATAGAATTTAATGAACATAGGAGATTTTGCAAAGTGTAGTAATATGAGATATCTGCTTATAGTGAAAATGATTCAATATGTGTTATTGCTGGAACTGGAAAGTTTCATAGATACAGATTGCCAAGTTTGATGAAACTGAAGAAATGGAGAAATTGAAGTTGCAAAGAATGCAGGCAAGCTGCAAATCAGCTCAATCTAAGAATTTACTGAAAAATAAGACTTTGCTCGATGCAGAGAACTAACTCATACTAAATAGATACTGTAATTTAGAAATTGTAAGTTCAGTTGAATCATAACTATGTCTAGATGTGTGGAGCGAAAGAAATAAAGACACTTGTTTAGATAGGCAGAGGAAATTAATAGAGATAGTGAAGTTGTTGGAAAGTAAGAAACTTGTATATGGAGAGATCTTACAAGCAGAGAATGTCGATAAACTGGAACATTTTACAAATATGGGGAATGAGAAATATCTGCAGATAGAGAAAATGCTAGAATATCATCAATTGCTAGGTTTTGATATTTTGTTATCCGCATCGAACCAGGTTTGTTTAAATTGAAGGGTATGGAGATATTGATTGTGCAGTTAACGCAGCGAATTTTGAATCTGCAGAATTTGATGAATTACAAGAAAGTGAAGACATTTGTTTGACATAGAAGCCAGAGCTGTTGAAAATTATAGGAATGGAGATATCGAAGGCATAATTAAACAAATAACATTGAAAAATGTGTAGTTTGTTAGAAATAGTTCTATTTGTGTATTACAACAAGAAAAATTATTAGAGATTTAGAAATGATTGAATTGAAGAAAGCTGTACAATAAGTGAAAGATCATATGATACAAAGATAGAATTTGATGAACATAGGAGATTTTGCAAAGTGTAGTAATATGAGATATCTGCTTATAGCGAAAATGCTTCAATATGTGTTATTGCTAGAACTGGAAAGTTTCATAGATACAGAGAGCCACGTTTGATGAAACTGAAGAAATGGAGAAATCGAAGTTGCAGAGGATGCAAGCAACCTGCAAATGAGCTCAATCTGAGAAATTACTGAAAAATAAGATCTTGCTAGATGCAGAGAACTACTTTTACTGATAGATATTGTAATTCAGAAATTGTATTTTCAGTTGAATCATAACTATGACTAGATGTGTGGAACGATAGAAATAGAGACACATGTTAAGAAAGGCAGAGGAAATTAATAGAGCTAGTGAAGTTGTTGGAAAGTAAGAAACTTGGACATGGAGAGAAGCAGCGTATCATACAAGCAGAGAATTTCGATAAAGTGGAAGATTTTACAAATATGGGGAATGAGAAATATCTGCAGATAGAGAAAATGCTAGAATATCATCAATTGCTAGGTTTTGATATTTTGTTATCCGCATCGAACCATATTTATTTAAATTGAACGACATGGAGAAATTGATTGTGCAGCTAACGCAGAGAATTTTGAATCTGCGGAATTTGATGAATTACAAGAAACTGAATACTTTTGCTTGACATAGAAACCAATTCTGTTGAAAAATATAGGAATGGAGATATCGAAGGCATAATTGACCAAAGAACATTGAAAAATGAGTAGTTTGTTAGAAATAGTTTTATTAATGTAGTTCAACAATAATAATTATTGGAGATGTAGAAATTGATTGAATTGAAGAAAGTCGTACAATCAGTGAACGAGCAGATGATACAAAGATAGAATTTGATGAAAATAGCAGATTTTGCAAAGTTTACGAGTATGTGCTTATAGAGAAAATGCTTCAATATGTGTTATTGCTAGAACTGGAAAGTTTCATAGATACAGAGAGCCAAGTTTGATGAAACTGAAGAAATGGAGAAATTGAAGTTGCAAAGAATGCAGGCAAGCTGCAAATCAGCTCAATCTAAGAATTTACTGAAAAATAAGATTTTGCTCCATGCAGAGAACTAACTCTTACTAAATAGATACTGTAATTTAGAAATTGTAAGTTCAGTTGAATCATAACTATGTCTAGATGTGTGGAGCGAAAGAAATAAAGACACTTGTTTAGATAGGCAGAGGAAATTAATAGAGATAGTGAAGTTGTTGGAAAGTAAGAAACTTGTACACGGAGAGAAGCAGCAGATCCTACAAGCAGAGAATTTCGATAAACTGGAAGATTTTACAAATATGGGGAATGAGAAATATCTGCAGATAGAGAATTTTGAATCTGCGGAATTTGATGAATTACAAGAAACTGAATACTTTTGCTTGACATAGAAACCAATTCTGCTGAAAAATATAGGAATGGAGATATCGAAGGCATAATTCACCAAAGAACATTGAAAAATGAGTAGTTTGTTAGAAATAGTTCTATTTGTGAATTACAACAAGAAAAATTATTGGAGATGTAGAAATGATTGAATTGAAGAAAGCTGTACAATAAGTGAAAGATCATATGATACAAAGATAGAATTTAATGAACATAGGAGATTTTGCAAAGTGTAGTAATATGAGATATCTGCTTATAGTGAAAATGATTCAATATGTGTTATTGCTGGAACTGGAAAGTTTCATAGATACAGATTGCCAAGTTTGATGAAACTGAAGAAATGGAGAAATTGAAGTTGCAAAGAATGCAGGCAAGCTGCAAATCAGCTCAATCTAAGAATTTACTGAAAAATAAGACTTTGCTCGATGCAGAGAACTAACTCATAGATACTGTAATTTAGAAATAGTAAGTTCAGTTGAATCATAACTATGTTTAGATGTGTGGAGCGAATGAAATAAAGACACTTGTTTAGATAGGCAGAGGAAATTAATAGAGATAGTGAAGTTGTTGGAAAGTAAGAAACTTGTATATGGAAAGATCTTACAAGCAGAGAATGTCGATAAACTGGAAAATTTTACAAATATGGGGAATGAGAAATATCTGCAGTTAGAGAAAATGCTAGAATATCATCAATTGCTAGGTTTTGATATTTTGTTATCCGCATCGAACCATACTTATTTAAATTGAACGAAATGGAGAAATTGATTGTGCAGCTAACGCAGAGAATTTTGAATCTGCGGAATTTGATGAAAATACCAGTTTTTGCAAAGTGTACGAATATGATGTATCTGCTTATAGAGAAAATGCTTCAAAATGTGTTATTGCTAGAAATGGAGAGTTTGACAGATACAGAGAGCCAAGTTTGATGAAACTGAAGAAATGGAGAAATTGAAGTTGCAAAGAATGCAGGCAAGCTGCAAATCAGCTCAATCTAAGAATTTACTGAAAAATAAGATTTTGCTCGATGCAGAGAACTAACACTTACTAAATAGATACTGTAATTCAGAAATTGTAAGTTCAGTTGAATCATAACTATGTCTAGATGTGTGGAGCGAAAGAAATAAAGACACTTGTTTAGATAGGCAGAGGAAATTAATAGAGATAGTGAAGTTGTTGGAAAGCAAGAAACTTGTACATGGAGAGAAGCAGCAGATCCTACAAGCAGAGAATTTCGATAAACTGGAAGATTTTACAATTATGGGGAATGAGAAATATCTGCAGATAGAGAATTTTGAATCTGCGGAATTTGATGAATTACAAGAAACTGAATAATTTTGCTTGACATAGAAACCAATTCTGCTGAAAAATATAGGAATGGAGATATCGAAGGCATAATTCAGCAAAGAACATTGAAAAATGAGTAGTTTGTTAGAAATAGTTCTATTATGTATTACAACAAGAAAAATTATTGGAGATGTAGAAATGATTGAATTGAAGAAAGCTGTACAATAAGTGAAAGATCATATGATACAAAGATAGAATTTAATGAACATAGGAGATATTGCAAAGTGTAGTAATATGAGATATCTGCTTATAGTGAAAATGCTTCAATATGTGTTATTGCTAGAACTGGAAAGTTTCATAGATACAGAGAGCCAAGTTTGATGAAACTGAAGAAATGGAGAAATTGAAGTTGCAAAGAATGCAGGCAAGCTGCAAATCAGCTCAATCTAAGAATTTACTGAAAAATAAGATTTTGCTCGATGCAGAGAACTAACTCTTACTAAATAGATACTGTAATTTAGAAATTGTAAGTTCAGTTGAATCATAACTATGTCTAGATGTGTGGAGCGAAAGAAATAAAGACACTTGTTTAGATAGGCAGAGGAAATTAATAGAGATAGTGAAGTTGTTGGAAAGTAAGAAACTTGTACATGGAGAGAAGCAGCAGATCCTAAAAGCAGAGAATTTCGATAAACTGGAAGATTTTACAAATATGGGGAATGAGAAATATCTGCAGATAGAGAATTTTGAATCTGCGGAATTTGATGAATTACAAGAAACTGAATACTTTTGCTTGACATAGAAACCAATTCTGCTGAAAAATATAGGAATGGAGATATCGAAGGCATAATTGACCAAAGAACATTGAAAAATGAGTAGTTTGTTAGAAATAGTTTTATTAATGTAGTTCAACAATAATAATTATTGGAGATGTAGAAATTGATTGAATTGAAGAAGGTTGTACAATCAGTGAACGAGCAGATGATACAAAGATAGAATTTGATGAAAATAGCAGATTTTGCAAAGTTTACGAATATGTGATATCTGCTTATAGAGAAAAAGCTTCAATATCTGTTATTGCTAGAAGTGGAAAGTTTCATAGATACAGATTGCCAAGTTTGCTGAAACTGAAGAAATGGAGAAATTGAAGTTGCAAAGAATGCAGGCAAGCTGCAAATCAGCTCAATCTAAGAATTTACTGAAAAATAAGATTTTGCTCGATGCAGAGAACTAACTCTTACTAAATAGATACTGTAATTCAGAAATTGTAAGTTCAGTTGAATCATAACTATGTCTAGATGTGTGGAGCGAAAGAAATAAAGACACTTGTTTAGATAGGCAGAGGAAATTAATAGAGATAGTGAAGTTGTTGGAAAGTAAGAAACTTGTACATGGAGAGAAGCAGCAGATCCTACAAGCAGAGAATTTCGATAAACTGGAAGATTTTACAATTATGGGGAATGAGAAATATCTGCAGATAGAGAATTTTGAATCTGCGGAATTTGATGAATTACAAGAAACTGAATAATTTTGCTTGACATAGAAACCAATTCTGCTGAAAAATATAGGAATGGAGATATCGAAGGCATAATTCAGCAAAGAACATTGAAAAATGCGTAGTTTGTTAGAAATAGTTCTATTTGTGTATTACAACAAGAAAAATTATTGGAGATGTAGAAATGATTGAATTGAAGAAAGCTGTACAATAAGTGAAAGATCATATGATACAAAGATAGAATTTAATGAACATAGGAGATTTTGCAAAGTGTAGTAATATGAGATATCTGCTTATAGTGAAAATGATTCAATATGTGTTATTGCTGGAACTGGAAAGTTTCATAGATACAGATTGCCAAGTTTGATGAAACTGAAGAAATGGAGAAATTGAAGTTGCAAAGAATGCAGGCAAGCTGCAAATCAGCTCAATCTAAGAATTTACTGAAAAATAAGACTTTGCTCGATGCAGAGAACTAACTCATACTAAATAGATACTGTAATTTAGAAATTGTAAGTTCAGTTGAATCATAACTATGTCTAGATGTGTGGAGCGAAAGAAATAAAGACACTTGTTTAGATAGGCAGAGGAAATTAATAGAGATAGTGAAGTTGTTGGAAAGTAAGAAACTTGTATATGGAGAGATCTTACAAGCAGAGAATGTCGATAAACTGGAACATTTTACAAATATGGGGAATGAGAAATATCTGCAGATAGAGAAAATGCTAGAATATCATCAATTGCTAGGTTTTGATATTTTGTTATCCGCATAGAACCAGGTTTGTTTAAATTGAAGGGTATGGAGATATTGATTGTGCAGTTAACGCAGAGAATTTTGAATCTGCAGAATTTGATGAATTACAAGAAAGTGAAGACATTTGCTTGACATAGAAGCCAGAGCTGTTGAAAATTATAGGAATGGAGATATCGAAGGCATAATTAAACAAATAACATTGAAAAATGTGTAGTTTGTTAGAAATAGTTCTATTTGTGTATTACAACAAGAAAAATTATTAGAGATTTAGAAATGATTGAATTGAAGAAAGCTGTACAATAAGTGAAAGATCATATGATACAAAGATAGAATTTGATGAACATAGGAGATTTTGCAAAGTGTAGTAATATGAGATATCTGCTTATAGAGAAAATGCTTCAATATGTGTTATTGCTAGAACTGGAAAGTTTCATAGATACAGAGAGCCACGTTTGATGAAACTGAAGAAATGGAGAAATCGAAGTTGCAGAGGATGCAAGCAACCTGCAAATGAGCTCAATCTGAGAAATTACTGAAAAATAAGATCTTGCTAGATGCAGAGAACTACTTTTACTGATAGATATTGTAATTCAGAAATTGTATTTTCAGTTGAATCATAACTATGACTAGATGTGTGGAACGATAGAAATAGAGACACATGTTAAGAAAGGCAGAGGAAATTAATAGAGCTAGTGAAGTTGTTGGAAAGTAAGAAACTTGGACATGGAGAGAAGCAGCGTATCATACAAGCAGAGAATTTCGATAAAGTGGAAGATTTTACAAATATGGGGAATGAGAAATATCTGCAGATAGAGAAAATGCTAGAATATCATCAATTGCTAGGTTTTGATATTTTGTTATCCGCATCGAACCATATTTATTTAAATTGAACGACATGGAGAAATTGATTGTGCAGCTAACGCAGAGAATTTTGAATCTGCGGAATTTGATGAATTACAAGAAACTGAATACTTTTGCTTGACATAGAAACCAATTCTGTTGAAAAATATAGGAATGGAGATATCGAAGGCATAATTGACCAAAGAACATTGAAAAATGAGTAGTTTGTTAGAAATAGTTTTATTAATGTAGTTCAACAATAATAATTATTGGAGATGTAGAAATTGATTGAATTGAAGAAAGTCGTACAATCAGTGAACGAGCAGATGATACAAAGATAGAATTTGATGAAAATAGCAGATTTTGCAAAGTTTACGAGTATGTGATATCTGCTTATAGAGAAAATGCTTCAATATGTGTTATTGCTAGAACTGGAAAGTTTCATAGATACAGAGAGCCAAGTTTGATGAAACTGAAGAAATGGAGAAATTGAAGTTGCAAAGAATGCAGGCAAGCTGCAAATCAGCTCAATCTAAGAATTTACTGAAAAATAAGATTTTGCTCGATGCAGAGAACTCACACTTACTAAATAGATACTGTAATTCAGAAATTGTAAGTTCAGTTGAATCATAACTATGTCTAGATGTGTGGAGCGAAAGAAATAAAGACACTTGTTTAGATAGGCAGAGGAAATTAATAGAGATAGTGAAGTTGTTGGAAAGTAAGAAACTTGTACATGGAGAGAAGCAGCAGATCCTACAAGCAGAGAATTTCGATAAACTGGAAGATTTTACAATTATGGGGAATGAGAAATATCTGCAGATAGAGAATTTTGAATCTGCGGAATTTGATGAATTACAAGAAACTGAATAATTTTGCTTGACATAGAAACCAATTCTGCTGAAAAATATAGGAATGGAGATATCGAAGGCATAATTCAGCAAAGAACATTGAAAAATGAGTAGTTTGTTAGAAATAGTTCTATTTGTGTATTACAACAAGAAAAATTATTGGAGATGTAGAAATGATTGAATTGAAGAAAGCTGTACAATAAGTGAAAGATCATATGATACAAAGATAGAATTTAATGAACATAGGAGATTTTGCAAAGTGTAGTAATATGAGATATCTGCTTATAGTGAAAATGCTTCAATATGTGTTATTGCTAGAACTGGAAAGTTTCATAGATACAGAGAGCCAAGTTTGATGAAACTGAAGAAATGGAGAAATTGAAGTTGCAAAGAATGCAGGCAAGCTGCAAATCAGCTCAATCTAAGAATTTACTGAAAAATAAGATTTTGCTCGATGCAGAGAACTAACTCTTACTAAATAGATACTGTAATTTAGAAATTGTAAGTTCAGTTGAATCATAACTATGTCTAGATGTGTGGAGCGAAAGAAATAAAGACACTTGTTTAGATAGGCAGAGGAAATTAATAGAGATAGTGAAGTTGTTGGAAAGTAAGAAACTTGTACATGGAGAGAAGCAGCAGATCCTAAAAGCAGAGAATTTCGATAAACTGGAAGATTTTACAAATATGGGGAATGAGAAATATCTGCAGATAGAGAATTTTGAATCTGCGGAATTTGATGAATTACAAGAAACTGAATACTTTTGCTTGACATAGAAACCAATTCTGCTGAAAAAATATAGGAATGGAGATATCGAAGGCATAATTGACCAAAGAACATTGAAAAATGAGTAGTTTGTTAGAAATAGTTTTATTAATGTAGTTCAACAATAATAATTATTGGAGATGTAGAAATTGATTGAATTGAAGAAGGTTGTACAATCAGTGAACGAGCAGATGATACAAAGATAGAATTTGATGAAAATAGCAGATTTTGCAAAGTTTACGAATATGTGATATCTGCTTATAGAGAAAAAGCTTCAATATCTGTTATTGCTAGAAGTGGAAAGTTTCATAGATACAGATTGCCAAGTTTGCTGAAACTGAAGAAATGGAGAAATTGAAGTTGCAAAGAATGCAGGCAAGCTGCAAATCAGCTCAATCTAAGAATTTACTGAAAAATAAGATTTTGCTCGATGCAGAGAACTAACTCTTACTAAATAGATACTGTAATTCAGAAATTGTAAGTTCAGTTGAATCATAACTATGTCTAGATGTGTGGAGCGAAAGAAATAAAGACACTTGTTTAGATAGGCAGAGGAAATTAATAGAGATAGTGAAGTTGTTGGAAAGTAAGAAACTTGTACATGGAGAGAAGCAGCAGATCCTACAAGCAGAGAATTTCGATAAACTGGAAGATTTTACAATTATGGGGAATGAGAAATATCTGCAGATAGAGAATTTTGAATCTGCGGAATTTGATGAATTACAAGAAACTGAATAATTTTGCTTGACATAGAAACCAATTCTGCTGAAAAATATAGGAATGGAGATATCGAAGGCATAATTCAGCAAAGAACATTGAAAAATGAGTAGTTTGTTAGAAATAGTTCTATTTGTGTATTACAACAAGAAAAATTATTGGAGATGTAGAAATGATTGAATTGAAGAAAGCTGTACAATAAGTGAAAGATCATATGATACAAAGATAGAATTTAATGAACATAGGAGATTTTGCAAAGTGTAGTAATATGAGATATCTGCTTATAGTGAAAATGATTCAATATGTGTTATTGCTGGAACTGGAAAGTTTCATAGATACAGATTGCCAAGTTTGATGAAACTGAAGAAATGGAGAAATTGAAGTTGCAAAGAATGCAGGCAAGCTGCAAATCAGCTCAATCTAAGAATTTACTGAAAAATAAGACTTTGCTCGATGCAGAGAACTAACTCATACTAAATAGATACTGTAATTTAGAAATTGTAAGTTCAGTTGAATCATAACTATGTCTAGATGTGTGGAGCGAAAGAAATAAAGACACTTGTTTAGATAGGCAGAGGAAATTAATAGAGATAGTGAAGTTGTTGGAAAGTAAGAAACTTGTATATGGAGAGATCTTACAAGCAGAGAATGTCGATAAACTGGAACATTTTACAAATATGGGGAATGAGAAATATCTGCAGATAGAGAAAATGCTAGAATATCATCAATTGCTAGGTTTTGATATTTTGTTATCCGCATCGAACCAGGTTTGTTTAAATTGAAGGGTATGGAGATATTGATTGTGCAGTTAACGCAGAGAATTTTGAATCTGCAGAATTTGATGAATTACAAGAAAGTGAAGACATTTGCTTGACATAGAAGCCAGAGCTGTTGAAAATTATAGGAATGGAGATATCGAAGGCATAATTAAACAAATAACATTGAAAAATGTGTAGTTTGTTAGAAATAGTTCTATTTGTGTATTACAACAAGAAAAATTATTAGAGATTTAGAAATGATTGAATTGAAGAAAGCTGTACAATAAGTGAAAGATCATATGATACAAAGATAGAATTTGATGAACATAGGAGATTTTGCAAAGTGTAGTAATATGAGATATCTGCTTATAGAGAAAATGCTTCAATATGTGTTATTGCTAGAACTGGAAAGTTTCATAGATACAGAGAGCCACGTTTGATGAAACTGAAGAAATGGAGAAATCGAAGTTGCAGAGGATGCAAGCAACCTGCAAATGAGCTCAATCTGAGAAATTACTGAAAAATAAGATCTTGCTAGATGCAGAGAACTACTTTTACTGATAGATATTGTAATTCAGAAATTGTATTTTCAGTTGAATCATAACTATGACTAGATGTGTGGAACGATAGAAATAGAGACACATGTTAAGAAAGGCAGAGGAAATTAATAGAGCTAGTGAAGTTGTTGGAAAGTAAGAAACTTGGACATGGAGAGAAGCAGCGTATCATACAAGCAGAGAATTTCGATAAAGTGGAAGATTTTACAAATATGGGGAATGAGAAATATCTGCAGATAGAGAAAATGCTAGAATATCATCAATTGCTAGGTTTTGATATTTTGTTATCCGCATCGAACCATATTTATTTAAATTGAACGACATGGAGAAATTGATTGTGCAGCTAACGCAGAGAATTTTGAATCTGCGGAATTTGATGAATTACAAGAAACTGAATACTTTTGCTTGACATAGAAACCAATTCTGTTGAAAAATATAGGAATGGAGATATCGAAGGCATAATTGACCAAAGAACATTGAAAAATGAGTAGTTTGTTAGAAATAGTTTTATTAATGTAGTTCAACAATAATAATTATTGGAGATGTAGAAATTGATTGAATTGAAGAAAGTCGTACAATCAGTGAACGAGCAGATGATACAAAGATAGAATTTGATGAAAATAGCAGATTTTGCAAAGTTTACGAGTATGTGATATCTGCTTATAGAGAAAATGCTTCAATATGTGTTATTGCTAGAACTGGAAAGTTTCATAGATACAGAGAGCCAACTTTGATGAAACTGAAGAAATGGAGAAATTGAAGTTGCAAAGAATGCAGGCAAGCTGCAAATCAGCTCAATCTAAGAATTTACTGAAAAATAAGATTTTGCTCGATGCAGAGAACTAACACTTACTAAATAGATACTGTAATTCAGAAATTGTAAGTTCAGTTGAATCATAACTATGTCTAGATGTGTGGAGCGAAAGAAATAAAGACACTTGTTTAGATAGGCAGAGGAAATTAATAGAGATAGTGAAGTTGTTGGAAAGTAAGAAACTTGTACATGGAGAGAAGCAGCAGATCCTACAAGCAGAGAATTTCGATAAACTGGAAGATTTTACAATTATGGGGAATGAGAAATATCTGCAGATAGAGAATTTTGAATCTGCGGAATTTGATGAATTACAAGAAACTGAATAATTTTGCTTGACATAGAAACCAATTCTGCTGAAAAATATAGGAATGGAGATATCGAAGGCATAATTCAGCAAAGAACATTGAAAAATGAGTAGTTTGTTAGAAATAGTTCTATTTGTGTATTACAACAAGAAAAATTATTGGAGATGTAGAAATGATTGAATTGAAGAAAGCTGTACAATAAGTGAAAGATCATATGATACAAAGATAGAATTTAATGAACATAGGAGATTTTGCAAAGTGTAGTAATATGAGATATCTGCTTATAGTGAAAATGCTTCAATATGTGTTATTGCTAGAACTGGAAAGTTTCATAGATACAGAGAGCCAAGTTTGATGAAACTGAAGAAATGGAGAAATTGAAGTTGCAAAGAATGCAGGCAAGCTGCAAATCAGCTCAATCTAAGAATTTACTGAATAATAAGATTTTGCTCGATGCAGAGAACTAACTCTTACTAAATAGATACTGTAATTTAGAAATTGTAAGTTCAGTTGAATCATAACTATGTCTAGATGTGTGGAGCGAAAGAAATAAAGACACTTGTTTAGATAGGCAGAGGAAATTAATAGAGATAGTGAAGTTGTTGGAAAGTAAGAAACTTGTACATGGAGAGAAGCAGCAGATCCTAAAAGCAGAGAATTTCGATAAACTGGAAGATTTTACAAATATGGGGAATGAGAAATATCTGCAGATAGAGAATTTTGAATCTGCGGAATTTGATGAATTACAAGAAACTGAATACTTTTGCTTGACATAGAAACCAATTCTGCTGGAAAATATAGGAATGGAGATATCGAAGGCATAATTGACCAAAGAACATTGAAAAATGAGTAGTTTGTTAGAAATAGTTTTATTAATGTAGTTCAACAATAATAATTATTGGAGATGTAGAAATTGATTGAATTGAAGAAGGTTGTACAATCAGTGAACGAGCAGATGATACAAAGAGAATTTGATGAAAATAGCAGATTTTGCAAAGTTTACGAATATGTGATATCTGCTTATAGAGAAAAAGCTTCAATATCTGTTATTGCTAGAAGTGGAAAGTTTCATAGATACAGATTGCCAAGTTTGCTGAAACTGAAGAAATGGAGAAATTGAAGTTGCAAAGAATGCAGGCAAGCTGCAAATCAGCTCAATCTAAGAATTTACTGAAAAATAAGATTTTGCTCGATGCAGAGAACTAACTCTTACTAAATAGATACTGTAATTCAGAAATTGTAAGTTCAGTTGAATCATAACTATGTCTAGATGTGTGGAGCGAAAGAAATAAAGACACTTGTTTAGATAGGCAGAGGAAATTAATAGAGATAGTGAAGTTGTTGGAAAGTAAGAAACTTGTACATGGAGAGAAGCAGCAGATCCTACAAGCAGAGAATTTCGATAAACTGGAAGATTTTACAATTATGGGGAATGAGAAATATCTGCAGATAGAGAATTTTGAATCTGCGGAATTTGATGAATTACAAGAAACTGAATAATTTTGCTTGACATAGAAACCAATTCTGCTGAAAAATATAGGAATGGAGATATCGAAGGCATAATTCAGCAAAGAACATTGAAAAATGAGTAGTTTGTTAGAAATAGTTCTATTTGTGTATTACAACAAGAAAAATTATTGGAGATGTAGAAATGATTGAATTGAAGAAAGCTGTACAATAAGTGAAAGATCATATGATACAAAGATAGAATTTAATGAACATAGGAGATTTTGCAAAGTGTAGTAATATGAGATATCTGCTTATAGTGAAAATGCTTCAATATGTGTTATTGCTAGAACTGGAAAGTTTCATAGATACAGAGAGCCAAGTTTGGTGAAACTGAAGAAATGGAGAAATTGAAGTTGCAAAGAATGCAGGCAAGCTGCAAATCAGCTCAATCTAAGAATTTACTGAAAAATAAGATTTTGCTCGATGCAGAGAACTAACTCTTACTAAATAGATACTGTAATTTAGAAATTGTAAGTTCAGTTGAATCATAACTATGTCTAGATGTGTGGAGCGAAAGAAATAAAGACACTTGTTTAGATAGGCAGAGGAAATTAATAGAGATAGTGAAGTTGTTGGAAAGTAAGAAACTTGTACATGGAGAGAAGCAGCAGATCCTAAAAGCAGAGAATTTCGATAAACTGGAAGATTTTACAAATATGGGGAATGAGAAATATCTGCAGATAGAGAATTTTGAATCTGCGGAATTTGATGAATTACAAGAAACTGAATACTTTTGCTTGACATAGAAACCAATTCTGCTGGAAAATATAGGAATGGAGATATCGAAGGCATAATTGACCAAAGAACATTGAAAAATGAGTAGTTTGTTAGAAATAGTTTTATTAATGTAGTTCAACAATAATAATTATTGGAGATGTAGAAATTGATTGAATTGAAGAAGGTTGTACAATCAGTGAACGAGCAGATGATACAAAGAGAATTTGATGAAAATAGCAGATTTTGCAAAGTTTACGAATATGTGATATCTGCTTATAGAGAAAAAGCTTCAATATCTGTTATTGCTAGAAGTGGAAAGTTTCATAGATACAGATTGCCAAGTTTGCTGAAACTGAAGAAATGGAGAAATTGAAGTTGCAAAGAATGCAGGCAAGCTGCAAATCAGCTCAATCTAAGAATTTACTGAAAAATAAGATTTTGCTCGATGCAGAGAACTAACTCTTACTAAATAGATACTGTAATTCAGAAATTGTAAGTTCAGTTGAATCATAACTATGTCTAGATGTGTGGAGCGAAAGAAATAAAGACACTTGTTTAGATAGGCAGAGGAAATTAATAGAGATAGTGAAGTTGTTGGAAAGTAAGAAACTTGTACATGGAGAGAAGCAGCAGATCCTACAAGCAGAGAATTTCGATAAACTGGAAGATTTTACAATTATGGGGAATGAGAAATATCTGCAGATAGAGAATTTTGAATCTGCGGAATTTGATGAATTACAAGAAACTGAATAATTTTGCTTGACATAGAAACCAATTCTGCTGAAAAATATAGGAATGGAGATATCGAAGGCATAATTCAGCAAAGAACATTGAAAAATGAGTAGTTTGTTAGAAATAGTTCTATTTGTGTATTACAACAAGAAAAATTATTGGAGATGTAGAAATGATTGAATTGAAGAAAGCTGTACAATAAGTGAAAGATCATATGATACAAAGATAGAATTTAATGAACATAGGAGATTTTGCAAAGTGTAGTAATATGAGATATCTGCTTATAGTGAAAATGATTCAATATGTGTTATTGCTGGAACTGGAAAGTTTCATAGATACAGATTGCCAAGTTTGATGAAACTGAAGAAATGGAGAAATTGAAGTTGCAAAGAATGCAGGCAAGCTGCAAATCAGCTCAATCTAAGAATTTACTGAAAAATAAGACTTTGCTCGATGCAGAGAACTAACTCATACTAAATAGATACTGTAATTTAGAAATTGTAAGTTCAGTTGAATCATAACTATGTCTAGATGTGTGGAGCGAAAGAAATAAAGACACTTGTTTAGATAGGCAGAGGAAATTAATAGAGATAGTGAAGTTGTTGGAAAGTAAGAAACTTGTATATGGAGAGATCTTACAAGCAGAGAATGTCGATAAACTGGAACATTTTACAAATATGGGGAATGAGAAATATCTGCAGATAGAGAAAATGCTAGAATATCATCAATTGCTAGGTTTTGATATTTTGTTATCCGCATCGAACCAGGTTTGTTTAAATTGAAGGGTATGGAGATATTGATTGTGCAGTTAACGCAGAGAATTTTGAATCTGCAGAATTTGATGAATTACAAGAAAGTGAAGACTTTTGCTTGACATAGAAGCCAGAGCTGTTGAAAATTATAGGAATGGAGATATCGAAGGCATAATTAAACAAATAACATTGAAAAATGTGTAGTTTGTTAGAAATAGTTCTATTTGTGTATTACAACAAGAAAAATTATTAGAGATTTAGAAATGATTGAATTGAAGAAAGCTGTACAATAAGTGAAAGATCATATGATACAAAGATAGAATTTGATGAACATAGGAGATTTTGCAAAGTGTAGTAATATGAGATATCTGCTTATAGAGAAAATGCTTCAATATGTGTTATTGCTAGAACTGGAAAGTTTCATAGATACAGATTGCCACGTTTGATGAAACTGAAGAAATGGAGAAATCGAAGTTGCAGAGGATGCAAGCAACCTGCAAATGAGCTCAATCTGAGAAATTACTGAAAAATAAGATCTTGCTAGATGCAGAGAACTACTTTTACTGATAGATATTGTAATTCAGAAATTGTATTTTCAGTTGAATCATAACTATGACTAGATGTGTGGAACGATAGAAATAGAGACACATGTTAAGAAAGGCAGAGGAAATTAATAGAGCTAGTGAAGTTGTTGGAAAGTAAGAAACTTGGACATGGAGAGAAGCAGCGTATCATACAAGCAGAGAATTTCGATAAAGTGGAAGATTTTACAAATATGGGGAATGAGAAATATCTGCAGATAGAGAAAATGCTAGAATATCATCAATTGCTAGGTTTTGATATTTTGTTATCCGCATCGAACCATATTTATTTAAATTGAACGACATGGAGAAATTGATTGTGCAGCTAACGCAGAGAATTTTGAATCTGCGGAATTTGATGAATTACAAGAAACTGAATACTTTTGCTTGACATAGAAACCAATTCTGTTGAAAAATATAGGAATGGAGATATCGAAGGCATAATTGACCAAAGAACATTGAAAAATGAGTAGTTTGTTAGAAATAGTTTTATTAATGTAGTTCAACAATAATAATTATTGGAGATGTAGAAATTGATTGAATTGAAGAAAGTCGTACAATCAGTGAACGAGCAGATGATACAAAGATAGAATTTGATGAAAATAGCAGATTTTGCAAAGTTTACGAGTATGTGATATCTGCTTATAGAGAAAATGCTTCAATATGTGTTATTGCTAGAACTGGAAAGTTTCATAGATACAGAGAGCCAAGTTTGATGAAACTGAAGAAATGGAGAAATTGAAGTTGCAAAGAATGCAGGCAAGCTGCAAATCAGCTCAATCTAAGAATTTACTGAAAAATAAGATTTTGCTCCATGCAGAGAACTAACTCTTACTAAATAGATACTGTAATTTAGAAATTGTAAGTTCAGTTGAATCATAACTATGTCTAGATGTGTGGAGCGAAAGAAATAAAGACACTTGTTTAGATAGGCAGAGGAAATTAATAGAGATAGTGAAGTTGTTGGAAAGTAAGAAACTTGTACACGGAGAGAAGCAGCAGATCCTACAAGCAGAGAATTTCGATAAACTGGAAGATTTTACAAATATGGGGAATGAGAAATATCTGCAGATAGAGAATTTTGAATCTGCGGAATTTGATGAATTACAAGAAACTGAATACTTTTGCTTGACATAGAAACCAATTCTGCTGAAAAATATAGGAATGGAGATATCGAAGGCATAATTCAACAAAGAACATTGAAAAATGAGTAGTTTGTTAGAAATAGTTCTATTTGTGAATTACAACAAGAAAAATTATTGGAGATGTAGAAATGATTGAATTGAAGAAAGCTGTACAATAAGTGAAAGATCATATGATACAAAGATAGAATTTAATGAACATAGGAGATTTTGCAAAGTGTAGTAATATGAGATATCTGCTTATAGTGAAAATGATTCAATATGTGTTATTGCTGGAACTGGAAAGTTTCATAGATACAGATTGCCAAGTTTGATGAAACTGAAGAAATGGAGAAATTGAAGTTGCAAAGAATGCAGGCAAGCTGCAAATCAGCTCAATCTAAGAATTTACTGAAAAATAAGACTTTGCTCGATGCAGAGAACTAACTCATAGATACTGTAATTTAGAAATAGTAAGTTCAGTTGAATCATAACTATGTCTAGATGTGTGGAGCGAATGAAATAAAGACACTTGTTTAGATAGGCAGAGGAAATTAATAGAGATAGTGAAGTTGTTGGAAAGTAAGAAACTTGTATATGGAAAGATCTTACAAGCAGAGAATGTCGATAAACTGGAAAATTTTACAAATATGGGGAATGAGAAATATCTGCAGTTAGAGAAAATGCTAGAATATCATCAATTGCTAGGTTTTGATATTTTGTTATCCGCATCGAACCATATTTATTTAAATTGAACGACATGGAGAAATTGATTGTGCAGCTAACGCAGAGAATTTTGAATCTGCGGAATTTGATGAAAATACCAGTTTTTGCAAAGTGTACGAATATGATGTATCTGCTTATAGAGAAAATGCTTCAAAATGTGTTATTGCTAGAAATGGAGAGTTTGACAGATACAGAGAGCCAAGTTTGATGAAACTGAAGAAATGGAGAAATTGAAGTTGCAAAGAATGCAGGCAAGCTGCAAATCAGCTCAATCTAAGAATTTACTGAAAAATAAGATTTTGCTCGATGCAGAGAACTAACTCTTACTAAATAGATACTGTAATTCAGAAATTGTAAGTTCAGTTGAATCATAACTATGTCTAGATGTGTGGAGCGAAAGAAATAAAGACACTTGTTTAGATAGGCAGAGGAAATTAATAGAGATAGTGAAGTTGTTGGAAAATAAGAAACTTGTACATGGAGAGAAGCAGCAGATCCTACAAGCAGAGAATTTCGATAAACTGGAAGATTTTACAAATATGGGGAATGAGAAATATCTGCAGATAGAGAATTTTGAAACTGCGGAATTTGATGAATTACAAGAAACTGAATACTTTTGCTTGACATAGAAACCAATTGTGCTGAAAAATATAGGAATGGAGATATCGAAGGCATAATTCAACAAAGAACATTGAAAAATGAGTAGTTTGTTAGAAATAGTTCTATTTGTGTATTACAACAAGAAAAATTATTGGAGATGTAGAAATTGATTGAATTGAAGAAAGCTGTACAATAAGTGAAAGATCATATGATACAAAGATAGAATTTAATGAACATAGGAGATCATTAAAGATAGAATTTACTGAAAAATAAGATTTTGCTAGATGCAGAGAACTACTTTTACTGATACATATTGTAATTCAGAAATTGTAAGTTCAGTTGAATCATAACCACGTCTAGATGTGTGGATCGATAGAAATAGATGTTAAGAAAGGCAGAGGAAATTAATAGAGCTAGTGAAGTTGTTGGAAAGTAAGAAACTTGTACATGGAGAGAAGCAGCAGATCCTACAAGCAGAGAAGTTCGATAAACTGGAAGATTTTACAAATATGGGGAATGAGAAATATCTGCAGATAGAGAATTTTGAAACTGCGGAATTTGATGAATTACAAGAAACTGAATACTTTTGCTTGACAAAGAAACCAATTCTGCTGAAAAATATAGGAATGGAGATATTGAAGGCATAATTGACCAAAGAACATTGAAAAATGAGTAGTTTGTTAGAAATAGTTTTATTAATGTAGTTCAACAATAATAATTATTGGAGATGTAGAAATTGATTGAATTGAAGAAGGTTGTTCAATCAGTGAACGAGCAGATGATACAAAGATAGAATTTGATGAAAATAGCAGATTTTGCAAAGTTTACGAATATGTGATATCTGCTAATAGAGAAAATGCTTCAATATGTGTTATTGCTAGAACTGGAAAGTTTCATAGATACAGATTGCCAAGTTTGCTGAAACTGAAGAAATGGAGAAATTGAAGTTGCAAAGAATGCAGGCAAGCTGCAAATCAGCTCAATCTAAGAATTTACTGAAAAATAAGATTTTGCTCGATGCAGAGAACTAACTCTTATTAAATAGATACTGTAATTTAGAAATTGTAATGTCAGTTGAATCATAACTATGTCTAGATGAGTGGAGGGAAAGAAATAGAGACACTTGTTTAGATAGGCAGAGGAAATTAATAGAGATAGTGAAGTTGTTGGAAAGTAAGAAACTTGTATATGGAGAGGAGCAGCAGATCTTACAAGCAGAGAATGTCGATAAACTGGAAAATTTTACAAATATGGGGAATGAGAAATATCTGCAGATAGAGAAAATGCTAGAATATCATCAATTGCTAGGTTTTGATATTTTGTTATCCGCATCGAACCATGTTTGTTTAAATTGAGGGATATGGAGATTTGGATTGTGCAGCTAACGCAGAGAATTTTGAATCTGCAGAATTTGATGAATTACAAGAAAGTGAAGACTTTTGCTTGACATAGAAGCCAGAGCTGTTGAAAATTATAGGAATGGAGATATTGAAGGCATAATTCAACAAAGAACATTGAAAAATGTGTAGTTTGTTAGAAATAGTTCTATTTGTGTATTACAACAAGAAAAATTATTGGAGATGTAGAAATGATTGAATTGAAGAAAGCTGTACAATAAGTGAAAGATCATATGATACAAAGATAGAATTTAATGAACATAGGAGATTTTGCAAAGTGTAGTAATATGAGATATCTGCTTATAGTGAAAATGATTCAATATGTGTTATTGCTGGAACTGTAAAGTTTCATAGATAATGATTGCCAAGTTTAATGAAACTGAAGAAATGGAGAAATTGAAGTTGCAAAGAATGCAGGCAAGCTGCAAATCAGCTCAATCTAAGAATTTACTGAAAAATAAGACTTTGCTCGATGCAGAGAACTAACTCATACTAAATAGATACTGTAATTTAGAAATTGTAAGTTCAGTTGAATCATAACTATGTCTAGATGTGTGGAGCGAAAGAAATAAAGACACTTGTTTAGATAGGCAGAGGAAATTAATAGAGATAGTGAAGTTGTTGGAAAGTAAGAAACTTGTATATGGAGAGATCTTACAAGCAGAGAATGTCGATAAACTGGAAGATTTTACAAATATGGGGAATGAGAAATATCTGCAGATAGAGAAAATGCTAGAATATCATCAATTGCTAGGTTTTGATATTTTGTTATCCGCATCGAACCAGGTTTGTTTAAATTGAAGGATATGGAGATATTGATTGTGCAGTTAACGCAGAGAATTTTGAATCTGCAGAATTTGATGAATTACAAGAAAGTGAAGACTTTTGCTTGACATAGAAGCCAGAGCTGTTGAAAATTATAGGAATGGAGATATCGAAGGCATAATTAAACAAATAACATTGAAAAATGTGTAGTTTGTTAGAAATAGTTCTATTTGTGTATTACAACAAGAAAAATTATTAGAGATTTAGAAATGATTGAATTGAAGAAAGCTGTACAATAAGTGAAAGATCATATGATACAAAGATAGAATTTGATGAACATAGGAGATTTTGCAAAGTGTAGTAATATGAGATATCTGCTTATAGAGAAAATGCTTCAATATGTGTTATTGCTAGAACTGGAAAGTTTCATAGATACAGATTGCCACGTTTGATGAAACTGAAGAAATGGAGAAATCGAAGTTGCAGAGGATGCAAGCAACCTGCAAATGAGCTCAATCTGAGAAATTACTGAAAAATAAGATCTTGCTAGATGCAGAGAACTACTTTTACTGATAGATATTGTAATTCAGAAATTGTATTTTCAGTTGAATCATAACTATGACTAGATGTGTGGAACGATAGAAATAGAGACACATGTTAAGAAAGGCAGAGGAAATTAATAGAGCTAGTGAAGTTGTTGGAAAGTAAGAAACTTGGACATGGAGAGAAGCAGCGTATCATACAAGCAGAGAATTTCGATAAAGTGGAAGATTTTACAAATATGGGGAATGAGAAATATCTGCAGATAGAGAAAATGCTAGAATATCATCAATTGCTAGGTTTTGATATTTTGTTATCCGCATCGAACCATATTTATTTAAATTGAACGACATGGAGAAATTGATTGTGCAGCTAACGCAGAGAATTTTGAATCTGCGGAATTTGATGAATTACAAGAAACTGAATACTTTTGCTTGACATAGAAACCAATTCTGTTGAAAAATATAGGAATGGAGATATCGAAGGCATAATTGACCAAAGAACATTGAAAAATGAGTAGTTTGTTAGAAATAGTTTTATTAATGTAGTTCAACAATAATAATTATTGGAGATGTAGAAATTGATTGAATTGAAGAAAGTCGTACAATCAGTGAACGAGCAGATGATACAAAGATAGAATTTGATGAAAATAGCAGATTTTGCAAAGTTTACGAGTATGTGATATCTGCTTATAGAGAAAATGCTTCAATATGTGTTATTGCTAGAACTGGAAAGTTTCATAGATACAGAGAGCCAAGTTTGATGAAACTGAAGAAATGGAGAAATTGAAGTTGCAAAGAATGCAGGCAAGCTGCAAATCAGCTCAATCTAAGAATTTACTGAAAAATAAGATTTTGCTCGATGCAGAGAACTAACTCTTATTAAATAGATACTGTAATTTAGAAATTGTAATGTCAGTTGAATCATAACTATGTCTAGATGAGTGGAGGGAAAGAAATAGAGACACTTGTTTAGATAGGCAGAGGAAATTAATAGAGATAGTGAAGTTGTTGGAAAGTAAGAAACTTGTATATGGAGAGGAGCAGCAGATCTTACAAGCAGAGAATGTCGATAAAGTGGAAGATTTTACAAATATGGGGAATGAGAAATATCTGCAGATAGAGAAAATGCTAGAATATCATCAATTGCTAGGTTTTGATATTTTGTTATCCGCATCGAACCATGTTTGTTTAAATTGAGGGATATGGAGATTTGGATTGTGCAGCTAACGCAGAGAATTTTGAATCTGCAGAATTTGATGAATTACAAGAAACTGAATACTTTTGCTTGACATAGAAACCAATTCTGTTGAAAAATATAGGAATGGAGATATCGAAGGCATAATTGACCAAAGAACATTGAAAAATGAGTAGTTTGTTAGAAATAGTTTTATTAATGTAGTTCAACAATAATAATTATTGGAGATGTAGAAATTGATTGAATTGAAGAAAGTCGTACAATCAGTGAACGAGCAGATGATACAAAGATAGAATTTGATGAAAATAGCAGATTTTGCAAAGTTTACGAGTATGTGATATCTGCTTATAGAGAAAATGCTTCAATATGTGTTATTGCTAGAACTGGAAAGTTTCATAGATACAGAGAGCCAAGTTTGATGAAACTGAAGAAATGGAGAAATTGAAGTTGCAAAGAATGCAGGCAAGCTGCAAATCAGCTCAATCTAAGAATTTACTGAAAAATAAGATTTTGCTCCATGCAGAGAACTAACTCTTACTAAATAGATACTGTAATTTAGAAATTGTAAGTTCAGTTGAATCATAACTATGTCTAGATGTGTGGAGCGAAAGAAATAAAGACACTTGTTTAGATAGGCAGAGGAAATTAATAGAGATAGTGAAGTTGTTGGAAAGTAAGAAACTTGTACACGGAGAGAAGCAGCAGATCCTACAAGCAGAGAATTTCGATAAACTGGAAGATTTTACAAATATGGGGAATGAGAAATATCTGCAGATAGAGAATTTTGAATCTGCGGAATTTGATGAATTACAAGAAACTGAATACTTTTGCTTGACATAGAAACCAATTCTGCTGAAAAATATAGGAATGGAGATATCGAAGGCATAATTCAACAAAGAACATTGAAAAATGAGTAGTTTGTTAGAAATAGTTCTATTTGTGAATTACAACAAGAAAAATTATTGGAGATGTAGAAATGATTGAATTGAAGAAAGCTGTACAATAAGTGAAAGATCATATGATACAAAGATAGAATTTAATGAACATAGGAGATTTTGCAAAGTGTAGTAATATGAGATATCTGCTTATAGTGAAAATGATTCAATATGTGTTATTGCTGGAACTGGAAAGTTTCATAGATACAGATTGCCAAGTTTGATGAAACTGAAGAAATGGAGAAATTGAAGTTGCAAAGAATGCAGGCAAGCTGCAAATCAGCTCAATCTAAGAATTTACTGAAAAATAAGACTTTGCTCGATGCAGAGAACTAACTCATAGATACTGTAATTTAGAAATAGTAAGTTCAGTTGAATCATAACTATGTCTAGATGTGTGGAGCGAATGAAATAAAGACACTTGTTTAGATAGGCAGAGGAAATTAATAGAGATAGTGAAGTTGTTGGAAAGTAAGAAACTTGTATATGGAAAGATCTTACAAGCAGAGAATGTCGATAAACTGGAAAATTTTACAAATATGGGGAATGAGAAATATCTGCAGTTAGAGAAAATGCTAGAATATCATCAATTGCTAGGTTTTGATATTTTGTTATCCGCATCGAACCATATTTATTTAAATTGAACGACATGGAGAAATTGATTGTGCAGCTAACGCAGAGAATTTTGAATCTGCGGAATTTGATGAAAATACCAGTTTTTGCAAAGTGTACGAATATGATGTATCTGCTTATAGAGAAAATGCTTCAAAATGTGTTATTGCTAGAAATGGAGAGTTTGACAGATACAGAGAGCCAAGTTTGATGAAACTGAAGAAATGGAGAAATTGAAGTTGCAAAGAATGCAGGCAAGCTGCAAATCAGCTCAATCTAAGAATTTACTGAAAAATAAGATTTTCTCGATGCAGAGAACTAACTCTTACTAAATAGATACTGTAATTCAGAAATTGTAAGTTCAGTTGAATCATAACTATGTCTAGATGTGTGGAGCGAAAGAAATAAAGACACTTGTTTAGATAGGCAGAGGAAATTAATAGAGATAGTGAAGTTGTTGGAAAATAAGAAACTTGTACATGGAGAGAAGCAGCAGATCCTACAAGCAGAGAATTTCGATAAACTGGAAGATTTTACAAATATGGGGAATGAGAAATATCTGCAGATAGAGAATTTTGAAACTGCGGAATTTGATGAATTACAAGAAACTGAATACTTTTGCTTGACATAGAAACCAATTGTGCTGAAAAATATAGGAATGGAGATATCGAAGGCATAATTCAACAAAGAACATTGAAAAATGAGTAGTTTGTTAGAAATAGTTCTATTTGTGTATTACAACAAGAAAAATTATTGGAGATGTAGAAATTGATTGAATTGAAGAAAGCTGTACAATAAGTGAAAGATCATATGATACAAAGATAGAATTTAATGAACATAGGAGTTCATTAAAGATAGAATTTACTGAAAAATAAGATTTTGCTAGATGCAGAGAACTACTTTTACTGATACATATTGTAATTCAGAAATTGTAAGTTCAGTTGAATCATAACCACGTCTAGATGTGTGGATCGATAGAAATAGATGTTAAGAAAGGCAGAGGAAATTAATAGAGCTAGTGAAGTTGTTGGAAAGTAAGAAACTTGTACATGGAGAGAAGCAGCAGATCCTACAAGCAGAGAAGTTCGATAAACTGGAAGATTTTACAAATATGGGGAATGAGAAATATCTGCAGATAGAGAATTTTGAAACTGCGGAATTTGATGAATTACAAGAAACTGAATACTTTTGCTTGACAAAGAAACCAATTCTGCTGAAAAATATAGGAATGGAGATATTGAAGGCATAATTGACCAAAGAACATTGAAAAATGAGTAGTTTGTTAGAAATAGTTTTATTAATGTAGTTCAACAATAATAATTATTGGAGATGTAGAAATTGATTGAATTGAAGAAGGTTGTTCAATCAGTGAACGAGCAGATGATACAAAGATAGAATTTGATGAAAATAGCAGATTTTGCAAAGTTTACGAATATGTGATATCTGCTAATAGAGAAAATGCTTCAATATGTGTTATTGCTAGAACTGGAAAGTTTCATAGATACAGATTGCCAAGTTTGCTGAAACTGAAGAAATGGAGAAATTGAAGTTGCAAAGAATGCAGGCAAGCTGCAAATCAGCTCAATCTAAGAATTTACTGAAAAATAAGATTTTGCTCGATGCAGAGAACTAACTCTTATTAAATAGATACTGTAATTTAGAAATTGTAATGTCAGTTGAATCATAACTATGTCTAGATGAGTGGAGGGAAAGAAATAGAGACACTTGTTTAGATAGGCAGAGGAAATTAATAGAGATAGTGAAGTTGTTGGAAAGTAAGAAACTTGTATATGGAGAGGAGCAGCAGATCTTACAAGCAGAGAATGTCGATAAACTGGAAAATTTTACAAATATGGGGAATGAGAAATATCTGCAGATAGAGAAAATGCTAGAATATCATCAATTGCTAGGTTTTGATATTTTGTTATCCGCATCGAACCATGTTTGTTTAAATTGAGGGATATGGAGATTTGGATTGTGCAGCTAACGCAGAGAATTTTGAATCTGCAGAATTTGATGAATTACAAGAAAGTGAAGACTTTTGCTTGACATAGAAGCCAGAGCTGTTGAAAATTATAGGAATGGAGATATTGAAGGCATAATTCAACAAAGAACATTGAAAAATGTGTAGTTTGTTAGAAATAGTTCTATTTGTGTATTACAACAAGAAAAATTATTGGAGATGTAGAAATGATTGAATTGAAGAAAGCTGTACAATAAGTGAAAGATCATATGATACAAAGATAGAATTTAATGAACATAGGAGATTTTGCAAAGTGTAGTAATATGAGATATCTGCTTATAGTGAAAATGATTCAATATGTGTTATTGCTGGAACTGTAAAGTTTCATAGATAATGATTGCCAAGTTTAATGAAACTGAAGAAATGGAGAAATTGAAGTTGCAAAGAATGCAGGCAAGCTGCAAATCAGCTCAATCTAAGAATTTACTGAAAAATAAGACTTTGCTCGATGCAGAGAACTAACTCATACTAAATAGATACTGTAATTTAGAAATTGTAAGTTCAGTTGAATCATAACTATGTCTAGATGTGTGGAGCGAAAGAAATAAAGACACTTGTTTAGATAGGCAGAGGAAATTAATAGAGATAGTGAAGTTGTTGGAAAGTAAGAAACTTGTAATATGGAGAGATCTTACAAGCAGAGAATGTCGATAAACTGGAAGATTTTACAAATATGGGGAATGAGAAATATCTGCAGATAGAGAAAATGCTAGAATATCATCAATTGCTAGGTTTTGATATTTTGTTATCCGCATCGAACCAGGTTTGTTTAAATTGAAGGGTATGGAGATATTGATTGTGCAGTTAACGCAGAGAATTTTGAATCTGCAGAATTTGATGAATTACAAGAAAGTGAAGACTTTTGCTTGACATAGAAGCCAGAGCTGTTGAAAATTATAGGAATGGAGATATCGAAGGCATAATTAAACAAATAACATTGAAAAATGTGTAGTTTGTTAGAAATAGTTCTATTTGTGTATTACAACAAGAAAAATTATTAGAGATTTAGAAATGATTGAATTGAAGAAAGCTGTACAATAAGTGAAAGATCATATGATACAAAGATAGAATTTGATGAACATAGGAGATTTTGCAAAGTGTAGTAATATGAGATATCTGCTTATAGAGAAAATGCTTCAATATGTGTTATTGCTAGAACTGGAAAGTTTCATAGATACAGATTGCCACGTTTGATGAAACTGAAGAAATGGAGAAATCGAAGTTGCAGAGGATGCAAGCAACCTGCAAATGAGCTCAATCTGAGAAATTACTGAAAAATAAGATCTTGCTAGATGCAGAGAACTACTTTTACTGATAGATATTGTAATTCAGAAATTGTATTTTCAGTTGAATCATAACTATGACTAGATGTGTGGAACGATAGAAATAGAGACACATGTTAAGAAAGGCAGAGGAAATTAATAGAGCTAGTGAAGTTGTTGGAAAGTAAGAAACTTGGACATGGAGAGAAGCAGCGTATCATACAAGCAGAGAATTTCGATAAAGTGGAAGATTTTACAAATATGGGGAATGAGAAATATCTGCAGATAGAGAAAATGCTAGAATATCATCAATTGCTAGGTTTTGATATTTTGTTATCCGCATCGAACCATATTTATTTAAATTGAACGACATGGAGAAATTGATTGTGCAGCTAACGCAGAGAATTTTGAATCTGCGGAATTTGATGAATTACAAGAAACTGAATACTTTTGCTTGACATAGAAACCAATTCTGTTGAAAAATATAGGAATGGAGATATCGAAGGCATAATTGACCAAAGAACATTGAAAAATGAGTAGTTTGTTAGAAATAGTTTTATTAATGTAGTTCAACAATAATAATTATTGGAGATGTAGAAATTGATTGAATTGAAGAAAGTCGTACAATCAGTGAACGAGCAGATGATACAAAGATAGAATTTGATGAAAATAGCAGATTTTGCAAAGTTTACGAGTATGTGATATCTGCTTATAGAGAAAATGCTTCAATATGTGTTATTGCTAGAACTGGAAAGTTTCATAGATACAGAGAGCCAAGTTTGATGAAACTGAAGAAATGGAGAAATTGAAGTTGCAAAGAATGCAGGCAAGCTGCAAATCAGCTCAATCTAAGAATTTACTGAAAAATAAGATTTTGCTCCATGCAGAGAACTAACTCTTACTAAATAGATACTGTAATTTAGAAATTGTAAGTTCAGTTGAATCATAACTATGTCTAGATGTGTGGAGCGAAAGAAATAAAGACACTTGTTTAGATAGGCAGAGGAAATTAATAGAGATAGTGAAGTTGTTGGAAAGTAAGAAACTTGTACACGGAGAGAAGCAGCAGATCCTACAAGCAGAGAATTTCGATAAACTGGAAGATTTTACAAATATGGGGAATGAGAAATATCTGCAGATAGAGAATTTTGAATCTGCGGAATTTGATGAATTACAAGAAACTGAATACTTTTGCTTGACATAGAAACCAATTCTGCTGAAAAATATAGGAATGGAGATATCGAAGGCATAATTCAACAAAGAACATTGAAAAATGAGTAGTTTGTTAGAAATAGTTCTATTTGTGAATTACAACAAGAAAAATTATTGGAGATGTAGAAATGATTGAATTGAAGAAAGCTGTACAATAAGTGAAAGATCATATGATACAAAGATAGAATTTAATGAACATAGGAGATTTTGCAAAGTGTAGTAATATGAGATATCTGCTTATAGTGAAAATGATTCAATATGTGTTATTGCTGGAACTGGAAAGTTTCATAGATACAGATTGCCAAGTTTGATGAAACTGAAGAAATGGAGAAATTGAAGTTGCAAAGAATGCAGGCAAGCTGCAAATCAGCTCAATCTAAGAATTTACTGAAAAATAAGACTTTGCTCGATGCAGAGAACTAACTCATAGATACTGTAATTTAGAAATAGTAAGTTCAGTTGAATCATAACTATGTCTAGATGTGTGGAGCGAATGAAATAAAGACACTTGTTTAGATAGGCAGAGGAAATTAATAGAGATAGTGAAGTTGTTGGAAAGTAAGAAACTTGTATATGGAAAGATCTTACAAGCAGAGAATGTCGATAAACTGGAAAATTTTACAAATATGGGGAATGAGAAATATCTGCAGTTAGAGAAAATGCTAGAATATCATCAATTGCTAGGTTTTGATATTTTGTTATCCGCATCGAACCATATTTATTTAAATTGAACGACATGGAGAAATTGATTGTGCAGCTAACGCAGAGAATTTTGAATCTGCGGAATTTGATGAAAATACCAGTTTTTGCAAAGTGTACGAATATGATGTATCTGCTTATAGAGAAAATGCTTCAAAATGTGTTATTGCTAGAAATGGAGAGTTTGACAGATACAGAGAGCCAAGTTTGATGAAACTGAAGAAATGGAGAAATTGAAGTTGCAAAGAATGCAGGCAAGCTGCAAATCAGCTCAATCTAAGAATTTACTGAAAAATAAGATTTTGCTCGATGCAGAGAACTAACTCTTACTAAATAGATACTGTAATTCAGAAATTGTAAGTTCAGTTGAATCATAACTATGTCTAGATGTGTGGAGCGAAAGAAATAAAGACACTTGTTTAGATAGGCAGAGGAAATTAATAGAGATAGTGAAGTTGTTGGAAAATAAGAAACTTGTACATGGAGAGAAGCAGCAGATCCTACAAGCAGAGAATTTCGATAAACTGGAAGATTTTACAAATATGGGGAATGAGAAATATCTGCAGATAGAGAATTTTGAAACTGCGGAATTTGATGAATTACAAGAAACTGAATACTTTTGCTTGACATAGAAACCAATTGTGCTGAAAAATATAGGAATGGAGATATCGAAGGCATAATTCAACAAAGAACATTGAAAAATGAGTAGTTTGTTAGAAATAGTTCTATTTGTGTATTACAACAAGAAAAATTATTGGAGATGTAGAAATTGATTGAATTGAAGAAAGCTGTACAATAAGTGAAAGATCATATGATACAAAGATAGAATTTAATGAACATAGGAGTTCATTAAAGATAGAATTTACTGAAAAATAAGATTTTGCTAGATGCAGAGAACTACTTTTACTGATACATATTGTAATTCAGAAATTGTAAGTTCAGTTGAATCATAACCACGTCTAGATGTGTGGATCGATAGAAATAGATGTTAAGAAAGGCAGAGGAAATTAATAGAGCTAGTGAAGTTGTTGGAAAGTAAGAAACTTGTACATGGAGAGAAGCAGCAGATCCTACAAGCAGAGAAGTTCGATAAACTGGAAGATTTTACAAATATGGGGAATGAGAAATATCTGCAGATAGAGAATTTTGAAACTGCGGAATTTGATGAATTACAAGAAACTGAATACTTTTGCTTGACAAAGAAACCAATTCTGCTGAAAAATATAGGAATGGAGATATTGAAGGCATAATTGACCAAAGAACATTGAAAAATGAGTAGTTTGTTAGAAATAGTTTTATTAATGTAGTTCAACAATAATAATTATTGGAGATGTAGAAATTGATTGAATTGAAGAAGGTTGTTCAATCAGTGAACGAGCAGATGATACAAAGATAGAATTTGATGAAAATAGCAGATTTTGCAAAGTTTACGAATATGTGATATCTGCTAATAGAGAAAATGCTTCAATATGTGTTATTGCTAGAACTGGAAAGTTTCATAGATACAGATTGCCAAGTTTGCTGAAACTGAAGAAATGGAGAAATTGAAGTTGCAAAGAATGCAGGCAAGCTGCAAATCAGCTCAATCTAAGAATTTACTGAAAAATAAGATTTTGCTCGATGCAGAGAACTAACTCTTATTAAATAGATACTGTAATTTAGAAATTGTAATGTCAGTTGAATCATAACTATGTCTAGATGAGTGGAGGGAAAGAAATAGAGACACTTGTTTAGATAGGCAGAGGAAATTAATAGAGATAGTGAAGTTGTTGGAAAGTAAGAAACTTGTATATGGAGAGGAGCAGCAGATCTTACAAGCAGAGAATGTCGATAAACTGGAAAATTTTACAAATATGGGGAATGAGAAATATCTGCAGATAGAGAAAATGCTAGAATATCATCAATTGCTAGGTTTTGATATTTTGTTATCCGCATCGAACCATGTTTGTTTAAATTGAGGGATATGGAGATTTGGATTGTGCAGCTAACGCAGAGAATTTTGAATCTGCAGAATTTGATGAATTACAAGAAAGTGAAGACTTTTGCTTGACATAGAAGCCAGAGCTGTTGAAAATTATAGGAATGGAGATATTGAAGGCATAATTCAACAAAGAACATTGAAAAATGTGTAGTTTGTTAGAAATAGTTCTATTTGTGTATTACAACAAGAAAAATTATTGGAGATTTAGAAATGATTGAATTGAAGAAAGCTGTACAATAAGTGAAAGATCATATGATACAAAGATAGAATTTAATGAACATAGGAGATTTTGCAAAGTGTAGTAATATGAGATATCTGCTTATAGTGAAAATGATTCAATATGTGTTATTGCTGGAACTGTAAAGTTTCATAGATAATGATTGCCAAGTTTAATGAAACTGAAGAAATGGAGAAATTGAAGTTGCAAAGAATGCAGGCAAGCTGCAAATCAGCTCAATCTAAGAATTTACTGAAAAATAAGATCTTGCTAGATGCAGAGAACTACTTTTACTGATAGATATTGTAATTCAGAAATTGTATTTTCAGTTGAATCATAACTATGACTAGATGTGTGGAACGATAGAAATAGAGACACATGTTAAGAAAGGCAGAGGAAATTAATAGAGCTAGTGAAGTTGTTGGAAAGTAAGAAACTTGGACATGGAGAGAAGCAGCGTATCATACAAGCAGAGAATTTCGATAAAGTGGAAGATTTTACAAATATGGGGAATGAGAAATATCTGCAGATAGAGAAAATGCTAGAATATCATCAATTGCTAGGTTTTGATATTTTGTTATCCGCATCGAACCATATTTATTTAAATTGAACGACATGGAGAAATTGATTGTGCAGCTAACGCAGAGAATTTTGAATCTGCGGAATTTGATGAATTACAAGAAACTGAATACTTTTGCTTGACATAGAAACCAATTCTGTTGAAAAATATAGGAATGGAGATATCGAAGGCATAATTGACCAAAGAACATTGAAAAATGAGTAGTTTGTTAGAAATAGTTTTATTAATGTAGTTCAACAATAATAATTATTGGAGATGTAGAAATTGATTGAATTGAAGAAAGTCGTACAATCAGTGAACGAGCAGATGATACAAAGATAGAATTTGATGAAAATAGCAGATTTTGCAAAGTTTACGAGTATGTGATATCTGCTTATAGAGAAAATGCTTCAATATGTGTTATTGCTAGAACTGGAAAGTTTCATAGATACAGAGAGCCAAGTTTGATGAAACTGAAGAAATGGAGAAATTGAAGTTGCAAAGAATGCAGGCAAGCTGCAAATCAGCTCAATCTAAGAATTTACTGAAAAATAAGATTTTGCTCCATGCAGAGAACTAACTCTTACTAAATAGATACTGTAATTTAGAAATTGTAAGTTCAGTTGAATCATAACTATGTCTAGATGTGTGGAGCGAAAGAAATAAAGACACTTGTTTAGATAGGCAGAGGAAATTAATAGAGATAGTGAAGTTGTTGGAAAGTAAGAAACTTGTACACGGAGAGAAGCAGCAGATCCTACAAGCAGAGAATTTCGATAAACTGGAAGATTTTACAAATATGGGGAATGAGAAATATCTGCAGATAGAGAATTTTGAATCTGCGGAATTTGATGAATTACAAGAAACTGAATACTTTTGCTTGACATAGAAACCAATTCTGCTGAAAAATATAGGAATGGAGATATCGAAGGCATAATTCAACAAAGAACATTGAAAAATGAGTAGTTTGTTAGAAATAGTTCTATTTGTGAATTACAACAAGAAAAATTATTGGAGATGTAGAAATGATTGAATTGAAGAAAGCTGTACAATAAGTGAAAGATCATATGATACAAAGATAGAATTTAATGAACATAGGAGATTTTGCAAAGTGTAGTAATATGAGATATCTGCTTATAGTGAAAATGATTCAATATGTGTTATTGCTGGAACTGGAAAGTTTCATAGATACAGATTGCCAAGTTTGATGAAACTGAAGAAATGGAGAAATTGAAGTTGCAAAGAATGCAGGCAAGCTGCAAATCAGCTCAATCTAAGAATTTACTGAAAAATAAGACTTTGCTCGATGCAGAGAACTAACTCATAGATACTGTAATTTAGAAATAGTAAGTTCAGTTGAATCATAACTATGTCTAGATGTGTGGAGCGAATGAAATAAAGACACTTGTTTAGATAGGCAGAGGAAATTAATAGAGATAGTGAAGTTGTTGGAAAGTAAGAAACTTGTATATGGAAAGATCTTACAAGCAGAGAATGTCGATAAACTGGAAAATTTTACAAATATGGGGAATGAGAAATATCTGCAGTTAGAGAAAATGCTAGAATATCATCAATTGCTAGGTTTTGATATTTTGTTATCCGCATCGAACCATATTTATTTAAATTGAACGACATGGAGAAATTGATTGTGCAGCTAACGCAGAGAATTTTGAATCTGCGGAATTTGATGAAAATACCAGTTTTTGCAAAGTGTACGAATATGATGTATCTGCTTATAGAGAAAATGCTTCAAAATGTGTTATTGCTAGAAATGGAGAGTTTGACAGATACAGAGAGCCAAGTTTGATGAAACTGAAGAAATGGAGAAATTGAAGTTGCAAAGAATGCAGGCAAGCTGCAAATCAGCTCAATCTAAGAATTTACTGAAAAATAAGATTTTGCTCGATGCAGAGAACTAACTCTTACTAAATAGATACTGTAATTCAGAAATTGTAAGTTCAGTTGAATCATAACTATGTCTAGATGTGTGGAGCGAAAGAAATAAAGACACTTGTTTAGATAGGCAGAGGAAATTAATAGAGATAGTGAAGTTGTTGGAAAATAAGAAACTTGTACATGGAGAGAAGCAGCAGATCCTACAAGCAGAGAATTTCGATAAACTGGAAGATTTTACAAATATGGGGAATGAGAAATATCTGCAGATAGAGAATTTTGAAACTGCGGAATTTGATGAATTACAAGAAACTGAATACTTTTGCTTGACATAGAAACCAATTGTGCTGAAAAATATAGGAATGGAGATATCGAAGGCATAATTCAACAAAGAACATTGAAAAATGAGTAGTTTGTTAGAAATAGTTCTATTTGTGTATTACAACAAGAAAAATTATTGGAGATGTAGAAATTGATTGAATTGAAGAAAGCTGTACAATAAGTGAAAGATCATATGATACAAAGATAGAATTTAATGAACATAGGAGTTCATTAAAGATAGAATTTACTGAAAAATAAGATTTTGCTAGATGCAGAGAACTACTTTTACTGATACATATTGTAATTCAGAAATTGTAAGTTCAGTTGAATCATAACCACGTCTAGATGTGTGGATCGATAGAAATAGATGTTAAGAAAGGCAGAGGAAATTAATAGAGCTAGTGAAGTTGTTGGAAAGTAAGAAACTTGTACATGGAGAGAAGCAGCAGATCCTACAAGCAGAGAAGTTCGATAAACTGGAAGATTTTACAAATATGGGGAATGAGAAATATCTGCAGATAGAGAATTTTGAAACTGCGGAATTTGATGAATTACAAGAAACTGAATACTTTTGCTTGACAAAGAAACCAATTCTGCTGAAAAATATAGGAATGGAGATATTGAAGGCATAATTGACCAAAGAACATTGAAAAATGAGTAGTTTGTTAGAAATAGTTCTATTTGTGTATTACAACAAGAAAAATTATTGGAGATTTAGAAATGATTGAATTGAAGAAAGCTGTACAATAAGTGAAAGATCATATGATACAAAGATAGAATTTAATGAACATAGGAGATTTTGCAAAGTGTAGTAATATGAGATATCTGCTTGACATAGAAGCCAGAGCTGTTGAAAATTATAGGAATGGAGATATTGAAGGCATAATTCAACAAAGAACATTGAAAAATGTGTAGTTTGTTAGAAATAGTTCTATTTGTGTATTACAACAAGAAAAATTATTGGAGATGTAGAAATGATTGAATTGAAGAAAGCTGTACAATAAGTGAAAGATCATATGATACAAAGATAGAATTTAATGAACATAGGAGATTTTGCAAAGTGTAGTAATATGAGATATCTGCTTATAGTGAAAATGATTCAATATGTGTTATTGCTGGAACTGTAAAGTTTCATAGATAATGATTGCCAAGTTTAATGAAACTGAAGAAATGGAGAAATTGAAGTTGCAAAGAATGCAGGCAAGCTGCAAATCAGCTCAATCTAAGAATTTACTGAAAAATAAGACTTTGCTCGATGCAGAGAACTAACTCATACTAAATAGATACTGTAATTTAGAAATTGTAAGTTCAGTTGAATCATAACTATGTCTAGATGTGTGGAGCGAAAGAAATAAAGACACTTGTTTAGATAGGCAGAGGAAATTAATAGAGATAGTGAAGTTGTTGGAAAGTAAGAAACTTGTAATATGGAGAGATCTTACAAGCAGAGAATGTCGATAAACTGGAAGATTTTACAAATATGGGGAATGAGAAATATCTGCAGATAGAGAAAATGCTAGAATATCATCAATTGCTAGGTTTTGATATTTTGTTATCCGCATCGAACCAGGTTTGTTTAAATTGAAGGGTATGGAGATATTGATTGTGCAGTTAACGCAGAGAATTTTGAATCTGCAGAATTTGATGAATTACAAGAAAGTGAAGACTTTTGCTTGACATAGAAGCCAGAGCTGTTGAAAATTATAGGAATGGAGATATCGAAGGCATAATTAAACAAATAACATTGAAAAATGTGTAGTTTGTTAGAAATAGTTCTATTTGTGTATTACAACAAGAAAAATTATTAGAGATTTAGAAATGATTGAATTGAAGAAAGCTGTACAATAAGTGAAAGATCATATGATACAAAGATAGAATTTGATGAACATAGGAGATTTTGCAAAGTGTAGTAATATGAGATATCTGCTTATAGAGAAAATGCTTCAATATGTGTTATTGCTAGAACTGGAAAGTTTCATAGATACAGATTGCCACGTTTGATGAAACTGAAGAAATGGAGAAATCGAAGTTGCAGAGGATGCAAGCAACCTGCAAATGAGCTCAATCTGAGAAATTACTGAAAAATAAGATCTTGCTAGATGCAGAGAACTACTTTTACTGATAGATATTGTAATTCAGAAATTGTATTTTCAGTTGAATCATAACTATGACTAGATGTGTGGAACGATAGAAATAGAGACACATGTTAAGAAAGGCAGAGGAAATTAATAGAGCTAGTGAAGTTGTTGGAAAGTAAGAAACTTGGACATGGAGAGAAGCAGCGTATCATACAAGCAGAGAATTTCGATAAAGTGGAAGATTTTACAAATATGGGGAATGAGAAATATCTGCAGATAGAGAAAATGCTAGAATATCATCAATTGCTAGGTTTTGATATTTTGTTATCCGCATCGAACCATATTTATTTAAATTGAACGACATGGAGAAATTGATTGTGCAGCTAACGCAGAGAATTTTGAATCTGCGGAATTTGATGAATTACAAGAAACTGAATACTTTTGCTTGACATAGAAACCAATTCTGTTGAAAAATATAGGAATGGAGATATCGAAGGCATAATTGACCAAAGAACATTGAAAAATGAGTAGTTTGTTAGAAATAGTTTTATTAATGTAGTTCAACAATAATAATTATTGGAGATGTAGAAATTGATTGAATTGAAGAAAGTCGTACAATCAGTGAACGAGCAGATGATACAAAGATAGAATTTGATGAAAATAGCAGATTTTGCAAAGTTTACGAGTATGTGATATCTGCTTATAGAGAAAATGCTTCAATATGTGTTATTGCTAGAACTGGAAAGTTTCATAGATACAGAGAGCCAAGTTTGATGAAACTGAAGAAATGGAGAAATTGAAGTTGCAAAGAATGCAGGCAAGCTGCAAATCAGCTCAATCTAAGAATTTACTGAAAAATAAGATTTTGCTCCATGCAGAGAACTAACTCTTACTAAATAGATACTGTAATTTAGAAATTGTAAGTTCAGTTGAATCATAACTATGTCTAGATGTGTGGAGCGAAAGAAATAAAGACACTTGTTTAGATAGGCAGAGGAAATTAATAGAGATAGTGAAGTTGTTGGAAAGTAAGAAACTTGTACACGGAGAGAAGCAGCAGATCCTACAAGCAGAGAATTTCGATAAACTGGAAGATTTTACAAATATGGGGAATGAGAAATATCTGCAGATAGAGAATTTTGAATCTGCGGAATTTGATGAATTACAAGAAACTGAATACTTTTGCTTGACATAGAAACCAATTCTGCTGAAAAATATAGGAATGGAGATATCGAAGGCATAATTCAACAAAGAACATTGAAAAATGAGTAGTTTGTTAGAAATAGTTCTATTTGTGAATTACAACAAGAAAAATTATTGGAGATGTAGAAATGATTGAATTGAAGAAAGCTGTACAATAAGTGAAAGATCATATGATACAAAGATAGAATTTAATGAACATAGGAGATTTTGCAAAGTGTAGTAATATGAGATATCTGCTTATAGTGAAAATGATTCAATATGTGTTATTGCTGGAACTGGAAAGTTTCATAGATACAGATTGCCAAGTTTGATGAAACTGAAGAAATGGAGAAATTGAAGTTGCAAAGAATGCAGGCAAGCTGCAAATCAGCTCAATCTAAGAATTTACTGAAAAATAAGACTTTGCTCGATGCAGAGAACTAACTCATAGATACTGTAATTTAGAAATAGTAAGTTCAGTTGAATCATAACTATGTCTAGATGTGTGGAGCGAATGAAATAAAGACACTTGTTTAGATAGGCAGAGGAAATTAATAGAGATAGTGAAGTTGTTGGAAAGTAAGAAACTTGTATATGGAAAGATCTTACAAGCAGAGAATGTCGATAAACTGGAAAATTTTACAAATATGGGGAATGAGAAATATCTGCAGTTAGAGAAAATGCTAGAATATCATCAATTGCTAGGTTTTGATATTTTGTTATCCGCATCGAACCATATTTATTTAAATTGAACGACATGGAGAAATTGATTGTGCAGCTAACGCAGAGAATTTTGAATCTGCGGAATTTGATGAAAATACCAGTTTTTGCAAAGTGTACGAATATGATGTATCTGCTTATAGAGAAAATGCTTCAAAATGTGTTATTGCTAGAAATGGAGAGTTTGACAGATACAGAGAGCCAAGTTTGATGAAACTGAAGAAATGGAGAAATTGAAGTTGCAAAGAATGCAGGCAAGCTGCAAATCAGCTCAATCTAAGAATTTACTGAAAAATAAGATTTTGCTCGATGCAGAGAACTAACTCTTACTAAATAGATACTGTAATTCAGAAATTGTAAGTTCAGTTGAATCATAACTATGTCTAGATGTGTGGAGCGAAAGAAATAAAGACACTTGTTTAGATAGGCAGAGGAAATTAATAGAGATAGTGAAGTTGTTGGAAAATAAGAAACTTGTACATGGAGAGAAGCAGCAGATCCTACAAGCAGAGAATTTCGATAAACTGGAAGATTTTACAAATATGGGGAATGAGAAATATCTGCAGATAGAGAATTTTGAAACTGCGGAATTTGATGAATTACAAGAAACTGAATACTTTTGCTTGACATAGAAACCAATTGTGCTGAAAAATATAGGAATGGAGATATCGAAGGCATAATTCAACAAAGAACATTGAAAAATGAGTAGTTTGTTAGAAATAGTTCTATTTGTGTATTACAACAAGAAAAATTATTGGAGATGTAGAAATTGATTGAATTGAAGAAAGCTGTACAATAAGTGAAAGATCATATGATACAAAGATAGAATTTAATGAACATAGGAGTTCATTAAAGATAGAATTTACTGAAAAATAAGATTTTGCTAGATGCAGAGAACTACTTTTACTGATACATATTGTAATTCAGAAATTGTAAGTTCAGTTGAATCATAACCACGTCTAGATGTGTGGATCGATAGAAATAGATGTTAAGAAAGGCAGAGGAAATTAATAGAGCTAGTGAAGTTGTTGGAAAGTAAGAAACTTGTACATGGAGAGAAGCAGCAGATCCTACAAGCAGAGAAGTTCGATAAACTGGAAGATTTTACAAATATGGGGAATGAGAAATATCTGCAGATAGAGAATTTTGAAACTGCGGAATTTGATGAATTACAAGAAACTGAATACTTTTGCTTGACAAAGAAACCAATTCTGCTGAAAAATATAGGAATGGAGATATTGAAGGCATAATTGACCAAAGAACATTGAAAAATGAGTAGTTTGTTAGAAATAGTTTTATTAATGTAGTTCAACAATAATAATTATTGGAGATGTAGAAATTGATTGAATTGAAGAAGGTTGTTCAATCAGTGAACGAGCAGATGATACAAAGATAGAATTTGATGAAAATAGCAGATTTTGCAAAGTTTACGAATATGTGATATCTGCTAATAGAGAAAATGCTTCAATATGTGTTATTGCTAGAACTGGAAAGTTTCATAGATACAGATTGCCAAGTTTGCTGAAACTGAAGAAATGGAGAAATTGAAGTTGCAAAGAATGCAGGCAAGCTGCAAATCAGCTCAATCTAAGAATTTACTGAAAAATAAGATTTTGCTCGATGCAGAGAACTAACTCTTATTAAATAGATACTGTAATTTAGAAATTGTAATGTCAGTTGAATCATAACTATGTCTAGATGAGTGGAGGGAAAGAAATAGAGACACTTGTTTAGATAGGCAGAGGAAATTAATAGAGATAGTGAAGTTGTTGGAAAGTAAGAAACTTGTATATGGAGAGGAGCAGCAGATCTTACAAGCAGAGAATGTCGATAAACTGGAAAATTTTACAAATATGGGGAATGAGAAATATCTGCAGATAGAGAAAATGCTAGAATATCATCAATTGCTAGGTTTTGATATTTTGTTATCCGCATCGAACCATGTTTGTTTAAATTGAAGGATATGGAGATTTGGATTGTGCAGCTAACGCAGAGAATTTTGAATCTGCAGAATTTGATGAATTACAAGAAAGTGAAGACTTTTGCTTGACATAGAAGCCAGAGCTGTTGAAAATTATAGGAATGGAGATATTGAAGGCATAATTCAACAAAGAACATTGAAAAATGTGTAGTTTGTTAGAAATAGTTCTATTTGTGTATTACAACAAGAAAAATTATTGGAGATTTAGAAATGATTGAATTGAAGAAAGCTGTACAATAAGTGAAAGATCATATGATACAAAGATAGAATTTAATGAACATAGGAGATTTTGCAAAGTGTAGTAATATGAGATATCTGCTTATAGTGAAAATGATTCAATATGTGTTATTGCTGGAACTGTAAAGTTTCATAGATAATGATTGCCAAGTTTAATGAAACTGAAGAAATGGAGAAATTGAAGTTGCAAAGAATGCAGGCAAGCTGCAAATCAGCTCAATCTAAGAATTTACTGAAAAATAAGATCTTGCTAGATGCAGAGAACTACTTTTACTGATAGATATTGTAATTCAGAAATTGTATTTTCAGTTGAATCATAACTATGACTAGATGTGTGGAACGATAGAAATAGAGACACATGTTAAGAAAGGCAGAGGAAATTAATAGAGCTAGTGAAGTTGTTGGAAAGTAAGAAACTTGGACATGGAGAGAAGCAGCGTATCATACAAGCAGAGAATTTCGATAAAGTGGAAGATTTTACAAATATGGGGAATGAGAAATATCTGCAGATAGAGAAAATGCTAGAATATCATCAATTGCTAGGTTTTGATATTTTGTTATCCGCATCGAACCATATTTATTTAAATTGAACGACATGGAGAAATTGATTGTGCAGCTAACGCAGAGAATTTTGAATCTGCGGAATTTGATGAATTACAAGAAACTGAATACTTTTGCTTGACATAGAAACCAATTCTGTTGAAAAATATAGGAATGGAGATATCGAAGGCATAATTGACCAAAGAACATTGAAAAATGAGTAGTTTGTTAGAAATAGTTTTATTAATGTAGTTCAACAATAATAATTATTGGAGATGTAGAAATTGATTGAATTGAAGAAAGTCGTACAATCAGTGAACGAGCAGATGATACAAAGATAGAATTTGATGAAAATAGCAGATTTTGCAAAGTTTACGAGTATGTGATATCTGCTTATAGAGAAAATGCTTCAATATGTGTTATTGCTAGAACTGGAAAGTTTCATAGATACAGAGAGCCAAGTTTGATGAAACTGAAGAAATGGAGAAATTGAAGTTGCAAAGAATGCAGGCAAGCTGCAAATCAGCTCAATCTAAGAATTTACTGAAAAATAAGATTTTGCTCCATGCAGAGAACTAACTCTTACTAAATAGATACTGTAATTTAGAAATTGTAAGTTCAGTTGAATCATAACTATGTCTAGATGTGTGGAGCGAAAGAAATAAAGACACTTGTTTAGATAGGCAGAGGAAATTAATAGAGATAGTGAAGTTGTTGGAAAGTAAGAAACTTGTACACGGAGAGAAGCAGCAGATCCTACAAGCAGAGAATTTCGATAAACTGGAAGATTTTACAAATATGGGGAATGAGAAATATCTGCAGATAGAGAATTTTGAATCTGCGGAATTTGATGAATTACAAGAAACTGAATACTTTTGCTTGACATAGAAACCAATTCTGCTGAAAAATATAGGAATGGAGATATCGAAGGCATAATTCAACAAAGAACATTGAAAAATGAGTAGTTTGTTAGAAATAGTTCTATTTGTGAATTACAACAAGAAAAATTATTGGAGATGTAGAAATGATTGAATTGAAGAAAGCTGTACAATAAGTGAAAGATCATATGATACAAAGATAGAATTTAATGAACATAGGAGATTTTGCAAAGTGTAGTAATATGAGATATCTGCTTATAGTGAAAATGATTCAATATGTGTTATTGCTGGAACTGGAAAGTTTCATAGATACAGATTGCCAAGTTTGATGAAACTGAAGAAATGGAGAAATTGAAGTTGCAAAGAATGCAGGCAAGCTGCAAATCAGCTCAATCTAAGAATTTACTGAAAAATAAGACTTTGCTCGATGCAGAGAACTAACTCATAGATACTGTAATTTAGAAATAGTAAGTTCAGTTGAATCATAACTATGTCTAGATGTGTGGAGCGAATGAAATAAAGACACTTGTTTAGATAGGCAGAGGAAATTAATAGAGATAGTGAAGTTGTTGGAAAGTAAGAAACTTGTATATGGAAAGATCTTACAAGCAGAGAATGTCGATAAACTGGAAAATTTTACAAATATGGGGAATGAGAAATATCTGCAGTTAGAGAAAATGCTAGAATATCATCAATTGCTAGGTTTTGATATTTTGTTATCCGCATCGAACCATATTTATTTAAATTGAACGACATGGAGAAATTGATTGTGCAGCTAACGCAGAGAATTTTGAATCTGCGGAATTTGATGAAAATACCAGTTTTTGCAAAGTGTACGAATATGATGTATCTGCTTATAGAGAAAATGCTTCAAAATGTGTTATTGCTAGAAATGGAGAGTTTGACAGATACAGAGAGCCAAGTTTGATGAAACTGAAGAAATGGAGAAATTGAAGTTGCAAAGAATGCAGGCAAGCTGCAAATCAGCTCAATCTAAGAATTTACTGAAAAATAAGATTTTGCTCGATGCAGAGAACTAACTCTTACTAAATAGATACTGTAATTCAGAAATTGTAAGTTCAGTTGAATCATAACTATGTCTAGATGTGTGGAGCGAAAGAAATAAAGACACTTGTTTAGATAGGCAGAGGAAATTAATAGAGATAGTGAAGTTGTTGGAAAATAAGAAACTTGTACATGGAGAGAAGCAGCAGATCCTACAAGCAGAGAATTTCGATAAACTGGAAGATTTTACAAATATGGGGAATGAGAAATATCTGCAGATAGAGAATTTTGAAACTGCGGAATTTGATGAATTACAAGAAACTGAATACTTTTGCTTGACATAGAAACCAATTGTGCTGAAAAATATAGGAATGGAGATATCGAAGGCATAATTCAACAAAGAACATTGAAAAATGAGTAGTTTGTTAGAAATAGTTCTATTTGTGTATTACAACAAGAAAAATTATTGGAGATGTAGAAATTGATTGAATTGAAGAAAGCTGTACAATAAGTGAAAGATCATATGATACAAAGATAGAATTTAATGAACATAGGAGTTCATTAAAGATAGAATTTACTGAAAAATAAGATTTTGCTAGATGCAGAGAACTACTTTTACTGATACATATTGTAATTCAGAAATTGTAAGTTCAGTTGAATCATAACCACGTCTAGATGTGTGGATCGATAGAAATAGATGTTAAGAAAGGCAGAGGAAATTAATAGAGCTAGTGAAGTTGTTGGAAAGTAAGAAACTTGTACATGGAGAGAAGCAGCAGATCCTACAAGCAGAGAAGTTCGATAAACTGGAAGATTTTACAAATATGGGGAATGAGAAATATCTGCAGATAGAGAATTTTGAAACTGCGGAATTTGATGAATTACAAGAAACTGAATACTTTTGCTTGACAAAGAAACCAATTCTGCTGAAAAATATAGGAATGGAGATATTGAAGGCATAATTGACCAAAGAACATTGAAAAATGAGTAGTTTGTTAGAAATAGTTTTATTAATGTAGTTCAACAATAATAATTATTGGAGATGTAGAAATTGATTGAATTGAAGAAGGTTGTTCAATCAGTGAACGAGCAGATGATACAAAGATAGAATTTGATGAAAATAGCAGATTTTGCAAAGTTTACGAATATGTGATATCTGCTAATAGAGAAAATGCTTCAATATGTGTTATTGCTAGAACTGGAAAGTTTCATAGATACAGATTGCCAAGTTTGCTGAAACTGAAGAAATGGAGAAATTGAAGTTGCAAAGAATGCAGGCAAGCTGCAAATCAGCTCAATCTAAGAATTTACTGAAAAATAAGATTTTGCTCGATGCAGAGAACTAACTCTTATTAAATAGATACTGTAATTTAGAAATTGTAATGTCAGTTGAATCATAACTATGTCTAGATGAGTGGAGGGAAAGAAATAGAGACACTTGTTTAGATAGGCAGAGGAAATTAATAGAGATAGTGAAGTTGTTGGAAAGTAAGAAACTTGTATATGGAGAGGAGCAGCAGATCTTACAAGCAGAGAATGTCGATAAACTGGAAAATTTTACAAATATGGGGAATGAGAAATATCTGCAGATAGAGAAAATGCTAGAATATCATCAATTGCTAGGTTTTGATATTTTGTTATCCGCATCGAACCATGTTTGTTTAAATTGAGGGATATGGAGATTTGGATTGTGCAGCTAACGCAGAGAATTTTGAATCTGCAGAATTTGATGAATTACAAGAAAGTGAAGACTTTTGCTTGACATAGAAGCCAGAGCTGTTGAAAATTATAGGAATGGAGATATTGAAGGCATAATTCAACAAAGAACATTGAAAAATGTGTAGTTTGTTAGAAATAGTTCTATTTGTGTATTACAACAAGAAAAATTATTGGAGATGTAGAAATGATTGAATTGAAGAAAGCTGTACAATAAGTGAAAGATCATATGATACAAAGATAGAATTTAATGAACATAGGAGATTTTGCAAAGTGTAGTAATATGAGATATCTGCTTATAGTGAAAATGATTCAATATGTGTTATTGCTGGAACTGTAAAGTTTCATAGATAATGATTGCCAAGTTTAATGAAACTGAAGAAATGGAGAAATTGAAGTTGCAAAGAATGCAGGCAAGCTGCAAATCAGCTCAATCTAAGAATTTACTGAAAAATAAGACTTTGCTCGATGCAGAGAACTAACTCATACTAAATAGATACTGTAATTTAGAAATTGTAAGTTCAGTTGAATCATAACTATGTCTAGATGTGTGGAGCGAAAGAAATAAAGACACTTGTTTAGATAGGCAGAGGAAATTAATAGAGATAGTGAAGTTGTTGGAAAGTAAGAAACTTGTATATGGAGAGATCTTACAAGCAGAGAATGTCGATAAACTGGAAGATTTTACAAATATGGGGAATGAGAAATATCTGCAGATAGAGAAAATGCTAGAATATCATCAATTGCTAGGTTTTGATATTTTGTTATCCGCATCGAACCAGGTTTGTTTAAATTGAAGGATATGGAGATATTGATTGTGCAGTTAACGCAGAGAATTTTGAATCTGCAGAATTTGATGAATTACAAGAAAGTGAAGACTTTTGCTTGACATAGAAGCCAGAGCTGTTGAAAATTATAGGAATGGAGATATTGAAGGCATAATTAAACAAATAACATTGAAAAATGTGTAGTTTGTTAGAAATAGTTCTATTTGTGTATTACAACAAGAAAAATTATTGGAGATTTAGAAATGATTGAATTGAAGAAAGCTGTACAATAAGTGAAAGATCATATGATACAAAGATAGAATTTGATGAACATAGGAGATTTTGCAAAGTGTAGTAATATGAGATATCTGCTTATAGAGAAAATGCTTCAATATGTGTTATTGCTAGAACTGGAAAGTTTCATAGATACAGAGAGCCAAGTTTGATGAAACTGAAGAAATGGAGAAATTGAAGTTGCAGAGGATGCAAGCAACCTGCAAATGAGCTCAATCTGAGAAATTACTGAAAAATAAGATCTTGCTAGATGCAGAGAACTACTTTTACTGATAGATATTGTAATTCAGAAATTGTATTTTCAGTTGAATCATAACTATGACTAGATGTGTGGATCGATAGAAATAGAGACACATGTTAAGAAAGGCAGAGGAAATTAATAGAGCTAGTGAAGTTGTTGGAAAGTAAGAAACTTGTACATGGAGAGAAGCAGCAGATCCTACAAGCAGAGAATTTCGATAAACTGGAAGATTTTACAAATATGGGGAATGAGAAATATCTGCAGATAGAGAAAATGCTAGAATATCATCAATTGCTAGGTTTTGATATTTTGTTATCCGCATCGAACCATATTTATTTAAATTGAACGACATGGAGAAATTGATTGTGCAGCTAACGCAGAGAATTTTGAATCTGCGGAATTTGATGAATTACAAGAAACTGAATACTTTTGCTTGACATAGAAACCAATTCTGTTGAAAAATATAGGAATGGAGATATCGAAGGCATAATTGACCAAAGAACATTGAAAAATGAGTAGTTTGTTAGAAATAGTTTTATTAATGTAGTTCAACAATAATAATTATTGGAGATGTAGAAATTGATTGAATTGAAGAAAGTTGTACAATCAGTGAACGAGCAGATGATACAAAGATAGAATTTGATGAAAATAGCAGATTTTGCAAAGTTTACGAATATGTGATATCTGCTTATAGAGAAAATGCTTCAATATGTGTTATTGCTAGAACTGGAAAGTTTCATAGATACAGATTGCCAAGTTTGCTGAAACTGAAGAAATGGAGAAATTGAAGTTGCAAAGAATGCAGGCAAGCTGCAAATCAGCTCAATCTAAGAATTTACTGAAAAATAAGACTTTGCTCGATGCAGAGAACTAACTCATACTAAATAGATACTGTAATTTAGAAATTGTAAGTTCAGTTGAATCATAACTATGTTTAGATGTGTGGAGCGAAGGAAATAAAGACACTTGTTTAGATAGGCAGAGGAAATTAATAGAGATAGTGAAGTTGTTCGAAAGTAAGAAACTTGTATATGGAGAGATCTTACAAGCAGAGAATGTCGATAAACTGGAAGATTTTACAAATATGGGGAATGAGAAATATCTGCAGATAGAGAAAATGCTAGAATATCATCAATTGCTAGGTTTTGATATTTTGTTATCCGCATCGAACCAGGTTTGTTTCAATTGAAGGATATGGAGATATTGATTGTGCAGTTAACGCAGAGAATTTTGAATCTGCAGAATTTGATGAATTACAAGAAAGTGAAGACTTTTGCTTGACATAGAAGCCAGAGCTGTTGAAAATTATAGGAATGGAGATATTGAAGGCATAATTAAACAAATAACATTGAAAAATGTGTATTTTGTTAGAAATAGTTCTATTTGTGTATTACAACAAGAAAAATTATTGGAGATTTAGAAATGATTGAATTGAAGAAAGCTGTACAATAAGTGAACGATCATATGATACAAAGATAGAATTTGATGAACATAGGAGATTTTGCAAAGTGTAGTAATATGAGATATCTGCTTATAGAGAAAATGCTTCAATATGTGTTATTGCTAGAACTGGAAAGTTTCATAGATACAGAGAGCCAAGTTTGATGAAACTGAAGAAATGGAGAAATTGAAGTTGCAGAGGATGCAAGCAACCTGCAAATGAGCTCAATCTGAGAAATTACTGAAAAATAAGATCTTGCTAGATGCAGAGAACTACTTTTACTGATAGATATTGTAATTCAGAAATTGTATTTTCAGTTGAATCATAACTATGACTAGATGTGTGGATCGATAGAAATAGAGACACATGTTAAGAAAGGCAGAGGAAATTAATAGAGCTAGTGAAGTTGTTGGAAAGTAAGAAACTTGTACATGGAGAGAAGCAGCAGATCCTACAAGCAGAGAATTTCGATAAACTGGAAGATTTTACAAATATGGGGAATGAGAAATATCTGCAGATAGAGAAAATGCTGGAATATCATCAATTGCTAGGTTTTGATATTTTGTTATCCGCATCGAACCATATTTATTTAAATTGAACGACATGGAGAAATTGATTGTGCAGCTAACGCAGAGAATTTTGAATCTGCGGAATTTGATGAATTACAAGAAACTGAATACTTTTGCTTGACATAGAAACCAATTCTCTTGAAAAATATAGGAATGGAGATATCGAAGGCATAATTGACCAAAGAACATTGAGAAATGAGTAGTTTGTTAGAAATAGTTTTATTAATGTAGTTCAACAATAATAATTATTGGAGATGTAGAAATTGATTGAATTGAAGAAGGTTGTACAATCAGTGAACGAGCAGATGATACAAAGATAGAATTTGATGAAAATAGCAGATTTTGCAAAGTTTACGAATATGTGATATCTGCTTATAGAGAAAATGCTTCAATATGTGTTATTGCTAGAACTGGAAAGTTTCATAGATACAGATTGTCAAGTTTGCTGAAACTGAAGAAATGGAGAAATTGAAGTTGCAAAGAATGCAGGCAAGCTGCAAATCAGCTCAATCTAAGAATTTACTGAAAAATAAGATTTTGCTCGATGCAGAGAACTAACTCTTATTAAATAGATACTGTAATTTAGAAATTGTAATGTCAGTTGAATCATAACTATGTTTAGATGAGTGGAGGGAAAGAAATAGAGACACTTGTTTAGATAGGCAGAGGAAATTAATAGAGATAGTGAAGTTGTTGGAAAGTAAGAAACTTGTATATGGAGAGGAGCAGCAGATCTTACAAGCAGAGAATGTCGATAAACTGGAAGATTTTACAAATATGGGGAATGAGAAATATCTGCAGATAGAGAAAATGCTAGAATATCATCAATTGCTAGGTTTTGATATTTTGTTATCCGCATCGAACCATGTTTGTTTAAATTGAGGGATATGGAGATTTGGATTGTGCAGCTAACGCAGAGAATTTTGAATCTGCAGAATTTGATGAATTACAAGAAAGTGAAGACTTTTGCTTGACATAGAAGCCAGAGCTGTTGAAAGTTATAGGAATGGAGATATTGAAGGCATAATTCAACAAAGAACATTGAAAAATGTGTAGTTTGTTAGAAATAGTTCTATTTGTGTATTACAACAAGAAAAATTATTGGAGATTTAGAAATGATTGAATTGAAGAAAGCTGTACAATAAGTGAAAGATCATATGATACAAAGATAGAATTTAATGAACATAGGAGATTTTGCAAAGTGTAGTAATATGAGATATCTGCTTATAGTGAAAATGATTCAATATGTGTTATTGCTGGAACTGTAAAGTTTCATAGATAATGATTGCCAAGTTTGATGAAACTGAAGAAATGGAGAAATTGAAGTTGCAAAGAATGCAGGCAAGCTGCAAATCAGCTCAATCTAAGAATTTACTGAAAAATAAGATCTTGCTAGATGCAGAGAACTACTTTTACTGATAGATATTGTAATTCAGAAATTGTATTTTCAGTTGAATCATAACTATGACTAGATGTGTGGATCGATAGAAATAGAGACACATGTTAAGAAAGGCAGAGGAAATTAATAGAGCTAGTGAAGTTGTTGGAAAGTAAGAAACTTGTACATGGAGAGAAGCAGCAGATCCTACAAGCAGAGAATTTCGATAAACTGGAAGATTTTACAAATATGGGGAATGAGAAATATCTGCAGATAGAGAAAATGCTGGAATATCATCAATTGCTAGGTTTTGATATTTTGTTATCCGCATCGAACCATATTTATTTAAATTGAACGACATGGAGAAATTGATTGTGCAGCTAACGCAGAGAATTTTGAATCTGCGGAATTTGATGAATTACAAGAAACTGAATACTTTTGCTTGACATAGAAACCAATTCTCTTGAAAAATATAGGAATGGAGATATCGAAGGCATAATTGACCAAAGAACATTGAGAAATGAGTAGTTTGTTAGAAATAGTTTTATTAATGTAGTTCAACAATAATAATTATTGGAGATGTAGAAATTGATTGAATTGAAGAAGGTTGTACAATCAGTGAACGAGCAGATGATACAAAGATAGAATTTGATGAAAATAGCAGATTTTGCAAAGTTTACGAATATGTGATATCTGCTTATAGAGAAAATGCTTCAATATGTGTTATTGCTAGAACTGGAAAGTTTCATAGATACAGATTGCCAAGTTTGCTGAAACTGAAGAAATGGAGAAATTGAAGTTGCAAAGAATGCAGGCAAGCTGCAAATCAGCTCAATCTAAGAATTTACTGAAAAATAAGATTTTGCTCGATGCAGAGAACTAACTCTTATTAAATAGATACTGTAATTTAGAAATTGTAATGTCAGTTGAATCATAACTATGTCTAGATGAGTGGAGGGAAAGAAATAGAGACACTTGTTTAGATAGGCAGAGGAAATTAATAGAGATAGTGAAGTTGTTGGAAAGTAAGAAACTTGTATATGGAGAGGAGCAGCAGATCTTACAAGCAGAGAATGTCGATAAACTGGAAGATTTTACAAATATGGGGAATGAGAAATATCTGCAGATAGAGAAAATGCTAGAATATCATCAATTGCTAGGTTTTGATATTTTGTTATCCGCATCGAACCATGTTTGTTTAAATTGAGGGATATGGAGATTTGGATTGTGCAGCTAACGCAGAGAATTTTGAATCTGCAGAATTTGATGAATTACAAGAAAGTGAAGACTTTTGCTTGACATAGAAGCCAGAGCTGTTGAAAATTATAGGAATGGAGATATTGAAGGCATAATTCAACAAAGAACATTGAAAAATGTGTAGTTTGTTAGAAATAGTTCTATTTGTGTATTACAACAAGAAAAATTATTGGAGATGTAGAAATGATTGAATTGAAGAAAGCTATACAATAAGTGAAAGATCATATGATACAAAGATAGAATTTAATGAACATAGGAGATTTTGCAAAGTGTAGTAATATGAGATATCTGCTTATAGTGAAAATGATTCAATATGTGTTATTGCTGGAACTGTAAAGTTTCATAGATAATGATTGCCAAGTTTGATGAAACTGAAGAAATGGAGAAATTGAAGTTGCAAAGAATGCAGGCAAGCTGCAAATCAGCTCAATCTAAGAATTTACTGAAAAATAAGACTTTGCTCGATGCAGAGAACTAACTCATACTAAATAGATACTGTAATTTAGAAATTGTAAGTTCAGTTGAATCATAACTATGTTTAGATGTGTGGAGCGAAAGAAATAAAGACACTTGTTTAGATAGGCAGAGGAAATTAATAGAGATAGTGAAGTTGTTGGAAAGTAAGAAACTTGTATATGGAGAGGAGCAGCAGATCTTACAAGCAGAGAATGTCGATAAACTGGAAGATTTTACAAATATGGGGAATGAGAAATATCTGCAGATAGAGAAAATGCTAGAATATCATCAATTGCTAGGTTTTGATATTTTGTTATCCGCATCGAACCAGGTTTGTTTAAATTGAAGGATATGGAGATATTGATTGTGCAGTTAACGCAGAGAATTTTGAATCTGCAGAATTTGATGAATTACAAGAAAGTGAAGACTTTTGCTTGACATAGAAGCCAGAGCTGTTGAAAATTATAGGAATGGAGATATTGAAGGCATAATTAAACAAATAACATTGGAAAATGTGTAGTTTGTTAGAAATAGTTCTATTTGTGTATTACAACAAGAAAAATTATTGGAGATTTAGAAATGATTGAATTGAAGAAAGCTGTACAATAAGTGAAAGATCATATGATACAAAGATAGAATTTGATGAACATAGGAGATTTTGCAAAGTGTAGTAATATGAGATATCTGCTTATAGAGAAAATGCTTCAATATGTGTTATTGCTAGAACTGGAAAGTTTCATAGATACAGAGAGCCAAGTTTGATGAAACTGAAGAAATGGAGAAATTGAAGTTGCAGAGGATGCAAGCAACCTGCAAATGAGCTCAATCTGAGAAATTACTGAAAAATAAGATCTTGCTAGATGCAGAGAACTACTTTTACTGATAGATATTGTAATTCAGAAATTGTATTTTCAGTTGAATCATAACTATGACTAGATGTGTGGATCGATAGAAATAGAGACACATGTTAAGAAAGGCAGAGGAAATTAATAGAGCTAGTGAAGTTGTTGGAAAGTAAGAAACTTGTACATGGAGAGAAGCAGCAGATCCTACAAGCAGAGAATTTCGATAAACTGGAAGATTTTACAAATATGGGGAATGAGAAATATCTGCAGATAGAGAAAATGCTAGAATATCATCAATTGCTAGGTTTTGATATTTTGTTATCCGCATCGAACCATATTTATTTAAATTGAACGACATGGAGAAATTGATTGTGCAGCTAACGCAGAGAATTTTGAATCTGCGGAATTTGATGAATTACAAGAAACTGAATACTTTTGCTTGACATAGAAACCAATTCTGTTGAAAAATATAGGAATGGAGATATCGAAGGTATAATTGACCAAAGAACATTGAAAAATGAGTAGTTTGTTAGAAATAGTTTTATTAATGTAGTTCAACAATAATAATTATTGGAGATGTAGAAATTGATTGAATTGAAGAAAGTTGTACAATCAGTGAACGAGCAGATGATACAAAGATAGAATTTGATGAAAATAGCAGATTTTGCAAAGTTTACGAATATGTGATATCTGCTTATAGAGAAAATGCTTCAATATGTGTTATTGCTAGAACTGGAAAGTTTCATAGATACAGATTGCCAAGTTTGCTGAAACTGAAGAAATGGAGAAATTGAAGTTGCAAAGAATGCAGGCAAGCTGCAAATCAGCTCAATCTAAGAATTTACTGAAAAATAAGACTTTGCTCGATGCAGAGAACTAACTCATACTAAATAGATACTGTAATTTAGAAATTGTAAGTTCAGTTGAATCATAACTATGTTTAGATGTGTGGAGCGAAGGAAATAAAGACACTTGTTTAGATAGGCAGAGGAAATTAATAGAGATAGTGAAGTTGTTGGAAAGTAAGAAACTTGTATATGGAGAGATCTTACAAGCAGAGAATGTCGATAAACTGGAAGATTTTACAAATATGGGGAATGAGAAATATCTGCAGATAGAGAAAATGCTAGAATATCATCAATTGCTAGGTTTTGATATTTTGTTATCCGCACCGAACCAGGTTTGTTTAAATTGAAGGATATGGAGATATTGATTGTGCAGTTAACGCAGAGAATTTTGAATCTGCAGAATTTGATGAATTACAAGAAAGTGAAGACTTTTGCTTGACATAGAAGCCAGAGCTGTTGAAAATTATAGGAATGGAGATATTGAAGGCATAATTAAACAAATAACATTGGAAAATGTGTAGTTTGTTAGAAATAGTTCTATTTGTGTATTACAACAAGAAAAATTATTGGAGATTTAGAAATGATTGAATTGAAGAAAGCTGTACAATAAGTGAAAGATCATATGATACAAAGATAGAATTTGATGAACATAGGAGATTTTGCAAAGTGTAGTAATATGAGATATCTGCTTATAGAGAAAATGCTTCAACATGTGTTATTGCTAGAACTGGAAAGTTTCATAGATACAGAGAGCCAAGTTTGATGAAACTGAAGAAATGGAGAAATTGAAGTTGCAGAGGATGCAAGCAACCTGCAAATGAGCTCAATCTGAGAAATTACTGAAAAATAAGATCTTGCTAGATGCAGAGAACTACTTTTACTGATAGATATTGTAATTCAGAAATTGTATTTTCAGTTGAATCATAACTATGACTAGATGTGTGGATCGATAGAAATAGAGACACATGTTAAGAAAGGCAGAGGAAATTAATAGAGCTAGTGAAGTTGTTGGAAAGTAAGAAACTTGTACATGGAGAGAAGCAGCAGATCCTACAAGCAGAGAATTTCGATAAACTGGAAGATTTTACAAATATGGGGAATGAGAAATATCTGCAGATAGAGAAAATGCTAGAATATCATCAATTGCTAGGTTTTGATATTTTGTTATCCGCATCGAACCATATTTATTTAAATTGAACGACATGGAGAAATTGATTGTGCAGCTAACGCAGAGAATTTTGAATCTGCGGAATTTGATGAATTACAAGAAACTGAATACTTTTGCTTGACATAGAAACCAATTCTGTTGAATAATATAGGAATGGAGATATCGAAGGCATAATTGACCAAAGAACATTGAAAAATGAGTAGTTTGTTAGAAATAGTTTTATTAATGTAGTTCAACAATAATAATTATTGGAGATGTAGAAATTGATTGAAATGAAGAAAGTTGTACAATCAGTGAACGAGCAGATGATACAAAGATAGAATTTGATGAAAATAGCAGATTTTGCAAAGTTTACGAATATGTGATATCTGCTTATAGTGAAAATGATTCAATATGTGTTATTGCTGGAACTGGAAAGTTTCATAGATACAGATTGCCAAGTTTGATGAAACTGAAGAAATGGAGAAATTGAAGTGGCAAAGAATGCAGGCAAGCTGCAAATCAATTCAATCTAAGAATTTACTGAAAAATAAGACTTTGCTCGATGCAGAGAACGAACTCATACTAAATAGATACTGTAATTTAGAAATTGTAAGTTCAGTTGAATCATAACTATGTTTAGATGTGTGGAGCGAAGGAAATAAAGACACTTGTTTAGATAGGCAGAGGAAATTAATAGAGATAGTGAAGTTGTTGGAAAGTAAGAAACTTGTATATGGAGAGATCTTACAAGCAGAGAATGTCGATAAACTGTAAGATTTTACAAATATGGGGAATGAGAAATATCTGCAGATAGAGAAAATGCTAGAATATCATCAATTGCTAGGTTTTGATATTTTGTTATCCGTATCGAACCATATTTATTTAAATTAAACGACATGGAGAAATTGATTGTGCAGCTAACGCAGAGAATTTTGAATCTGCGGAATTTGATGAATTACAAGAAACTGAATACTTTTGCTTGACATAGAAACCAATTCTGTTGAAAAATATAGGAATGGTGATATCGAAGGCATAATTGACCAAAGAACATTGAAAAATGAGTAGTTTGTTAGAAATAGTTTTATTAATGTAGTTCAACAATAATAATTATTGGAGATGTAGAAATTGATTGAATTGAAGAAAGTTGTACAATCAGTGAACGAGCAGATGATACAAAGATAGAATTTGATGAAAATAGCAGATTTTGCAAAGTTTACGAATATGTGATATCTGCTTATAGAGAAAATGCTTCAATATGTGTTATTGCTAGAACTGGAAAGTTTCATAGATACAGATTGCCAAGTTTGCTGAAACTGAAGAAATGGAGAAATTGAAGTTGCAAAGAATGCAGGCAAGCTGCAAATCAGCTCAATCTAAGAATTTACTGAAAAATAAGATTTTGCTCGATGCAGAGAACTAACTCTTATTAAATAGATACTGTAATTTAGAAATTGTAATGTCAGTTGAATCATAACTATGTCTTGATGTGTGGAGGGAAAGAAATAGAGACAATTGTTTAGATAGGCAGAGGAAATTAATAGAGATAGTGAAGTTGTTGGAAAGTAAAAAACTTGTATATGGAGAGGAGCAGCAGATCTTACAAGCAGAGAATGTCGATAAACTGGAAGATTTTACAAATATGGGGAATGAGAAATATCTGCAGATAGAGAAAATGCTAGAATATCATCAATTGCTAGGTTTTGATATTTTGTTATCCGCATAGAACCAGGTTTGTTTAAATTGAGGGATATGGAGATATTGATTGTGCAGCTAACGCAGAGAATTTTGAATCTGCAGAATTTGATGAATTACAAGAAAGTGAAGACTTTTGCTTGGCATAGAAGCCAGAGCTGTTGAAAATTATAGGAATGGAGATATTGAAGGCATAATTCAACAAAGAACATTGAAAAATGTGTAGTTTGTTAGAAATAGTTCTATTTGTGTATTACAACAAGAAAAATTATTGGAGATTTAGAAATGATTGAATTGAAGAAAGCTGTACAATAAGTGAAAGATCATATGATACAAAGATAGAATTTGATGAACATAGGAGATTTTGCAAAGTGCAGTAATATGAGATATCTGCTTATAGAGAAAATGCTTCAATATGTGTTATTGCTAGAACTGGAAAGTTTCATAGATACAGAGAGCCACGTTTGATGAAACTGAAGAAATGGAGAAATTGAAGTTGCAGAGGATGCAAGCAACCTGCAAATGAGCTCAATCTGAGAAATTACTGAAAAATAAGATCTTGCTAGATGCAGAGAACTACTTTTACTGATAGATATTGTAATTCAGAAATTGTATTTTCAGTTGAATCATAACTATGACTAGATGTGTGGATCGATAGAAATAGAGACACATGTTAAGAAAGGCAGAGGAAATTAATAGAGCTAGTGAAGTTGTTGGAAAGTAAGAAACTTGTACATGGAGAGATGCAGCAGATCCTACAAGCAGAGAATTTCGATAAACTGGAAGATTTTACAAATATGGGGAATGAGAAATATCTGCAGATAGAGAAAATGCTAGAATATCATCAATTGCTAGGTTTTGATATTTTGTTATCCGCATCGAACCATATTTATTTACATTGAACGACATGGAGAAATTGATTGTGCAGCTAACGCAGAGAATTTTGAATCTGCGGAATTTGATGAATTACAAGAAACTGAATACTTTTGCTTGACATAGAAGCCAGAGCTGTTGAAAATTATAGGAATGGAGATATTGAATGCATAATTCAACAAAGGACATTGAAAAATGTGTAGTTTGTTAGAAATAGTTCTATTTGTGTATTACAACAAGAAAAATTATTGGAGATGTAGAAATGATTGAATTGAAGAAAGCTGTACAATAAGTGAAAGATCATATGATACAAAGATAGAATTTAATGAACATAGGAGATTTTGCAAAGTGTAGTAATATGAGATATCTGCTTATAGTGAAAATGATTCCATATGTGTTATTGCTGGAACTGTAAAGTTTCATAGATACAGATTACCAAGTTTGATGAAACTGAAGAAATGGAGAAATTTAGAATTTACTGTAATTTAGAAATTGTAAGTTCAGTTGAATCATAACTATGTCTAGATGTGTGGAGCGAAAGAAATAAAGACACTTGTTTAGATAGGCAGAGGAAATTAATAGAGATAGTGAAGTTGTTGGAAAGTAAGAAACTTGTATATGGAGAGATCTTACAAGCAGAGAATGTCGATAAACTGGAAGATTTTACAAATATGGGGAATGAGAAATATCTGCAGATAGAGAAAATGCTAGAATATCATCAATTGCTAGGTTTTGATATTTTGTTATCCGCATCGAACCAGGTTCGTTTAAATTGAAGGATATGGAGATATTGATTGTGCAGTTAACGCAGTGAATTTTGAATCTGCAGAATTTGATGAATTACAAGAAAGTGAAGACTTTTGCTTGACATAGAAGCCAGAGCTGTTGAAAATTATAGGAATGGAGATATTGAAGGCATAATTAAACAAATAACATTGAAAAATGTGTAGTTTGTTAGAAATAGTTCTATTTGTGTATTACAACAAGAAAAATTATTGGAGATTTAGAAATGATTGAATTGAAGAAAGCTGTACAATAAGTGAAAGATCATATGATACAAAGATAGAATTTGATGAACATAGGAGATTTTGCAAAGTGTAGTAATATGAGATATCTGCTTATAGAGAAAATGCTTCAATATGTGTTATTGCTAGAACTGGAAAGTTTCATAGATACAGAGAGCCAAGTTTGATGAAACTGAAGAAATGGAGAAATTGAAGTTGCAGAGGATGCAAGCAACCTGCAAATGAGCTCAATCTGAGAAATTACTGAAAAATAAGATCTTGCTAGATGCAGAGAACTACTTTTAATGATAGATATTGTAATTCAGAAATTGTATTTTCAGTTGAATCATAACTATGACTAGATGTGTGGATCGATAGAAATAGAGACACATGTTAAGAAAGGCAGAGGAAATTAATAGAGCTAGTGAAGTTGTTGGAAAGTAAGAAACTTGTACATGGAGAGAAGCAGCAGATCCTACAAGCAGAGAATTTCGATAAACTGGAAGATTTTACAAATATGGGGAATGAGAAATATCTGCAGATAGAGAAAATGCTAGAATATCATCAATTGCTAGGTTTTGATATTTTGTTATCCGCATCGAACCATATTTATTTAAATTGAACGACATGGAGAAATTGATTGTGCAGCTAACGCAGAGAATTTTGAATCTGCGGAATTTGATGAATTACAAGAAACTGAATACTTTTGCTTGACATAGAAACCAATTCTGTTGAAAAATATAGGAATGGAGATATCGAAGGTATAATTGACCAAAGAACATTGAAAAATGAGTAGTTTGTTAGAAATAGTTTTATTAATGTAGTTCAACAATAATAATTATTGGAGATGTAGAAATTGATTGAATTGAAGAAAGTTGTACAATCAGTGAACGAGCAGATGATACAAAGATAGAATTTGATGAAAATAGCAGATTTTGCAAAGTTTACGAATATGTGATATCTGCTTATAGAGAAAATGCTTCAATATGTGTTATTGCTAGAACTGGAAAGTTTCATAGATACAGATTGCCAAGTTTGCTGAAACTGAAGAAATGGAGAAATTGAAGTTGCAAAGAATGCAGGCAAGCTGCAAATCAGCTCAATCTAAGAATTTACTGAAAAATAAGACTTTGCTCGATGCAGAGAACTAACTCATACTAAATAGATACTGTAATTTAGAAATTGTAAGTTCAGTTGAATCATAACTATGTTTAGATGTGTGGAGCGAAGGAAATAAAGACACTTGTTTAGATAGGCAGAGGAAATTAATAGAGATAGTGAAGTTGTTGGAAAGTAAGAAACTTGTACATGGAGAGATGCAGCAGATCCTACAAGCAGAGAATTTCGATAAACTGGAAGATTTTACAAATATGGGGAATGAGAAATATCTGCAGATAGAGAAAATGCTAGAATATCATCAATTGCTAGGTTTTGATATTTTGTTATCCGCATCGAACCATATTTATTTACATTGAACGACATGGAGAAATTGATTGTGCAGCTAACGCAGAGAATTTTGAATCTGCGGAATTTGATGAATTACAAGAAACTGAATACTTTTGCTTGACATAGAAGCCAGAGCTGTTGAAAATTATAGGAATGGAGATATTGAATGCATAATTCAACAAAGGACATTGAAAAATGTGTAGTTTGTTAGAAATAGTTCTATTTGTGTATTACAACAAGAAAAATTATTGGAGATGTAGAAATGATTGAATTGAAGAAAGCTGTACAATAAGTGAAAGATCATATGATACAAAGATAGAATTTAATGAACATAGGAGATTTTGCAAAGTGTAGTAATATGAGATATCTGCTTATAGTGAAAATGATTCCATATGTGTTATTGCTGGAACTGTAAAGTTTCATAGATACAGATTACCAAGTTTGATGAAACTGAAGAAATGGAGAAATTTAGAATTTACTGTAATTTAGAAATTGTAAGTTCAGTTGAATCATAACTATGTCTAGATGTGTGGAGCGAAAGAAATAAAGACACTTGTTTAGATAGGCAGAGGAAATTAATAGAGATAGTGAAGTTGTTGGAAAGTAAGAAACTTGTATATGGAGAGATCTTACAAGCAGAGAATGTCGATAAACTGGAAGATTTTACAAATATGGGGAATGAGAAATATCTGCAGATAGAGAAAATGCTAGAATATCATCAATTGCTAGGTTTTGATATTTTGTTATCCGCATCGAACCAGGTTCGTTTAAATTGAAGGATATGGAGATATTGATTGTGCAGTTAACGCAGTGAATTTTGAATCTGCAGAATTTGATGAATTACAAGAAAGTGAAGACTTTTGCTTGACATAGAAGCCAGAGCTGTTGAAAATTATAGGAATGGAGATATTGAAGGCATAATTAAACAAATAACATTGAAAAATGTGTAGTTTGTTAGAAATAGTTCTATTTGTGTATTACAACAAGAAAAATTATTGGAGATTTAGAAATGATTGAATTGAAGAAAGCTGTACAATAAGTGAAAGATCATATGATACAAAGATAGAATTTGATGAACATAGGAGATTTTGCAAAGTGTAGTAATATGAGATATCTGCTTATAGAGAAAATGCTTCAATATGTGTTATTGCTAGAACTGGAAAGTTTCATAGATACAGAGAGCCAAGTTTGATGAAACTGAAGAAATGGAGAAATTGAAGTTGCAGAGGATGCAAGCAACCTGCAAATGAGCTCAATCTGAGAAATTACTGAAAAATAAGATCTTGCTAGATGCAGAGAACTACTTTTACTGATAGATATTGTAATTCAGAAATTGTATTTTCAGTTGAATCATAACTATGACTAGATGTGTGGATCGATAGAAATAGAGACACATGTTAAGAAAGGCAGAGGAAATTAATAGAGCTAGTGAAGTTGTTGGAAAGTAAGAAACTTGTACATGGAGAGAAGCAGCAGATCCTACAAGCAGAGAATTTCGATAAACTGGAAGATTTTACAAATATGGGGAATGAGAAATATCTGCAGATAGAGAAAATGCTAGAATATCATCAATTGCTAGGTTTTGATATTTTGTTATCCGTATCGAACCATATTTATTTAAATTGAACGACATGGAGAAATTGATTGTGCAGCTAACGCAGAGAATTTTGAATCTGCGGAATTTGATGAATTACAAGAAACTGAATACTTTTGCTTGACATAGAAACCAATTCTGTTGAAAAATATAGGAATGGTGATATCGAAGGCATAATTGACCAAAGAACATTGAAAAATGAGTAGTTTGTTAGAAATAGTTTTATTAATGTAGTTCAACAATAATAATTATTGGAGATGTAGAAATTGATTGAATTGAAGAAAGTTGTACAATCAGTGAACGAGCAGATGATACAAAGATAGAATTTGATGAAAATAGCAGATTTTGCAAAGTTTACGAATATGTGATATCTGCTTATAGAGAAAATGCTTCAATATGTGTTATTGCTAGAACTGGAAAGTTTCATAGATACAGATTGCCAAGTTTGCTGAAACTGAAGAAATGGAGAAATTGAAGTTGCAAAGAATGCAGGCAAGCTGCAAATCAGCTCAATCTAAGAATTTACTGAAAAATAAGATTTTGCTCGATGCAGAGAACTAACTCTTATTAAATAGATACTGTAATTTAGAAATTGTAATGTCAGTTGAATCATAACTATGTCTTGATGTGTGGAGGGAAAGAAATAGAGACAATTGTTTAGATAGGCAGAGGAAATTAATAGAGATAGTGAAGTTGTTGGAAAGTAAAAAACTTGTATATGGAGAGGAGCAGCAGATCTTACAAGCAGAGAATGTCGATAAACTGGAAGATTTTACAAATATGGGGAATGAGAAATATCTGCAGATAGAGAAAATGCTAGAATATCATCAATTGCTAGGTTTTGATATTTTGTTATCCGCATAGAACCAGGTTTGTTTAAATTGAGGGATATGGAGATATTGATTGTGCAGCTAACGCAGAGAATTTTGAATCTGCAGAATTTGATGAATTACAAGAAAGTGAAGACTTTTGCTTGACATAGAAGCCAGAGCTGTTGAAAATTATAGGAATGGAGATATTGAAGGCATAATTCAACAAAGAACATTGAAAAATGTGTAGTTTGTTAGAAATAGTTCTATTTGTGTATTACAACAAGAAAAATTATTGGAGATTTAGAAATGATTGAATTGAAGAAAGCTGTACAATAAGTGAAAGATCATATGATACAAAGATAGAATTTGATGAACATAGGAGATTTTGCAAAGTGTAGTAATATGAGATATCTGCTTATAGAGAAAATGCTTCAATATGTGTTATTGCTAGAACTGGAAAGTTTCATAGATACAGAGAGCCAAGTTTGATGAAACTGAAGAAATGGAGAAATTGAAGTTGCAGAGGATGCAAGCAACCTGCAAATGAGCTCAATCTGAGAAATTACTGAAAAATAAGATCTTGCTAGATGCAGAGAACTACTTTTAATGATAGATATTGTAATTCAGAAATTGTATTTTCAGTTGAATCATAACTATGACTAGATGTGTGGATCGATAGAAATAGAGACACATGTTAAGAAAGGCAGAGGAAATTAATAGAGCTAGTGAAGTTGTTGGAAAGTAAGAAACTTGTACATGGAGAGAAGCAGCAGATCCTACAAGCAGAGAATTTCGATAAACTGGAAGATTTTACAAATATGGGGAATGAGAAATATCTGCAGATAGAGAAAATGCTAGAATATCATCAATTGCTAGGTTTTGATATTTTGTTATCCGCATCGAACCATATTTATTTAAATTGAACGACATGGAGAAATTGATTGTGCAGCTAACGCAGAGAATTTTGAATCTGCGGAATTTGATGAATTACAAGAAACTGAATACTTTTGCTTGACATAGAAACCAATTCTGTTGAAAAATATAGGAATGGAGATATCGAAGGTATAATTGACCAAAGAACATTGAAAAATGAGTAGTTTGTTAGAAATAGTTTTATTAATGTAGTTCAACAATAATAATTATTGGAGATGTAGAAATTGATTGAATTGAAGAAAGTTGTACAATCAGTGAACGAGCAGATGATACAAAGATAGAATTTGATGAAAATAGCAGATTTTGCAAAGTTTACGAATATGTGATATCTGCTTATAGAGAAAATGCTTCAATATGTGTTATTGCTAGAACTGGAAAGTTTCATAGATACAGATTGCCAAGTTTGCTGAAACTGAAGAAATGGAGAAATTGAAGTTGCAAAGAATGCAGGCAAGCTGCAAATCAGCTCAATCTAAGAATTTACTGAAAAATAAGACTTTGCTCGATGCAGAGAACTAACTCATACTAAATAGATACTGTAATTTAGAAATTGTAAGTTCAGTTGAATCATAACTATGTTTAGATGTGTGGAGCGAAGGAAATAAAGACACTTGTTTAGATAGGCAGAGGAAATTAATAGAGATAGTGAAGTTGTTGGAAAGTAAGAAACTTGTACATGGAGAGATGCAGCAGATCCTACAAGCAGAGAATTTCGATAAACTGGAAGATTTTACAAATATGGGGAATGAGAAATATCTGCAGATAGAGAAAATGCTAGAATATCATCAATTGCTAGGTTTTGATATTTTGTTATCCGCATCGAACCATATTTATTTACATTGAACGACATGGAGAAATTGATTGTGCAGCTAACGCAGAGAATTTTGAATCTGCGGAATTTGATGAATTACAAGAAACTGAATACTTTTGCTTGACATAGAAGCCAGAGCTGTTGAAAATTATAGGAATGGAGATATTGAATGCATAATTCAACAAAGGACATTGAAAAATGTGTAGTTTGTTAGAAATAGTTCTATTTGTGTATTACAACAAGAAAAATTATTGGAGATGTAGAAATGATTGAATTGAAGAAAGCTGTACAATAAGTGAAAGATCATATGATACAAAGATAGAATTTAATGAACATAGGAGATTTTGCAAAGTGTAGTAATATGAGATATCTGCTTATAGTGAAAATGATTCCATATGTGTTATTGCTGGAACTGTAAAGTTTCATAGATACAGATTACCAAGTTTGATGAAACTGAAGAAATGGAGAAATTTAGAATTTACTGTAATTTAGAAATTGTAAGTTCAGTTGAATCATAACTATGTCTAGATGTGTGGAGCGAAAGAAATAAAGACACTTGTTTAGATAGGCAGAGGAAATTAATAGAGATAGTGAAGTTGTTGGAAAGTAAGAAACTTGTATATGGAGAGATCTTACAAGCAGAGAATGTCGATAAACTGGAAGATTTTACAAATATGGGGAATGAGAAATATCTGCAGATAGAGAAAATGCTAGAATATCATCAATTGCTAGGTTTTGATATTTTGTTATCCGCATCGAACCAGGTTCGTTTAAATTGAAGGATATGGAGATATTGATTGTGCAGTTAACGCAGTGAATTTTGAATCTGCAGAATTTGATGAATTACAAGAAAGTGAAGACTTTTGCTTGACATAGAAGCCAGAGCTGTTGAAAATTATAGGAATGGAGATATTGAAGGCATAATTAAACAAATAACATTGAAAAATGTGTAGTTTGTTAGAAATAGTTCTATTTGTGTATTACAACAAGAAAAATTATTGGAGATTTAGAAATGATTGAATTGAAGAAAGCTGTACAATAAGTGAAAGATCATATGATACAAAGATAGAATTTGATGAACATAGGAGATTTTGCAAAGTGTAGTAATATGAGATATCTGCTTATAGAGAAAATGCTTCAATATGTGTTATTGCTAGAACTGGAAAGTTTCATAGATACAGAGAGCCAAGTTTGATGAAACTGAAGAAATGGAGAAATTGAAGTTGCAGAGGATGCAAGCAACCTGCAAATGAGCTCAATCTGAGAAATTACTGAAAAATAAGATCTTGCTAGATGCAGAGAACTACTTTTACTGATAGATATTGTAATTCAGAAATTGTATTTTCAGTTGAATCATAACTATGACTAGATGTGTGGATCGATAGAAATAGAGACACATGTTAAGAAAGGCAGAGGAAATTAATAGAGCTAGTGAAGTTGTTGGAAAGTAAGAAACTTGTACATGGAGAGAAGCAGCAGATCCTACAAGCAGAGAATTTCGATAAACTGGAAGATTTTACAAATATGGGGAATGAGAAATATCTGCAGATAGAGAAAATGCTAGAATATCATCAATTGCTAGGTTTTGATATTTTGTTATCCGTATCGAACCATATTTATTTAAATTGAACGACATGGAGAAATTGATTGTGCAGCTAACGCAGAGAATTTTGAATCTGCGGAATTTGATGAATTACAAGAAACTGAATACTTTTGCTTGACATAGAAACCAATTCTGTTGAAAAATATAGGAATGGTGATATCGAAGGCATAATTGACCAAAGAACATTGAAAAATGAGTAGTTTGTTAGAAATAGTTTTATTAATGTAGTTCAACAATAATAATTATTGGAGATGTAGAAATTGATTGAATTGAAGAAAGTTGTACAATCAGTGAACGAGCAGATGATACAAAGATAGAATTTGATGAAAATAGCAGATTTTGCAAAGTTTACGAATATGTGATATCTGCTTATAGAGAAAATGCTTCAATATGTGTTATTGCTAGAACTGGAAAGTTTCATAGATACAGATTGCCAAGTTTGCTGAAACTGAAGAAATGGAGAAATTGAAGTTGCAAAGAATGCAGGCAAGCTGCAAATCAGCTCAATCTAAGAATTTACTGAAAAATAAGATTTTGCTCGATGCAGAGAACTAACTCTTATTAAATAGATACTGTAATTTAGAAATTGTAATGTCAGTTGAATCATAACTATGTCTTGATGTGTGGAGGGAAAGAAATAGAGACAATTGTTTAGATAGGCAGAGGAAATTAATAGAGATAGTGAAGTTGTTGGAAAGTAAAAAACTTGTATATGGAGAGGAGCAGCAGATCTTACAAGCAGAGAATGTCGATAAACTGGAAGATTTTACAAATATGGGGAATGAGAAATATCTGCAGATAGAGAAAATGCTAGAATATCATCAATTGCTAGGTTTTGATATTTTGTTATCCGCATAGAACCAGGTTTGTTTAAATTGAGGGATATGGAGATATTGATTGTGCAGCTAACGCAGAGAATTTTGAATCTGCAGAATTTGATGAATTACAAGAAAGTGAAGACTTTTGCTTGACATAGAAGCCAGAGCTGTTGAAAATTATAGGAATGGAGATATTGAAGGCATAATTCAACAAAGAACATTGAAAAATGTGTAGTTTGTTAGAAATAGTTCTATTTGTGTATTACAACAAGAAAAATTATTGGAGATTTAGAAATGATTGAATTGAAGAAAGCTGTACAATAAGTGAAAGATCATATGATACAAAGATAGAATTTGATGAACATAGGAGATTTTGCAAAGTGCAGTAATATGAGATATCTGCTTATAGAGAAAATGCTTCAATATGTGTTATTGCTAGAACTGGAAAGTTTCATAGATACAGAGAGCCAAGTTTGATGAAACTGAAGAAATGGAGAAATTGAAGTTGCAGAGGATGCAAGCAACCTGCAAATGAGCTCAATCTGAGAAATTACTGAAAAATAAGATCTTGCTAGATGCAGAGAACTACTTTTACTGATAGATATTGTAATTCAGAAATTGTATTTTCAGTTGAATCATAACTATGACTAGATGTGTGGATCGATAGAAATAGAGACACATGTTAAGAAAGGCAGAGGAAATTAATAGAGCTAGTGAAGTTGTTGGAAAGTAAGAAACTTGTACATGGAGAGATGCAGCAGATCCTACAAGCAGAGAATTTCGATAAACTGGAAGATTTTACAAATATGGGGAATGAGAAATATCTGCAGATAGAGAAAATGCTGGAATATCATCAATTGCTAGGTTTTGATATTTTGTTATCCGCATCGAACCATATTTATTTACATTGAACGACATGGAGAAATTGATTGTGCAGCTAACGCAGAGAATTTTGAATCTGCGGAATTTGATGAATTACAAGAAACTGAATACTTTTGCTTGACATAGAAGCCAGAGCTGTTGAAAATTATAGGAATGGAGATATTGAATGCATAATTCAACAAAGAACATTGAAAAATGTGTAGTTTGTTAGAAATAGTTCTATTTGTGTATTACAACAAGAAAAATTATTGGAGATGTAGAAATGATTGAATTGAAGAAAGCTGTACAATAAGTGAAAGATCATATGATACAAAGATAGAATTTAATGAACATAGGAGATTTTGCAAAGTGTAGTAATATGAGATATCTGCTTATAGTGAAAATGATTCCATATGTGTTATTGCTGGAACTGTAAAGTTTCATAGATACAGATTACCAAGTTTGATGAAACTGAAGAAATGGAGAAATTTAGAATTTACTGTAATTTAGAAATTGTAAGTTCAGTTGAATCATAACTATGTCTAGATGTGTGGAGCGAAAGAAATAAAGACACTTGTTTAGATAGGCAGAGGAAATTAATAGAGATAGTGAAGTTGTTGGAAAGTAAGAAACTTGTATATGGAGAGATCTTACAAGCAGAGAATGTCGATAAACTGGAAGATTTTACAAATATGGGGAATGAGAAATATCTGCAGATAGAGAAAATGCTAGAATATCATCAATTGCTAGGTTTTGATATTTTGTTATCCGCATCGAACCAGGTTCGTTTAAATTGAAGGATATGGAGATATTGATTGTGCAGTTAACGCAGTGAATTTTGAATCTGCAGAATTTGATGAATTACAAGAAAGTGAAGACTTTTGCTTGACATAGAAGCCAGAGCTGTTGAAAATTATAGGAATGGAGATATTGAAGGCATAATTAAACAAATAACATTGAAAAATGTGTAGTTTGTTAGAAATAGTTCTATTTGTGTATTACAACAAGAAAAATTATTGGAGATTTAGAAATGATTGAATTGAAGAAAGCTGTACAATAAGTGAAAGATCATATGATACAAAGATAGAATTTGATGAACATAGGAGATTTTGCAAAGTGTAGTAATATGAGATATCTGCTTATAGAGAAAATGCTTCAATATGTGTTATTGCTAGAACTGGAAAGTTTCATAGATACAGAGAGCCAAGTTTGATGAAACTGAAGAAATGGAGAAATTGAAGTTGCAGAGGATGCAAGCAACCTGCAAATGAGCTCAATCTGAGAAATTACTGAAAAATAAGATCTTGCTAGATGCAGAGAACTACTTTTACTGATAGATATTGTAATTCAGAAATTGTATTTTCAGTTGAATCATAACTATGACTAGATGTGTGGATCGATAGAAATAGAGACACATGTTAAGAAAGGCAGAGGAAATTAATAGAGCTAGTGAAGTTGTTGGAAAGTAAGAAACTTGTACATGGAGAGAAGCAGCAGATCCTACAAGCAGAGAATTTCGATAAACTGGAAGATTTTACAAATATGGGGAATGAGAAATATCTGCAGATAGAGAAAATGCTAGAATATCATCAATTGCTAGGTTTTGATATTTTGTTATCCGCATCGAACCATATTTATTTAAATTGAACGACATGGAGAAATTGATTGTGCAGCTAACGCAGAGAATTTTGAATCTGCGGAATTTGATGAATTACAAGAAACTGAATACTTTTGCTTGACATAGAAACCAATTCTGTTGAAAAATATAGGAATGGAGATATCGAAGGCATAATTGACCAAAGAACATTGAAAAATGAGTAGTTTTGTTAGAAATAGTTTTATTAATGTAGTTCAACAATAATAATTATTGGAGATGTAGAAATTGATTGAATTGAAGAAAGTTGTACAATCAGTGAACGAGCAGATGATACAAAGATAGAATTTGATGAAAATAGCAGATTTTGCAAAGTTTACGAATATGTGATATCTGCTTATAGAGAAAATGCTTCAATATGTGTTATTGCTAGAACTGGAAAGTTTCATAGATACAGATTGCCAAGTTTGCTGAAACTGAAGAAATGGAGAAATTGAAGTTGCAAAGAATGCAGGCAAGCTGCAAATCAATTCAATCTAAGAATTTACTGAAAAATAAGACTTTGCTCGATGCAGAGAACTAACTCATACTAAATAGATACTGTAATTTAGAAATTGTAAGTTCAGTTGAATCATAACTATGTTTAGATGTGTGGAGCGAAGGAAATAAAGACACTTGTTTAGATAGGCAGAGGAAATTAATAGAGATAGTGAAGTTGTTGGAAAGTAAGAAACTTGTATATGGAGAGATCTTACAAGCAGAGAATGTCGATAAACTGGAAGATTTTACAAATATGGGGAATGAGAAATATCTGCAGATAGAGAAAATGCTAGAATATCATCAATTGCTAGGTTTTGATATTTTGTTATCCGCATCGAACCAGGTTTGTTTAAATTGAAGGATATGGAGATATTGATTGTGCAGTTAACGCAGAGAATTTTGAATCTGCAGAATTTGATGAATTACAAGAAAGTGAAGACTTTTGCTTGACATAGAAGCCAGAGCTGTTGAAAATTATAGGAATGGAGATATTGAAGGCATAATTAAACAAATAACATTGAAAAATGTGTAGTTTGTTAGAAATAGTTCTATTTGTGTATTACAACAAGAAAAATTATTGGAGATTTAGAAATGATTGAATTGAAGAAAGCTGTACAATAAGTGAAAGATCACATGATACAAAGATAGAATTTGATGAACATAGGAGATTTTGCAAAGTGCAGTAATATGAGATATCTGCTTATAGAGAAAATGCTTCAATATGTGTTATTGCTAGAACTGGAAAGTTTCATAGATACAGAGAGCCAAGTTTGATGAAACTGAAGAAATGGAGAAATTGAAGTTGCAGAGGATGCAAGCAACCTGCAAATGAGCTCAATCTGAGAAATTACTGAAAAATAAGATCTTGCTAGATGCAGAGAACTACTTTTACTGATAGATATTGTAATTCAGAAATTGTATTTTCAGTTGAATCATAACTATGACTAGATGTGTGGATCGATAGAAATAGAGACACATGTTAAGAAAGGCAGAGGAAATTAATAGAGCTAGTGAAGTTGTTGGAAAGTAAGAAACTTGTACATGGAGAGATGCAGCAGATCCTACAAGCAGAGAATTTCGATAAACTGGAAGATTTTACAAATATGGGGAATGAGAAATATCTGCAGATAGAGAAAATGCTAGAATATCATCAATTGCTAGGTTTTGATATTTTGTTATCCGCATCGAACCATATTTATTTACATTGAACGACATGGAGAAATTGATTGTGCAGCTAACGCAGAGAATTTTGAATCTGCGGAATTTGATGAATTACAAGAAACTGAATACTTTTGCTTGACATAGAAGCCAGAGCTGTTGAAAATTATAGGAATGGAGATATTGAATGCATAATTCAACAAAGAACATTGAAAAATGTGTAGTTTGTTAGAAATAGTTCTATTTGTGTATTACAACAAGAAAAATTATTGGAGATGTAGAAATGATTGAATTGAAGAAAGCTGTACAATAAGTGAAAGATCATATGATACAAAGATAGAATTTAATGAACATAGGAGATTTTGCAAAGTGTAGTAATATGAGATATCTGCTTATAGTGAAAATGATTCCATATGTGTTATTGCTGGAACTGTAAAGTTTCATAGATACAGATTACCAAGTTTGATGAAACTGAAGAAATGGAGAAATTTAGAATTTACTGTAATTTAGAAATTGTAAGTTCAGTTGAATCATAACTATGTCTAGATGTGTGGAGCGAAAGAAATAAAGACACTTGTTTAGATAGGCAGAGGAAATTAATAGAGATAGTGAAGTTGTTGGAAAGTAAGAAACTTGTATATGGAGAGATCTTACAAGCAGAGAATGTCGATAAACTGGAAGATTTTACAAATATGGGGAATGAGAAATATCTGCAGATAGAGAAAATGCTAGAATATCATCAATTGCTAGGTTTTGATATTTTGTTATCCGCATCGAACCATATTTATTTACATTGAACGACATGGAGAAATTGATTGTGCAGCTAACGCAGAGAATTTTGAATCTGCGGAATTTGATGAATTACAAGAAACTGAATACTTTTGCTTGACATAGAAGCCAGAGCTGTTGAAAATTATAGGAATGGAGATATTGAATGCATAATTCAACAAAGGACATTGAAAAATGTGTAGTTTGTTAGAAATAGTTCTATTTGTGTATTACAACAAGAAAAATTATTGGAGATGTAGAAATGATTGAATTGAAGAAAGCTGTACAATAAGTGAAAGATCATATGATACAAAGATAGAATTTAATGAACATAGGAGATTTTGCAAAGTGTAGTAATATGAGATATCTGCTTATAGTGAAAATGATTCCATATGTGTTATTGCTGGAACTGTAAAGTTTCATAGATACAGATTACCAAGTTTGATGAAACTGAAGAAATGGAGAAATTTAGAATTTACTGTAATTTAGAAATTGTAAGTTCAGTTGAATCATAACTATGTCTAGATGTGTGGAGCGAAAGAAATAAAGACACTTGTTTAGATAGGCAGAGGAAATTAATAGAGATAGTGAAGTTGTTGGAAAGTAAGAAACTTGTATATGGAGAGATCTTACAAGCAGAGAATGTCGATAAACTGGAAGATTTTACAAATATGGGGAATGAGAAATATCTGCAGATAGAGAAAATGCTAGAATATCATCAATTGCTAGGTTTTGATATTTTGTTATCCGCATCGAACCAGGTTCGTTTAAATTGAAGGATATGGAGATATTGATTGTGCAGTTAACGCAGTGAATTTTGAATCTGCAGAATTTGATGAATTACAAGAAAGTGAAGACTTTTGCTTGACATAGAAGCCAGAGCTGTTGAAAATTATAGGAATGGAGATATTGAAGGCATAATTAAACAAATAACATTGAAAAATGTGTAGTTTGTTAGAAATAGTTCTATTTGTGTATTACAACAAGAAAAATTATTGGAGATTTAGAAATGATTGAATTGAAGAAAGCTGTACAATAAGTGAAAGATCATATGATACAAAGATAGAATTTGATGAACATAGGAGATTTTGCAAAGTGTAGTAATATGAGATATCTGCTTATAGAGAAAATGCTTCAATATGTGTTATTGCTAGAACTGGAAAGTTTCATAGATACAGAGAGCCAAGTTTGATGAAACTGAAGAAATGGAGAAATTGAAGTTGCAGAGGATGCAAGCAACCTGCAAATGAGCTCAATCTGAGAAATTACTGAAAAATAAGATCTTGCTAGATGCAGAGAACTACTTTTACTGATAGATATTGTAATTCAGAAATTGTATTTTCAGTTGAATCATAACTATGACTAGATGTGTGGATCGATAGAAATAGAGACACATGTTAAGAAAGGCAGAGGAAATTAATAGAGCTAGTGAAGTTGTTGGAAAGTAAGAAACTTGTACATGGAGAGAAGCAGCAGATCCTACAAGCAGAGAATTTCGATAAACTGGAAGATTTTACAAATATGGGGAATGAGAAATATCTGCAGATAGAGAAAATGCTAGAATATCATCAATTGCTAGGTTTTGATATTTTGTTATCCGTATCGAACCATATTTATTTAAATTGAACGACATGGAGAAATTGATTGTGCAGCTAACGCAGAGAATTTTGAATCTGCGGAATTTGATGAATTACAAGAAACTGAATACTTTTGCTTGACATAGAAACCAATTCTGTTGAAAAATATAGGAATGGTGATATCGAAGGCATAATTGACCAAAGAACATTGAAAAATGAGTTGTTTGTTAGAAATAGTTTTATTAATGTAGTTCAACAATAATAATTATTGGAGATGTAGAAATTGATTGAATTGAAGAAAGTTGTACAATCAGTGAACGAGCAGATGATACAAAGATAGAATTTGATGAAAATAGCAGATTTTGCAAAGTTTACGAATATGTGATATCTGCTTATAGAGAAAATGCTTCAATATGTGTTATTGCTAGAACTGGAAAGTTTCATAGATACAGATTGCCAAGTTTGCTGAAACTGAAGAAATGGAGAAATTGAAGTTGCAAAGAATGCAGGCAAGCTGCAAATCAGCTCAATCTAAGAATTTACTGAAAAATAAGATTTTGCTCGATGCAGAGAACTAACTCTTATTAAATAGATACTGTAATTTAGAAATTGTAATGTCAGTTGAATCATAACTATGTCTTGATGTGTGGAGGGAAAGAAATAGAGACAATTGTTTAGATAGGCAGAGGAAATTAATAGAGATAGTGAAGTTGATGGAAAGTAAAAAACTTGTATATGGAGAGGAGCAGCAGATCTTACAAGCAGAGAATGTCGATAAACTGGAAGATTTTACAAATATGGGGAATGAGAAATATCTGCAGATAGAGAAAATGCTAGAATATCATCAATTGCTAGGTTTTGATATTTTGTTATCCGCATAGAACCAGGTTTGTTTAAATTGAGGGATATGGAGATATTGATTGTGCAGCTAACGCAGAGAATTTTGAATCTGCAGAATTTGATGAATTACAAGAAAGTGAAGACTTTTGCTTGACATAGAAGCCAGAGCTGTTGAAAATTATAGGAATGGAGATATTGAAGGCATAATTCAACAAAGAACATTGAAAAATGTGTAGTTTGTTAGAAATAGTTCTATTTGTGTATTACAACAAGAAAAATTATTGGAGATTTAGAAATGATTGAATTGAAGAAAGCTGTACAATAAGTGAAAGATCATATGATACAAAGATAGAATTTGATGAACATAGGAGATTTTGCAAAGTGCAGTAATATGAGATATCTGCTTATAGAGAAAATGCTTCAATATGTGTTATTGCTAGAACTGGAAAGTTTCATAGATACAGAGAGCCAAGTTTGATGAAACTGAAGAAATGGAGAAATTGAAGTTGCAGAGGATGCAAGCAACCTGCAAATGAGCTCAATCTGAGAAATTACTGAAAAATAAGATCTTGCTAGATGCAGAGAACTACTTTTACTGATAGATATTGTAATTCAGAAATTGTATTTTCAGTTGAATCATAACTATGACTAGATGTGTGGATCGATAGAAATAGAGACACATGTTAAGAAAGGCAGAGGAAATTAATAGAGCTAGTGAAGTTGTTGGAAAGTAAGAAACTTGTACATGGAGAGATGCAGCAGATCCTACAAGCAGAGAATTTCGATAAACTGGAAGATTTTACAAATATGGGGAATGAGAAATATCTGCAGATAGAGAAAATGCTAGAATATCATCAATTGCTAGGTTTTGATATTTTGTTATCCGCATCGAACCATATTTATTTACATTGAACGACATGGAGAAATTGATTGTGCAGCTAACGCAGAGAATTTTGAATCTGCGGAATTTGATGAATTACAAGAAACTGAATACTTTTGCTTGACATAGAAGCCAGAGCTGTTGAAAATTATAGGAATGGAGATATTGAATGCATAATTCAACAAAGAACATTGAAAAATGTGTAGTTTGTTAGAAATAGTTCTATTTGTGTATTACAACAAGAAAAATTATTGGAGATGTAGAAATGATTGAATTGAAGAAAGCTGTACAATAAGTGAAAGATCATATGATACAAAGATAGAATTTAATGAACATAGGAGATTTTGCAAAGTGTAGTAATATGAGATATCTGCTTATAGTGAAAATGATTCCATATGTGTTATTGCTGGAACTGTAAAGTTTCATAGATACAGATTACCAAGTTTGATGAAACTGAAGAAATGGAGAAATTTAGAATTTACTGTAATTTAGAAATTGTAAGTTCAGTTGAATCATAACTATGTCTAGATGTGTGGAGCGAAAGAAATAAAGACACTTGTTTAGATAGGCAGAGGAAATTAATAGAGATAGTGAAGTTGTTGGAAAGTAAGAAACTTGTATATGGAGAGATCTTACAAGCAGAGAATGTCGATAAACTGGAAGATTTTACAAATATGGGGAATGAGAAATATCTGCAGATAGAGAAAATGCTAGAATATCATCAATTGCTAGGTTTTGATATTTTGTTATCCGCATCGAACCAGGTTCGTTTAAATTGAAGGATATGGAGATATTGATTGTGCAGTTAACGCAGTGAATTTTGAATCTGCAGAATTTGATGAATTACAAGAAAGTGAAGACTTTTGCTTGACATAGAAGCCAGAGCTGTTGAAAATTATAGGAATGGAGATATGGAAGGCATAATTAAACAAATAACATTGAAAAATGTGTAGTTTGTTAGAAATAGTTCTATTTGTGTATTACAACAAGAAAAATTATTGGAGATTTAGAAATGATTGAATTGAAGAAAGCTGTACAATAAGTGAAAGATCATATGATACAAAGATAGAATTTGATGAACATAGGAGATTTTGCAAAGTGTAGTAATATGAGATATCTGCTTATAGAGAAAATGCTTCAATATGTGTTATTGCTAGAACTGGAAAGTTTCATAGATACAGAGAGCCAAGTTTGATGAAACTGAAGAAATGGAGAAATTGAAGTTGCAGAGGATGCAAGCAACCTGCAAATGAGCTCAATCTGAGAAATTACTGAAAAATAAGATCTTGCTAGATGCAGAGAACTACTTTTACTGATAGATATTGTAATTCAGAAATTGTATTTTCAGTTGAATCATAACTATGACTAGATGTGTGGATCGATAGAAATAGAGACACATGTTAAGAAAGGCAGAGGAAATTAATAGAGCTAGTGAAGTTGTTGGAAAGTAAGAAACTTGTACATGGAGAGATGCAGCAGATCCTACAAGCAGAGAATTTCGATAAACTGGAAGATTTTACAAATATGGGGAATGAGAAATATCTGCAGATAGAGAAAATGCTAGAATATCATCAATTGCTAGGTTTTGATATTTTGTTATCCGCATCGAACCATATTTATTTACATTGAACGACATGGAGAAATTGATTGTGCAGCTAACGCAGAGAATTTTGAATCTGCGGAATTTGATGAATTACAAGAAACTGAATACTTTTGCTTGACATAGAAGCCAGAGCTGTTGAAAATTATAGGAATGGAGATATTGAATGCATAATTCAACAAAGGACATTGAAAAATGTGTAGTTTGTTAGAAATAGTTCTATTTGTGTATTACAACAAGAAAAATTATTGGAGATGTAGAAATGATTGAATTGAAGAAAGCTGTACAATAAGTGAAAGATCATATGATACAAAGATAGAATTTAATGAACATAGGAGATTTTGCAAAGTGTAGTAATATGAGATATCTGCTTATAGTGAAAATGATTCCATATGTGTTATTGCTGGAACTGTAAAGTTTCATAGATACAGATTACCAAGTTTGATGAAACTGAAGAAATGGAGAAATTTAGAATTTACTGTAATTTAGAAATTGTAAGTTCAGTTGAATCATAACTATGTCTAGATGTGTGGAGCGAAAGAAATAAAGACACTTGTTTAGATAGGCAGAGGAAATTAATAGAGATAGTGAAGTTGTTGGAAAGTAAGAAACTTGTATATGGAGAGATCTTACAAGCAGAGAATGTCGATAAACTGGAAGATTTTACAAATATGGGGAATGAGAAATATCTGCAGATAGAGAAAATGCTAGAATATCATCAATTGCTAGGTTTTGATATTTTGTTATCCGCATCGAACCAGGTTCGTTTAAATTGAAGGATATGGAGATATTGATTGTGCAGTTAACGCAGTGAATTTTGAATCTGCAGAATTTGATGAATTACAAGAAAGTGAAGACTTTTGCTTGACATAGAAGCCAGAGCTGTTGAAAATTATAGGAATGGAGATATTGAAGGCATAATTAAACAAATAACATTGAAAAATGTGTAGTTTGTTAGAAATAGTTCTATTTGTGTATTACAACAAGAAAAATTATTGGAGATTTAGAAATGATTGAATTGAAGAAAGCTGTACAATAAGTGAAAGATCATATGATACAAAGATAGAATTTGATGAACATAGGAGATTTTGCAAAGTGTAGTAATATGAGATATCTGCTTATAGAGAAAATGCTTCAATATGTGTTATTGCTAGAACTGGAAAGTTTCATAGATACAGAGAGCCAAGTTTGATGAAACTGAAGAAATGGAGAAATTGAAGTTGCAGAGGATGCAAGCAACCTGCAAATGAGCTCAATCTGAGAAATTACTGAAAAATAAGATCTTGCTAGATGCAGAGAACTACTTTTACTGATAGATATTGTAATTCAGAAATTGTATTTTCAGTTGAATCATAACTATGACTAGATGTGTGGATCGATAGAAATAGAGACACATGTTAAGAAAGGCAGAGGAAATTAATAGAGCTAGTGAAGTTGTTGGAAAGTAAGAAACTTGTACATGGAGAGAAGCAGCAGATCCTACAAGCAGAGAATTTCGATAAACTGGAAGATTTTACAAATATGGGGAATGAGAAATATCTGCAGATAGAGAAAATGCTAGAATATCATCAATTGCTAGGTTTTGATATTTTGTTATCCGTATCGAACCATATTTATTTAAATTGAACGACATGGAGAAATTGATTGTGCAGCTAACGCAGAGAATTTTGAATCTGCGGAATTTGATGAATTACAAGAAACTGAATACTTTTGCTTGACATAGAAACCAATTCTGTTGAAAAATATAGGAATGGTGATATCGAAGGCATAATTGACCAAAGAACATTGAAAAATGAGTAGTTTGTTAGAAATAGTTTTATTAATGTAGTTCAACAATAATAATTATTGGAGATGTAGAAATTGATTGAATTGAAGAAAGTTGTACAATCAGTGAACGAGCAGATGATACAAAGATAGAATTTGATGAAAATAGCAGATTTTGCAAAGTTTACGAATATGTGATATCTGCTTATAGAGAAAATGCTTCAATATGTGTTATTGCTAGAACTGGAAAGTTTCATAGATACAGATTGCCAAGTTTGCTGAAACTGAAGAAATGGAGAAATTGAAGTTGCAAAGAATGCAGGCAAGCTGCAAATCAGCTCAATCCAAGAATTTACTGAAAAATAAGATTTTGCTCGATGCAGAGAACTAACTCTTATTAAATAGATACTGTAATTTAGAAATTGTAATGTCAGTTGAATCATAACTATGTCTTGATGTGTGGAGGGAAAGAAATAGAGACAATTGTTTAGATAGGCAGAGGAAATTAATAGAGATAGTGAAGTTGTTGGAAAGTAAAAAACTTGTATATGGAGAGGAGCAGCAGATCTTACAAGCAGAGAATGTCGATAAACTGGAAGATTTTACAAATATGGGGAATGAGAAATATCTGCAGATAGAGAAAATGCTAGAATATCATCAATTGCTAGGTTTTGATATTTTGTTATCCGCATAGAACCAGGTTTGTTTAAATTGAGGGATATGGAGATATTGATTGTGCAGCTAACGCAGAGAATTTTGAATCTGCAGAATTTGATGAATTACAAGAAAGTGAAGACTTTTGCTTGACATAGAAGCCAGAGCTGTTGAAAATTATAGGAATGGAGATATTGAAGGCATAATTCAACAAAGAACATTGAAAAATGTGTAGTTTGTTAGAAATAGTTCTATTTGTGTATTACAACAAGAAAAATTATTGGAGATTTAGAAATGATTGAATTGAAGAAAGCTGTACAATAAGTGAAAGATCATATGATACAAAGATAGAATTTGATGAACATAGGAGATTTTGCAAAGTGCAGTAATATGAGATATCTGCTTATAGAGAAAATGCTTCAATATGTGTTATTGCTAGAACTGGAAAGTTTCATAGATACAGAGAGCCAAGTTTGATGAAACTGAAGAAATGGAGAAATTGAAGTTGCAGAGGATGCAAGCAACCTGCAAATGAGCTCAATCTGAGAAATTACTGAAAAATAAGATCTTGCTAGATGCAGAGAACTACTTTTACTGATAGATATTGTAATTCAGAAATTGTATTTTCAGTTGAATCATAACTATGACTAGATGTGTGGATCGATAGAAATAGAGACACATGTTAAGAAAGGCAGAGGAAATTAATAGAGCTAGTGAAGTTGTTGGAAAGTAAGAAACTTGTACATGGAGAGATGCAGCAGATCCTACAAGCAGAGAATTTCGATAAACTGGAAGATTTTACAAATATGGGGAATGAGAAATATCTGCAGATAGAGAAAATGCTAGAATATCATCAATTGCTAGGTTTTGATATTTTGTTATCCGCATCGAACCATATTTATTTACATTGAACGACATGGAGAAATTGATTGTGCAGCTAACGCAGAGAATTTTGAATCTGCGGAATTTGATGAATTACAAGAAACTGAATACTTTTGCTTGACATAGAAGCCAGAGCTGTTGAAAATTATAGGAATGGAGATATTGAATGCATAATTCAACAAAGAACATTGAAAAATGTGTAGTTTGTTAGAAATAGTTCTATTTGTGTATTACAACAAGAAAAATTATTGGAGATGTAGAAATGATTGAATTGAAGAAAGCTGTACAATAAGTGAAAGATCATATGATACAAAGATAGAATTTAATGAACATAGGAGATTTTGCAAAGTGTAGTAATATGAGATATCTGCTTATAGTGAAAATGATTCCATATGTGTTATTGCTGGAACTGTAAAGTTTCATAGATACAGATTACCAAGTTTGATGAAACTGAAGAAATGGAGAAATTTAGAATTTACTGTAATTTAGAAATTGTAAGTTCAGTTGAATCATAACTATGTCTAGATGTGTGGAGCGATAGAAATAAAGACACTTGTTTAGATAGGCAGAGGAAATTAATAGAGATAGTGAAGTTGTTGGAAAGTAAGAAACTTGTATATGGAGAGATCTTACAAGCAGAGAATGTCGATAAACTGGAAGATTTTACAAATATGGGGAATGAGAAATATCTGCAGATAGAGAAAATGCTAGAATATCATCAATTGCTAGGTTTTGATATTTTGTTATCCGCATCGAACCAGGTTCGTTTAAATTGAAGGATATGGAGATATTGATTGTGCAGTTAACGCAGTGAATTTTGAATCTGCAGAATTTGATGAATTACAAGAAAGTGAAGACTTTTGCTTGACATAGAAGCCAGAGCTGTTGAAAATTATAGGAATGGAGATATGGAAGGCATAATTAAACAAATAACATTGAAAAATGTGTAGTTTGTTAGAAATAGTTCTATTTGTGTATTACAACAAGAAAAATTATTGGAGATTTAGAAATGATTGAATTGAAGAAAGCTGTACAATAAGTGAAAGATCATATGATACAAAGATAGAATTTGATGAACATAGGAGATTTTGCAAAGTGTAGTAATATGAGATATCTGCTTATAGAGAAAATGCTTCAATATGTGTTATTGCTAGAACTGGAAAGTTTCATAGATACAGAGAGCCAAGTTTGATGAAACTGAAGAAATGGAGAAATTGAAGTTGCAGAGGATGCAAGCAACCTGCAAATGAGCTCAATCTGAGAAATTACTGAAAAATAAGATCTTGCTAGATGCAGAGAACTACTTTTACTGATAGATATTGTAATTCAGAAATTGTATTTTCAGTTGAATCATAACTATGACTAGATGTGTGGATCGATAGAAATAGAGACACATGTTAAGAAAGGCAGAGGAAATTAATAGAGCTAGTGAAGTTGTTGGAAAGTAAGAAACTTGTACATGGAGAGATGCAGCAGATCCTACAAGCAGAGAATTTCGATAAACTGGAAGATTTTACAAATATGGGGAATGAGAAATATCTGCAGATAGAGAAAATGCTAGAATATCATCAATTGCTAGGTTTTGATATTTTGTTATCCGCATCGAACCATATTTATTTACATTGAACGACATGGAGAAATTGATTGTGCAGCTAACGCAGAGAATTTTGAATCTGCGGAATTTGATGAATTACAAGAAACTGAATACTTTTGCTTGACATAGAAGCCAGAGCTGTTGAAAATTATAGGAATGGAGATATTGAATGCATAATTCAACAAAGAACATTGAAAAATGTGTAGTTTGTTAGAAATAGTTCTATTTGTGTATTACAACAAGAAAAATTATTGGAGATGTAGAAATGATTGAATTGAAGAAAGCTGTACAATAAGTGAAAGATCATATGATACAAAGATAGAATTTAATGAACATAGGAGATTTTGCAAAGTGTAGTAATATGAGATATCTGCTTATAGTGAAAATGATTCCATATGTGTTATTGCTGGAACTGTAAAGTTTCATAGATACAGATTACCAAGTTTGATGAAACTGAAGAAATGGAGAAATTTAGAATTTACTGTAATTTAGAAATTGTAAGTTCAGTTGAATCATAACTATGTCTAGATGTGTGGAGCGAAAGAAATAAAGACACTTGTTTAGATAGGCAGAGGAAATTAATAGAGATAGTGAAGTTGTTGAAAAGTAAGAAACTTGTATATGGAGAGATCTTACAAGCAGAGAATGTCGATAAACTGGAAGATTTTACAAATATGGGGAATGAGAAATATCTGCAGATAGAGAAAATGCTAGAATATCATCAATTGCTAGGTTTTGATATTTTGTTATCCGCATCGAACCAGGTTTGTTTAAATTGAAGGATATGGAGATATTGATTGTGCAGTTAACGCAGTGAATTTTGAATCTGCAGAATTTGATGAATTACAAGAAAGTGAAGACTTTTGCTTGACATAGAAGCCAGAGCTGTTGAAAATTATAGGAATGGAGATATTGAAGGCATAATTAAACAAATAACATTGAAAAATGTGTAGTTTGTTAGAAATAGTTCTATTTGTGTATTACAACAAGAAAAATTATTGGAGATTTAGAAATGATTGAATTGAAGAAAGCTGTACAATAAGTGAAAGATCATATGATACAAAGATAGAATTTGATGAACATAGGAGATTTTGCAAAGTGTAGTAATATGAGATATCTGCTTATAGAGAAAATGCTTCAATATGTGTTATTGCTAGAACTGGAAAGTTTCATAGATACAGAGAGCCAAGTTTGATGAAACTGAAGAAATGGAGAAATTGAAGTTGCAGAGGATGCAAGCAACCTGCAAATGAGCTCAATCTGAGAAATTACTGAAAAATAAGATCTTGCTAGATGCAGAGAACTACTTTTACTGATAGATATTGTAATTCAGAAATTGTATTTTCAGTTGAATCATAACTATGACTAGATGTGTGGATCGATAGAAATAGAGACACATGTTAAGAAAGGCAGAGGAAATTAATAGAGCTAGTGAAGTTGTTGGAAAGTAAGAAACTTGTACATGGAGAGAAGCAGCAGATCCTACAAGCAGAGAATTTCGATAAACTGGAAGATTTTACAAATATGGGGAATGAGAAATATCTGCAGATAGAGAAAATGCTAGAATATCATCAATTGCTAGGTTTTGATATTTTGTTATCCGCATCGAACCATATTTATTTAAATTGAACGACATGGAGAAATTGATTGTGCAGCTAACGCAGAGAATTTTGAATCTGCGGAATTTGATGAATTACAAGAAACTGAATACTTTTGCTTGACATAGAAACCAATTCTGTTGAAAAATATAGGAATGGAGATATCGAAGGCATAATTGACCAAAGAACATTGAAAAATGAGTAGTTTTGTTAGAAATAGTTTTATTAATGTAGTTCAACAATAATAATTATTGGAGATGTAGAAATTGATTGAATTGAAGAAAGTTGTACAATCAGTGAACGAGCAGATGATACAAAGATAGAATTTGATGAAAATAGCAGATTTTGCAAAGTTTACGAATATGTGATATCTGCTTATAGAGAAAATGCTTCAATATGTGTTATTGCTAGAACTGGAAAGTTTCATAGATACAGATTGCCAAGTTTGCTGAAACTGAAGAAATGGAGAAATTGAAGTTGCAAAGAATGCAGGCAAGCTGCAAATCAATTCAATCTAAGAATTTACTGAAAAATAAGACTTTGCTCGATGCAGAGAACTAACTCATACTAAATAGATACTGTAATTTAGAAATTGTAAGTTCAGTTGAATCATAACTATGTTTAGATGTGTGGAGCGAAGGAAATAAAGACACTTGTTTAGATAGGCAGAGGAAATTAATAGAGATAGTGAAGTTGTTGGAAAGTAAGAAACTTGTATATGGAGAGATCTTACAAGCAGAGAATGTCGATAAACTGGAAGATTTTACAAATATGGGGAATGAGAAATATCTGCAGATAGAGAAAATGCTAGAATATCATCAATTGCTAGGTTTTGATATTTTGTTATCCGCATCGAACCAGGTTTGTTTAAACTGAAGGATATGGAGATATTGATTGTGCAGTTAACGCAGAGAATTTTGAATCTGCAGAATTTGATGAATTACAAGAAAGTGAAGACTTTTGCTTGACATAGAAGCCAGAGCTGTTGAAAATTATAGGAATGGAGATATTGAAGGCATAATTAAACAAATAACATTGAAAAATGTGTAGTTTGTTAGAAATAGTTCTATTTGTGTATTACAACAAGAAAAATTATTGGAGATTTAGAAATGATTGAATTGAAGAAAGCTGTACAATAAGTGAAAGATCACATGATACAAAGATAGAATTTGATGAACATAGGAGATTTTGCAAAGTGCAGTAATATGAGATATCTGCTTATAGAGAAAATGCTTCAATATGTGTTATTGCTAGAACTGGAAAGTTTCATAGATACAGAGAGCCAAGTTTGATGAAACTGAAGAAATGGAGAAATTGAAGTTGCAGAGGATGCAAGCAACCTGCAAATGAGCTCAATCTGAGAAATTACTGAAAAATAAGATCTTGCTAGATGCAGAGAACTACTTTTACTGATAGATATTGTAATTCAGAAATTGTATTTTCAGTTGAATCATAACTATGACTAGATGTGTGGATCGATAGAAATAGAGACACATGTTAAGAAAGGCAGAGGAAATTAATAGAGCTAGTGAAGTTGTTGGAAAGTAAGAAACTTGTACATGGAGAGATGCAGCAGATCCTACAAGCAGAGAATTTCGATAAACTGGAAGATTTTACAAATATGGGGAATGAGAAATATCTGCAGATAGAGAAAATGCTAGAATATCATCAATTGCTAGGTTTTGATATTTTGTTATCCGCATCGAACCATATTTATTTACATTGAACGACATGGAGAAATTGATTGTGCAGCTAACGCAGAGAATTTTGAATCTGCGGAATTTGATGAATTACAAGAAACTGAATACTTTTGCTTGACATAGAAGCCAGAGCTGTTGAAAATTATAGGAATGGAGATATTGAATGCATAATTCAACAAAGAACATTGAAAAATGTGTAGTTTGTTAGAAATAGTTCTATTTGTGTATTACAACAAGAAAAATTATTGGAGATGTAGAAATGATTGAATTGAAGAAAGCTGTACAATAAGTGAAAGATCATATGATACAAAGATAGAATTTAATGAACATAGGAGATTTTGCAAAGTGTAGTAATATGAGATATCTGCTTATAGTGAAAATGATTCCATATGTGTTATTGCTGGAACTGTAAAGTTTCATAGATACAGATTACCAAGTTTGATGAAACTGAAGAAATGGAGAAATTTAGAATTTACTGTAATTTAGAAATTGTAAGTTCAGTTGAATCATAACTATGTCTAGATGTGTGGAGCGAAAGAAATAAAGACACTTGTTTAGATAGGCAGAGGAAATTAATAGAGATAGTGAAGTTGTTGGAAAGTAAGAAACTTGTATATGGAGAGATCTTACAAGCAGAGAATGTCGATAAACTGGAAGATTTTACAAATATGGGGAATGAGAAATATCTGCAGATAGAGAAAATGCTAGAATATCATCAATTGCTAGGTTTTGATATTTTGTTATCCGCATCGAACCAGGTTTGTTTAAATTGAAGGATATGGAGATATTGATTGTGCAGTTAACGCAGTGAATTTTGAATCTGCAGAATTTGATGAATTACAAGAAAGTGAAGACTTTTGCTTGACATAGAAGCCAGAGCTGTTGAAAATTATAGGAATGGAGATATTGAAGGCATAATTAAACAAATAACATTGAAAAATGTGTAGTTTGTTAGAAATAGTTCTATTTGTGTATTACAACAAGAAAAATTATTGGAGATTTAGAAATGATTGAATTGAAGAAAGCTGTACAATAAGTGAAAGATCATATGATACAAAGATAGAATTTGATGAACATAGGAGATTTTGCAAAGTGTAGTAATATGAGATATCTGCTTATAGAGAAAATGCTTCAATATGTGTTATTGCTAGAACTGGAAAGTTTCATAGATACAGAGAGCCAAGTTTGATGAAACTGAAGAAATGGAGAAATTGAAGTTGCAGAGGATGCAAGCAACCTGCAAATGAGCTCAATCTGAGAAATTACTGAAAAATAAGATCTTGCTAGATGCAGAGAACTACTTTTACTGATAGATATTGTAATTCAGAAATTGTATTTTCAGTTGAATCATAACTATGACTAGATGTGTGGATCGATAGAAATAGAGACACATGTTAAGAAAGGCAGAGGAAATTAATAGAGCTAGTGAAGTTGTTGGAAAGTAAGAAACTTGTACATGGAGAGAAGCAGCAGATCCTACAAGCAGAGAATTTCGATAAACTGGAAGATTTTACAAATATGGGGAATGAGAAATATCTGCAGATAGAGAAAATGCTAGAATATCATCAATTGCTAGGTTTTGATATTTTGTTATCCGCATCGAACCATATTTATTTAAATTGAACGACATGGAGAAATTGATTGTGCAGCTAACGCAGAGAATTTTGAATCTGCGGAATTTGATGAATTACAAGAAACTGAATACTTTTGCTTGACATAGAAACCAATTCTGTTGAAAAATATAGGAATGGAGATATCGAAGGCATAATTGACCAAAGAACATTGAAAAATGAGTAGTTTTGTTAGAAATAGTTTTATTAATGTAATTCAACAATAATAATTATTGGAGATGTAGAAATTGATTGAATTGAAGAAAGTTGTACAATCAGTGAACGAGCAGATGATACAAAGATAGAATTTGATGAAAATAGCAGATTTTGCAAAGTTTACGAATATGTGATATCTGCTTATAGAGAAAATGCTTCAATATGTGTTATTGCTAGAACTGGAAAGTTTCATAGATACAGATTGCCAAGTTTGCTGAAACTGAAGAAATGGAGAAATTGAAGTTGCAAAGAATGCAGGCAAGCTGCAAATCAATTCAATCTAAGAATTTACTGAAAAATAAGACTTTGCTCGATGCAGAGAACTAACTCATACTAAATAGATACTGTAATTTAGAAATTGTAAGTTCAGTTGAATCATAACTATGTTTAGATGTGTGGAGCGAAGGAAATAAAGACACTTGTTTAGATAGGCAGAGGAAATTAATAGAGATAGTGAAGTTGTTGGAAAGTAAGAAACTTGTATATGGAGAGATCTTACAAGCAGAGAATGTCGATAAACTGGAAGATTTTACAAATATGGGGAATGAGAAATATCTGCAGATAGAGAAAATGCTAGAATATCATCAATTGCTAGGTTTTGATATTTTGTTATCCGCATCGAACCAGGTTTGTTTAAACTGAAGGATATGGAGATATTGATTGTGCAGTTAACGCAGAGAATTTTGAATCTGCAGAATTTGATGAATTACAAGAAAGTGAAGACTTTTGCTTGACATAGAAGCCAGAGCTGTTGAAAATTATAGGAATGGAGATATTGAAGGCATAATTAAACAAATAACATTGAAAAATGTGTAGTTTGTTAGAAATAGTTCTATTTGTGTATTACAACAAGAAAAATTATTGGAGATTTAGAAATGATTGAATTGAAGAAAGCTGTACAATAAGTGAAAGATCACATGATACAAAGATAGAATTTGATGAACATAGGAGATTTTGCAAAGTGCAGTAATATGAGATATCTGCTTATAGAGAAAATGCTTCAATATGTGTTATTGCTAGAACTGGAAAGTTTCATAGATACAGAGAGCCAAGTTTGATGAAACTGAAGAAATGGAGAAATTGAAGTTGCAGAGGATGCAAGCAACCTGCAAATGAGCTCAATCTGAGAAATTACTGAAAAATAAGATCTTGCTAGATGCAGAGAACTACTTTTACTGATAGATATTGTAATTCAGAAATTGTATTTTCAGTTGAATCATAACTATGACTAGATGTGTGGATCGATAGAAATAGAGACACATGTTAAGAAAGGCAGAGGAAATTAATAGAGCTAGTGAAGTTGTTGGAAAGTAAGAAACTTGTACATGGAGAGATGCAGCAGATCCTACAAGCAGAGAATTTCGATAAACTGGAAGATTTTACAAATATGGGGAATGAGAAATATCTGCAGATAGAGAAAATGCTAGAATATCATCAATTGCTAGGTTTTGATATTTTGTTATCCGCATCGAACCATATTTATTTACATTGAACGACATGGAGAAATTGATTGTGCAGCTAACGCAGAGAATTTTGAATCTGCGGAATTTGATGAATTACAAGAAACTGAATACTTTTGCTTGACATAGAAGCCAGAGCTGTTGAAAATTATAGGAATGGAGATATTGAATGCATAATTCAACAAAGAACATTGAAAAATGTGTAGTTTGTTAGAAATAGTTCTATTTGTGTATTACAACAAGAAAAATTATTGGAGATGTAGAAATGATTGAATTGAAGAAAGCTGTACAATAAGTGAAAGATCATATGATACAAAGATAGAATTTAATGAACATAGGAGATTTTGCAAAGTGTAGTAATATGAGATATCTGCTTATAGTGAAAATGATTCCATATGTGTTATTGCTGGAACTGTAAAGTTTCATAGATACAGATTACCAAGTTTGATGAAACTGAAGAAATGGAGAAATTTAGAATTTACTGTAATTTAGAAATTGTAAGTTCAGTTGAATCATAACTATGTCTAGATGTGTGGAGCGAAAGAAATAAAGACACTTGTTTAGATAGGCAGAGGAAATTAATAGAGATAGTGAAGTTGTTGGAAAGTAAGAAACTTGTATATGGAGAGATCTTACAAGCAGAGAATGTCGATAAACTGGAAGATTTTACAAATATGGGGAATGAGAAATATCTGCAGATAGAGAAAATGCTAGAATATCATCAATTGCTAGGTTTTGATATTTTGTTATCCGCATCGAACCAGGTTTGTTTAAATTGAAGGATATGGAGATATTGATTGTGCAGTTAACGCAGTGAATTTTGAATCTGCAGAATTTGATGAATTACAAGAAAGTGAAGACTTTTGCTTGACATAGAAGCCAGAGCTGTTGAAAATTATAGGAATGGAGATATTGAAGGCATAATTAAACAAATAACATTGAAAAATGTGTAGTTTGTTAGAAATAGTTCTATTTGTGTATTACAACAAGAAAAATTATTGGAGATTTAGAAATGATTGAATTGAAGAAAGCTGTACAATAAGTGAAAGATCATATGATACAAAGATAGAATTTGATGAACATAGGAGATTTTGCAAAGTGTAGTAATATGAGATATCTGCTTATAGAGAATATGCTTCAATATGTGTTATTGCTAGAACTGGAAAGTTTCATAGATACAGAGAGCCAAGTTTGATGAAACTGAAGAAATGGAGAAATTGAAGTTGCAGAGGATGCAAGCAACCTGCAAATGAGCTCAATCTGAGAAATTACTGAAAAATAAGATCTTGCTAGATGCAGAGAACTACTTTTACTGATAGATATTGTAATTCAGAAATTGTATTTTCAGTTGAATCATAACTATGACTAGATGTGTGGATCGATAGAAATAGAGACACATGTTAAGAAAGGCAGAGGAAATTAATAGAGCTAGTGAAGTTGTTGGAAAGTAAGAAACTTGTACATGGAGAGAAGCAGCAGATCCTACAAGCAGAGAATTTCGATAAACTGGAAGATTTTACAAATATGGGGAATGAGAAATATCTGCAGATAGAGAAAATGCTAGAATATCATCAATTGCTAGGTTTTGATATTTTGTTATCCGCATCGAACCATATTTATTTAAATTGAACGACATGGAGAAATTGATTGTGCAGCTAACGCAGAGAATTTTGAATCTGCGGAATTTGATGAATTACAAGAAACTGAATACTTGTGCTTGACATAGAAACCAATTCTGTTGAAAAATATAGGAATGGAGATATCGAAGGCATAATTGACCAAAGAACATTGAAAAATGAGTAGTTTTGTTAGAAATAGTTTTATTAATGTAGTTCAACAATAATAATTATTGGAGATGTAGAAATTGATTGAATTGAAGAAAGTTGTACAATCAGTGAACGAGCAGATGATACAAAGATAGAATTTGATGAAAATAGCAGATTTTGCAAAGTTTACGAATATGTGATATCTGCTTATAGAGAAAATGCTTCAATATGTGTTATTGCTAGAACTGGAAAGTTTCATAGATACAGATTGCCAAGTTTGCTGAAACTGAAGAAATGGAGAAATTGAAGTTGCAAAGAATGCAGGCAAGCTGCAAATCAATTCAATCTAAGAATTTACTGAAAAATAAGACTTTGCTCGATGCAGAGAACTAACTCATACTAAATAGATACTGTAATTTAGAAATTGTAAGTTCAGTTGAATCATAACTATGTTTAGATGTGTGGAGCGAAGGAAATAAAGACACTTGTTTAGATAGGCAGAGGAAATTAATAGAGATAGTGAAGTTGTTGGAAAGTAAGAAACTTGTATATGGAGAGATCTTACAAGCAGAGAATGTCGATAAACTGGAAGATTTTACAAATATGGGGAATGAGAAATATCTGCAGATAGAGAAAATGCTAGAATATCATCAATTGCTAGGTTTTGATATTTTGTTATCCGCATCGAACCAGGTTTGTTTAAATTGAAGGATATGGAGATATTGATTGTGCAGTTAACGCAGAGAATTTTGAATCTGCAGAATTTGATGAATTACAAGAAAGTGAAGACTTTTGCTTGACATAGAAGCCAGAGCTGTTGAAAATTATAGGAATGGAGATATTGAAGGCATAATTAAACAAATAACATTGAAAAATGTGTAGTTTGTTAGAAATAGTTCTATTTGTGTATTACAACAAGAAAAATTATTGGAGATTTAGAAATGATTGAATTGAAGAAAGCTGTACAATAAGTGAAAGATCACATGATACAAAGATAGAATTTGATGAACATAGGAGATTTTGCAAAGTGCAGTAATATGAGATATCTGCTTATAGAGAAAATGCTTCAATATGTGTTATTGCTAGAACTGGAAAGTTTCATAGATACAGAGAGCCAAGTTTGATGAAACTGAAGAAATGGAGAAATTGAAGTTGCAGAGGATGCAAGCAACCTGCAAATGAGCTCAATCTGAGAAATTACTGAAAAATAAGATCTTGCTAGATGCAGAGAACTACTTTTACTGATAGATATTGTAATTCAGAAATTGTATTTTCAGTTGAATCATAACTATGACTAGATGTGTGGATCGATTGATTTAGAGACACATGTTAAGAAAGGCAGAGGAAATTAATAGAGCTAGTGAAGTTGTTGGAAAGTAAGAAACTTGTACATGGAGAGAAGCAGCAGATCCTACAAGCAGAGAATTTCGATAAACTGGAAGATTTTACAAATATGGGGAATGAGAAATATCTGCAGATAGAGAAAATGCTAGAATATCATCAATTGCTAGGTTTTGATATTTTGTTATCCGCATCGAACCATATTTATTTAAATTGAACGACATGGAGAAATTGATTGTGCAGCTAACGCAGAGAATTTTGAATCTGCGGAATTTGATGAATTACAAGAAACTGAATACTTTTGCTTGACATAGAAACCAATTCTGTTGAAAAATATAGGAATGGAGATATCGAAGGCATAATTGACCAAAGAACATTGAAAAATGAGTAGTTTTGTTAGAAATAGTTTTATTAATGTAGTTCAACAATAATAATTATTGGAGATGTAGAAATTGATTGAATTGAAGAAAGTTGTACAATCAGTGAACGAGCAGATGATACAAAGATAGAATTTGATGAAAATAGCAGATTTTGCAAAGTTTACGAATATGTGATATCTGCTTATAGAGAAAATGCTTCAATATGTGTTATTGCTAGAACTGGAAAGTTTCATAGATACAGATTGCCAAGTTTGCTGAAACTGAAGAAATGGAGAAATTGAAGTTGCAAAGAATGCAGGCAAGCTGCAAATCAATTCAATCTAAGAATTTACTGAAAAATAAGACTTTGCTCGATGCAGAGAACTAACTCATACTAAATAGATACTGTAATTTAGAAATTGTAAGTTCAGTTGAATCATAACTATGTTTAGATGTGTGGAGCGAAGGAAATAAAGACACTTGTTTAGATAGGCAGAGGAAATTAATAGAGATAGTGAAGTTGTTGGAAAGTAAGAAACTTGTATATGGAGAGATCTTACAAGCAGAGAATGTCGATAAACTGGAAGATTTTACAAATATGGGGAATGAGAAATATCTGCAGATAGAGAAAATGCTAGAATATCATCAATTGCTAGGTTTTGATATTTTGTTATCCGCATCGAACCAGGTTTGTTTCAATTGAAGGATATGGAGATATTGATTGTGCAGTTAACGCAGAGAATTTTGAATCTGCAGAATTTGATGAATTACAAGAAAGTGAAGACTTTTGCTTGACATAGAAGCCAGAGCTGTTGAAAATTATAGGAATGGAGATATTGAAGGCATAATTAAACAAATAACATTGAAAAATGTGTAGTTTGTTAGAAATAGTTCTATTTGTGTATTACAACAAGAAAAATTATTGGAGATTTAGAAATGATTGAATTGAAGAAAGCTGTACAATAAGTGAAAGATCACATGATACAAAGATAGAATTTGATGAACATAGGAGATTTTGCAAAGTGCAGTAATATGAGATATCTGCTTATAGAGAAAATGCTTCAATATGTGTTATTGCTAGAACTGGAAAGTTTCATAGATACAGAGAGCCAAGTTTGATGAAACTGAAGAAATGGAGAAATTGAAGTTGCAGAGGATGCAAGCAACCTGCAAATGAGCTCAATCTGAGAAATTACTGAAAAATAAGATCTTGCTAGATGCAGAGAACTACTTTTACTGATAGATATTGTAATTCAGAAATTGTATTTTCAGTTGAATCATAACTATGACTAGATGTGTGGATCGATAGAAATAGAGACACATGTTAAGAAAGGCAGAGGAAATTAATAGAGCTAGTGAAGTTGTTGGAAAGTAAGAAACTTGTACATGGAGAGATGCAGCAGATCCTACAAGCAGAGAATTTCGATAAACTGGAAGATTTTACAAATATGGGGAATGAGAAATATCTGCAGATAGAGAAAATGCTAGAATATCATCAATTGCTAGGTTTTGATATTTTGTTATCCGCATCGAACCATATTTATTTACATTGAACGACATGGAGAAATTGATTGTGCAGCTAACGCAGAGAATTTTGAATCTGCGGAATTTGATGAATTACAAGAAACTGAATACTTTTGCTTGACATAGAAGCCAGAGCTGTTGAAAATTATAGGAATGGAGATATTGAATGCATAATTCAACAAAGAACATTGAAAAATGTGTAGTTTGTTAGAAATAGTTCTATTTGTGTATTACAACAAGAAAAATTATTGGAGATGTAGAAATGATTGAATTGAAGAAAGCTGTACAATAAGTGAAAGATCATATGATACAAAGATAGAATTTAATGAACATAGGAGATTTTGCAAAGTGTAGTAATATGAGATATCTGCTTATAGTGAAAATGATTCCATATGTGTTATTGCTGGAACTGTAAAGTTTCATAGATACAGATTACCAAGTTTGATGAAACTGAAGAAATGGAGAAATTTAGAATTTACTGTAATTTAGAAATTGTAAGTTCAGTTGAATCATAACTATGTCTAGATGTGTGGAGCGAAAGAAATAAAGACACTTGTTTAGATAGGCAGAGGAAATTAATAGAGATAGTGAAGTTGTTGGAAAGTAAGAAACTTGTATATGGAGAGATCTTACAAGCAGAGAATGTCGATAAACTGGAAGATTTTACAAATATGGGGAATGAGAAATATCTGCAGATAGAGAAAATGCTAGAATATCATCAATTGCTAGGTTTTGATATTTTGTTATCCGCATCGAACCAGGTTTGTTTAAATTGAAGGATATGGAGATATTGATTGTGCAGTTAACGCAGTGAATTTTGAATCTGCAGAATTTGATGAATTACAAGAAAGTGAAGACTTTTGCTTGACATAGAAGCCAGAGCTGTTGAAAATTATAGGAATGGAGATATTGAAGGCATAATTAAACAAATAACATTGAAAAATGTGTAGTTTGTTAGAAATAGTTCTATTTGTGTATTACAACAAGAAAAATTATTGGAGATTTAGAAATGATTGAATTGAAGAAAGCTGTACAATAAGTGAAAGATCATATGATACAAAGATAGAATTTGATGAACATAGGAGATTTTGCAAAGTGTAGTAATATGAGATATCTGCTTATAGAGAAAATGCTTCAATATGTGTTATTGCTAGAACTGGAAAGTTTCATAGATACAGAGAGCCAAGTTTGATGAAACTGAAGAAATGGAGAAATTGAAGTTGCAGAGGATGCAAGCAACCTGCAAATGAGCTCAATCTGAGAAATTACTGAAAAATAAGATCTTGCTAGATGCAGAGAACTACTTTTACTGATAGATATTGTAATTCAGAAATTGTATTTTCAGTTGAATCATAACTATGACTAGATGTGTGGATCGATAGAAATAGAGACACATGTTAAGAAAGGCAGAGGAAATTAATAGAGCTAGTGAAGTTGTTGGAAAGTAAGAAACTTGTACATGGAGAGAAGCAGCAGATCCTACAAGCAGAGAATTTCGATAAACTGGAAGATTTTACAAATATGGGGAATGAGAAATATCTGCAGATAGAGAAAATGCTAGAATATCATCAATTGCTAGGTTTTGATATTTTGTTATCCGCATCGAACCATATTTATTTAAATTGAACGACATGGAGAAATTGATTGTGCAGCTAACGCAGAGAATTTTGAATCTGCGGAATTTGATGAATTACAAGAAACTGAATACTTGTGCTTGACATAGAAACCAATTCTGTTGAAAAATATAGGAATGGAGATATCGAAGGCATAATTGACCAAAGAACATTGAAAAATGAGTAGTTTTGTTAGAAATAGTTTTATTAATGTAGTTCAACAATAATAATTATTGGAGATGTAGAAATTGATTGAATTGAAGAAAGTTGTACAATCAGTGAACGAGCAGATGATACAAAGATAGAATTTGATGAAAATAGCAGATTTTGCAAAGTTTACGAATATGTGATATCTGCTTATAGAGAAAATGCTTCAATATGTGTTATTGCTAGAACTGGAAAGTTTCATAGATACAGATTGCCAAGTTTGCTGAAACTGAAGAAATGGAGAAATTGAAGTTGCAAAGAATGCAGGCAAGCTGCAAATCAATTCAATCTAAGAATTTACTGAAAAATAAGACTTTGCTCGATGCAGAGAACTAACTCATACTAAATAGATACTGTAATTTAGAAATTGTAAGTTCAGTTGAATCATAACTATGTTTAGATGTGTGGAGCGAAGGAAATAAAGACACTTGTTTAGATAGGCAGAGGAAATTAATAGAGATAGTGAAGTTGTTGGAAAGTAAGAAACTTGTATATGGAGAGATCTTACAAGCAGAGAATGTCGATAAACTGGAAGATTTTACAAATATGGGGAATGAGAAATATCTGCAGATAGAGAAAATGCTAGAATATCATCAATTGCTAGGTTTTGATATTTTGTTATCCGCATCGAACCAGGTTTGTTTAAATTGAAGGATATGGAGATATTGATTGTGCAGTTAACGCAGAGAATTTTGAATCTGCAGAATTTGATGAATTACAAGAAAGTGAAGACTTTTGCTTGACATAGAAGCCAGAGCTGTTGAAAATTATAGGAATGGAGATTTTGAAGGCATAATTAAACAAATAACATTGAAAAATGTGTAGTTTGTTAGAAATAGTTCTATTTGTGTATTACAACAAGAAAAATTATTGGAGATTTAGAAATGATTGAATTGAAGAAAGCTGTACAATAAGTGAAAGATCACATGATACAAAGATAGAATTTGATGAACATAGGAGATTTTGCAAAGTGCAGTAATATGAGATATCTGCTTATAGAGAAAATGCTTCAATATGTGTTATTGCTAGAACTGGAAAGTTTCATAGATACAGAGAGCCAAGTTTGATGAAACTGAAGAAATGGAGAAATTGAAGTTGCAGAGGATGCAAGCAACCTGCAAATGAGCTCAATCTGAGAAATTACTGAAAAATAAGATCTTGCTAGATGCAGAGAACTACTTTTACTGATAGATATTGTAATTCAGAAATTGTATTTTCAGTTGAATCATAACTATGACTAGATGTGTGGATCGATAGAAATAGAGACACATGTTAAGAAAGGCAGAGGAAATTAATAGAGCTAGTGAAGTTGTTGGAAAGTAAGAAACTTGTACATGGAGAGAAGCAGCAGATCCTACAAGCAGAGAATTTCGATAAGCTGGAAGATTTTACAAATATGGGGAATGAGAAATATCTGCAGATAGAGAAAATGCTGGAATATCATCAATTGCTAGGTTTTGATATTTTGTTATCCGCATCGAACCATATTTATTTAAATTGAACGACATGGAGAAATTGATTGTGCAGCTAACGCAGAGAATTTTGAATCTGCGGAATTTGATGAATTACAAGAAAGTGAAGACTTTTGCTTGACATAGAAACCAATTCTGCTGAAAAATATAGGAATGGAGATATCGAAGGCATAATTCAACAAAGAACATTGAAAAATGAGTAGTTTGTTAGAAATAGTTCTATTTGTGTATTACAACAAGAAAAATTATTGGAGATGTAGAAATGATTGAATTGAAGAAAGCTGTACAATAAGTGAAAGATCATATGATACAAAGATAGAATTTAATGAACATAGGAGATTTTGCAAAGTGTAGTAATATGAGATATCTGCTTATAGTGAAAATGATTCAATATGTGTTATTGCTGGAACTGGAAAGTTTCATAGATACAGATTGCCAAGTTTGATGAAACTGAAGAAATGGAGAAATTGAAGTTGCAAAGAATGCAGGCAAGCTGCAAATCAGCTCAATCTAAGAATTTACTGAAAAATAAGACTTTGCTCGATGCAGAGAACTAACTCATACTAAATAGATACTGTAATTTAGAAATTGTAAGTTCAGTTGAATCATAACTATGTCTAGATGTGTGGAGCGAAAGAAATAAAGACACTTGTTTAGATAGGCAGAGGAAATTAATAGAGATAGTGAAGTTGTTGGAAAGTAAGAAACTTGTATATGGAGAGATCTTACAAGCAGAGAATGTCGATAAACTGGAAGATTTTACAAATATGGGGAATGAGAAATATCTGCAGATAGAGAAAATGCTAGAATATCATCAATTGCTAGGTTTTGATATTTTGTTATCCGCATCGAACCAGGTTTGTTTCAATTGAAGGATATGGAGATATTGATTGTGCAGTTAACGCAGAGAATTTTGAATCTGCAGAATTTGATGAATTACAAGAAAGTGAAGACTTTTGCTTGACATAGAAGCCAGAGCTGTTGAAAATTGTAGGAATGGAGATATTGAAGGCATAATTAAACAAATAACATTGAAAAATGTGTAGTTTGTTAGAAATAGTTCTATTTGTGTATTACAACAAGAAAAATTATTGGAGATTTAGAAATGATTGAATTGAAGAAAGCTGTACAATAAGTGAAAGATCATATGATACAAAGATAGAATTTGATGAACATAGGAGATTTTGCAAAGTGTAGTAATATGAGATATCTGCTTATAGAGAAAATGCTTCAATATGTGTTATTGCTAGAACTGGAAAGTTTCATAGATACAGAGAGCCAAGTTTGATGAAACTGAAGAAATGGAGAAATTGAAGTTGCAGAGGATGCGAGCAACCTGCAAATGAGCTCAATCTGAGAAATTACTGAAAAATAAGATCTTGCTAGATGCAGAGAACTACTTTTACTGATAGATATTGTAATTCAGAAATTGTATTTTCAGTTGAATCATAACTATGACTAGATGTGTGGATCGATAGAAATAGAGACACATGTTAAGAAAGGCAGAGGAAATTAATAGAGCTAGTGAAGTTGTTGGAAAGTAAGAAACTTGTACATGGAGAGAAGCAGCAGATCCTACAAGCAGAGAATTTCGATAAACTGGAAGATATTACAAATATGGGGAATGAGAAATATCTGCAGATAGAGAAAATGCTAGAATATCATCAATTGCTAGGTTTTGATATTTTGTTATCCGCATCGAACCATATTTATTTAAATTGAACGACATGGAGAAATTCATTGTGCAGCTAACGCAGAGAATTTTGAATCTGCGGAATTTGATGAATTACAAGAAACTGAATACTTTTGCTTGACATAGAAACCAATTCTGTTGAAAAATATAGGAATGGAGATATCGAAGGCATAATTGACCAAAGAACATTGAAAAATGAGTAGTTTGTTAGAAATAGTTTTATTAATGTAGTTCAACAATAATAATTATTGGAGATGTAGAAATTGATTGAATTGAAGAAAGTTGTACAATCAGTGAACGAGCAGATGATACAAAGATAGAATTTGATGAAAATAGCAGATTTTGCAAAGTTTACGAATATGTGATATCTGCTTATAGAGAAAATGCTTCAATATGTGTTATTGCTAGAACTGGAAAGTTTCATAGATACAGATTGCCAAGTTTGCTGAAACTGAAGAAATGGAGAAATTGAAGTTGCAAAGAATGCAGGCAAGCTGCAAATCAGCTCAATCTAAGAATTTACTGAAAAATAAGATTTTGCTCGATGCAGAGAACTAACTCTTATTAAATAGATACTGTAATTTAGAAATTGTAATGTCAGTTGAATCATAACTATGTCTAGATGTGTGGAGGGAAAGAAATAGAGACAATTGTTTAGATAGGCAGAGGAAATTAATAGAGATAGTGAAGTTGTTGGAAAGTAAAAAACTTGTATATGGAGAGGAGCAGCAGATCTTACAAGCAGAGAATGTCGATAAACTGGAAGATTTTACAAATATGGGGAATGAGAAATATCTGCAGATAGAGAAAATGCTAGAATATCATCAATTGCTAGGTTTTGATATTTTGTTATCCGCATAGAACCAGGTTTGTTTAAATTGAGGTATATGGAGATATTGATTGTGCAGCTAACGCAGAGAATTTTGAATCTGCAGAATTTGATGAATTACAAGAAAGTGAAGACTTTTGCTTGACATAGAAGCCAGAGCTGTTGAAAATTATAGGAATGGAGATATTGAAGGCATAATTCAACAAAGAACATTGAAAAATGTGTAGTTTGTTAGAAATAGTTCTATTTGTGTATTACAACAAGAAAAATTATTGGAGATTTAGAAATGATTGAATTGAAGAAAGCTGTACAATAAGTGAAAGATCATATGATACAAAGATAGAATTTGATGAACATAGGAGATTTTGCAAAGTGCAGTAATATGAGATATCTGCTTATAGAGAAAATGCTTCAATATGTGTTATTGCTAGAACTGGAAAGTTTCATAGATACAGAGAGCCAAGTTTGATGAAACTGAAGAAATGGAGAAATTGACGTTGCAGAGGATGCAAGCAACCTGCAAATGAGCTCAATCTGAGAAATTACTGAAAAATAAGATCTTGCTAGATGCAGAGAACTACTTTTACTGATAGATATTGTAATTCAGAAATTGTATTTTCAGTTGAATCATAACTATGACTAGATGTGTGGATCGATAGAAATAGAGACACATGTTAAGAAAGGCAGAGGAAATTAATAGAGCTAGTGAAGTTGTTGGAAAGTAAGAAACTTGTACATGGAGAGATGCAGCAGATCCTACAAGCAGAGAATTTCGATAAACTGGAAGATTTTACAAATATGGGGAATGAGAAATATCTGCAGATAGAGAAAATGCTAGAATATCATCAATTGCTAGGTTTTGATATTTTGTTATCCGCATCGAACCATATTTATTTACATTGAACGACATGGAGAAATTGATTGTGCAGCTAACGCAGAGAATTTTGAATCTGCGGAATTTGATGAATTACAAGAAACTGAATACTTTTGCTTGACATAGAAACCAATTCTGTTGAAAAATATAGGAATGGAGATATCGAAGGCATAATTGACCAAAGAACATTGAAAAATGAGTAGTTTGTTAGAAATAGTTTTATAAATGTAGTTCAACAATAATAATTATTGGAGATGTAGAAATTGATTGAATTGAAGAAAGTTGTACAATCAGTGAACGAGCAGATGATACAAAGATAGAATTTGATGAAAATAGCAGATTTTGCAAAGTTTACGAATATGTGATATCTGCTTATAGAGAAAATGCTTCAATATGTGTTATTGCTAGAACTGGAAAGTTTCATAGATACAGATTGCCAAGTTTGCTGAAACTGAAGAAATGGAGAAATTGAAGTTGCAAAGAATGCAGGCAAGCTGCAAATCAGCTCAATCTAAGAATTTACTGAAAAATAAGATTTTGCTCGATGCAGAGAACTAACTCTTATTAAATAGATACTGTAATTTAGAAATTGTAATGTCAGTTGAATCATAACTATGTCTAGATGTGTGGAGGGAAAGAAATAGAGACAATTGTTTAGATAGGCAGAGGAAATTAATAGAGATAGTGAAGTTGTTGGAAAGTAAAAAACTTGTATATGGAGAGGAGCAGCAGATCTTACAAGCAGAGAATGTCGATAAACTGGAAGATTTTACAAATATGGGGAATGAGAAATATCTGCAGATAGAGAAAATGCTAGAATATCATCAATTGCTAGGTTTTGATATTTTGTTATCCGCATAGAACCAGGTTTGTTTAAATTGAGGTATATGGAGATATTGATTGTGCAGCTAACGCAGAGAATTTTGAATCTGCAGAATTTGATGAATTACAAGAAAATGAAGACTTTTGCTTGACATAGAAGCCAGAGCTGTTGAAAATTATAGGAATGGAGATATTGAAGGCATAATTAAACAAATAACATTGAAAAATGTGTATTTTGTTAGAAATAGTTCTATTTGTGTATTACAACAAGAAAAATTATTGGAGATTTAGAAATGATTGAATTGAAGAAAGCTGTACAATAAGTGAAAGATCATATGATACAAAGATAGAATTTGATGAACATAGGAGATTTTGCAAAGTGTAGTAATATGAGATATCTGCTTATAGAGAAAATGCTTCAATATGTGTTATTGCTAGAACTGGAAAGTTTCATAGATACAGAGAGACAAGTTTGATGAAACTGAAGAAATGGAGAAATTGAAGTTGCAGAGGATGCAAGCAACCTGCAAATGAGCTCAATCTGAGAAATTACTGAAAAATAAGATCTTGCTAGATGCAGAGAACTACTTTTACTGATAGATATTGTAATTCAGAAATTGTATTTTCAGTTGAATCATAACTATGACTAGATGTGTGGATCGATTGAAATAGAGACACATGTTAAGAAAGGCAGAGGAAATTAATAGAGCTAGTGAAGTTGTTGGAAAGTAAGAAACTTGTACATGGAGAGAAGCAGCAGATCCTACAAGCAGAGAATTTCGATAAACTGGAAGATTTTACAAATATGGGGAATGAGAAATATCTGCAGATAGAGAAAATGCTAGAATATCATCAATTGCTAGGTTTTGATATTTTGTTATCCGCATCGAACCATATTTATTTAAATTGAACGACATGGAGAAATTGATTGTGCAGCTAACGCAGAGAATTTTGAATCTGCGGAATTTGATGAATTACAAGAAACTGAATACTTTTGCTTGACATAGAAACCAATTCTGTTGAAAAATATAGGAATGGAGATATCGAAGGCATAATTGACCAAAGAACATTGAAAAATGAGTAGTTTGTTAGAAATAGTTTTATTAATGTAGTTCAACAATAATAATTATTGGAGATGTAGAAATTGATTGAATTGAAGAAAGTTGTACAATCAGTGAACGAGCAGATGATACAAAGATAGAATTTGATGAAAATAGCAGATTTTGCAAAGTTTACGAATATGTGATATCTGCTTATAGAGAAAATGCTTCAATATGTGTTATTGCTAGAACTGGAAAGTTTCATAGATACAGATTGCCAAGTTTGCTGAAACTGAAGAAATGGAGAAATTGAAGTTGCAAAGAATGCAGGCAAGCTGCAAATCAGCTCAATCTAAGAATTTACTGAAAAATAAGATTTTGCTCGATGCAGAGAACTAACTCTTATTAAATAGATACTGTAATTTAGAAATTGTAATGTCAGTTGAATCATAACTATGTCTAGATGTGTGGAGGGAAAGAAATAGAGACAATTGTTTAGATAGGCAGAGGAAATTAATAGAGATAGTGAAGTTGTTGGAAAGTAAGAAACTTGTACATGGAGAGATGCAGCAGATCCTACAAGCAGAGAATTTCGATAAACTGGAAGATTTTACAAATATGGGGAATGAGAAATATCTGCAGATAGAGAAAATGCTAGAATATCATCAATTGCTAGGTTTTGATATTTTGTTATCCGCATCGAACCATATTTATTTACATTGAACGACATGGAGAAATTGATTGTGCAGCTAACGCAGAGAATTTTGAATCTGCGGAATTTGATGAATTACAAGAAACTGAATACTTTTGCTTGACATAGAAGCCAGAGCTGTTGAAAATTATAGGAATGGAGATATTGAATGCATAATTCAACAAAGAACATTGAAAAATGTGTAGTTTGTTAGAAATAGTTCTATTTGTGTATTACAACAAGAAAAATTATTGGAGATGTAGAAATGATTGAATTGAAGAAAGCTGTACAATAAGTGAAAGATCATATGATACAAAGATAGAATTTAATGAACATAGGAGATTTTGCAAAGTGTAGTAATATGAGATATCTGCTTATAGTGAAAATGATTCAATATGTGTTATTGCTGGAACTGTAAAGTTTCATAGATACAGATTACCAAGTTTGATGAAACTGAAGAAATGGAGAAATTGAAGTTGCAAAGAATGCAGGCAAGCTGCAAATCAGCTCAATCTAAGAATTTACTGAAAAATAAGACTTTGCTCGATGCAGAGAACTAACTCATACTAAATAGATACTGTAATTTAGAAATTGTAAGTTCAGTTGAATCATAACTATATCTAGATGTGTGGAGCGAAAGAAATAAAGACACTTGTTTAGATAGGCAGAGGAAATTAATAGAGATAGTGAAGTTGTTGGAAAGTAAGAAACTTGTATATGGAGAGATCTTACAAGCAGAGAATGTCGATAAACTGGAAGATTTTACAAATATGGGGAATGAGAAATATCTGCAGATAGAGAAAATGCTAGAATATCATCAATTGCTAGGTTTTGATATTTTGTTATCCGCATCGAACAGGGTTTGTTTAAATTGAAGGATATGGAGATATTGATTGTGCAGTTAACGCAGAGAATTTTGAATCTGCAGAATTTGATGAATTACAAGAAAGTGAAGACTTTTGCTTGACATAGAAGCCAGAGCTGTTGAAAATTATAGGAATGGAGATATTGAAGGCATAATTAAACAAATAACATTGAAAAATGTGTATTTTGTTAGAAATAGTTCTATTTGTGTATTACAACAAGAAAAATTATTGGAGATTTAGAAATGATTGAATTGAAGAAAGCTGTACAATAAGTGAAAGATCATATGATACAAAGATAGAATTTGATGAACATAGGAGATTTTGCAAAGTGTAGTAATATGAGATATCTGCTTATAGAGAAAATGCTTCAATATGTGTTATTGCTAGAACTGGAAAGTTTCATAGATACAGAGAGCCAAGTTTGATGAAACTGAAGAAATGGAGAAATTGAAGTTGCAGAGGATGCAAGCAACCTGCAAATGAGCTCAATCTGAGAAATTACTGAAAAATAAGATCTTGCTTGATGCAGAGAACTACTTTTACTGATAGATATTGTAATTCAGAAATTGTATTTTCAGTTGAATCATAACTATGACTAGATGTGTGGATCGATAGAAATAGAGACACATGTTAAGAAAGGCAGAGGAAATTAATAGAGCTAGTGAAGTTGTTGGAAAGTAAGAAACTTGTACATGGAGAGAAGCAGCAGATCCTACAAGCAGAGAATTTCGATAAACTGGAAGATTTTACAAATATGGGGAATGAGAAATATCTGCAGATAGAGAAAATGCTAGAATATCATCAATTGCTAGGTTTTGATATTTTGTCATCCGCATCGAACCATATTTATTTAAGTTGAACGACATGGAGAAATTGATTGTGCAGCTAACGCAGAGAATTTTGAATCTGCGGAATTTGATGAACTACAAGAAACTGAATACTTTTGCTTGACATAGAAACCAATTCTGTTGAAAAATATAGGAATGGAGATATCGAAGGCATAATTGACCAAAGAACATTGAAAAATGAGTAGTTTGTTAGAAATAGTTTTATTAATGTAGTTCAACAATAATAATTATTGGAGATGTAGAAATTGATTGAATTGAAGAAAGTTGTACAATCAGTGAACGAGCAGATGATACAAAGATAGAATTTGATGAAAATAGCAGATTTTGCAAAGTTTACGAATATGTGATATCTGCTTATAGAGAAAATGCTTCAATATGTGTTATTGCTAGAACTGGAAAGTTTCATAGATACAGATTGCCAAGTTTGCTGAAACTGAAGAAATGGAGAAATTGAAGTTGCAAAGAATGCAGGCAAGCTGCAAATCAGGTCAATCTAAGAATTTACTGAAAAATAAGATTTTGCTCGATGCAGAGAACTAACTCTTATTAAATAGATACTGTAATTTAGAAATTGTAATGTCAGTTGAATCATAACTATGTCTAGATGTGTGGAGGGAAAGAAATAGAGACACTTGTTTAGATAGGCAGAGGAAATTAATAGAGATAGTGAAGTTGTTGGAAAGTAAGAAACTTGTATATGGAGAGGAGCAGCAGATCTTACAAGCAGAGAATGTCGATAAACTGGAAGATTTTACAAATATGGGGAATGAGAAATATCTGCGGATAGAGAAAATGCTAGAATATCATCAATTGCTAGGTTTTGATATTTTGTTATCCGCATCGAACCATGTTTGTTTAAATTGAGGGACATGGAGATTTGGATTGTGCAGCTAACGCAGAGAATTTTGAATCTGCAGAATTTGATGAATTACAAGAAAGTGAAGACTTTTGCTTGACATAGAAGCCAGAGCTGTTGAAAATTATAGGAATGGAGATATTGAAGGCATAATTCAACAAAGAACATTGAAAAATGTGTAGTTTGTTAGAAATAGTTCTATTTGTGTATTACAACAAGAAAAATTATTGGAGATGTAGAAATGATTGAATTGAAGAAAGCTGTACAATAAGTGAAAGATCATATGATACAAAGATAGAATTTGATGAACATAGGAGATTTTGCAAAGTGTAGTAATATGAGATATCTGCTTATAGAGAAAATGCTTCAATATGTGTTATTGCTAGAACTGGAAAGTTTCATAGATACAGAGAGCCAAGTTTGCTGAAACTGAAGAAATGGAGAAATTGAAGTTGCAAAGAATGCAAGCAAGCTGCAAATCAGCTCAATCTAAGAATTTACTGAAAAATAAGATTTTGCTCGATGCAGAGAACTAACTCTTACTAAATAGATACTGTAATTTAGAAATTGTAAGTTCAGTTGAATCATAACTATGTCTAGATGTGTGGAGCGAAAGAAATAAAGACACTTGTTTAGATAGGCAGAGGAAATTAATAGAGATAGTGAAGTTGTTGGAAAGTAAGAAACTTGTACATGGAGAGAAGCAGCAGATCCTACAAGCAGAGAATTTCGATAAACTGGAAGATTTTACAAATATGGGGAATGAGAAATATCTGCAGGTAGAGAATTTTGAATCTGCGGAATTTGATGAATTACAAGAAACTGAATACTTTTGCTTGACATAGAAACCAATTCTGCTGAAAAATATAGGAATGGAGATATCGAAGGCATAATTCAACAAAGAACATTAAAAAATGAGTAGTTTGTTAGAAATAGTTCTATTTGTGTATTACAACAAGAAAAATTATTGGAGATGTAGAAATGATTGAATTGAAGAAAGCTGTACAATAAGTGAAAGATCATATGATACAAAGATAGAATTTAATGAACATAGGAGATTTTGCAAAGTGTAGTAATATGAGATATCTGCTTATAGTGAAAATGATTCAATATGTGTTATTGCTGGAACTGTAAAGTTTCATAGATACAGATTGCCAAGTTTGATGAAACTGAAGAAATGGAGAAATTGAAGTTGCAAAGAATGCAGGCAAGCTGCAAATCAGCTCAATCTAAGAATTTACTGAAAAATAAGACTTTGCTCGATGCAGAGAACTAACTCATACTAAATAGATACTGTAATTTAGAAATTGTAAGTTCAGTTGAATCATAACTATGTCTAGATGTGTGGAGGGAAAGAAATAGAGACACTTGTTTAGATAGGCAGAGGAAATTAATAGAGATAGTGAAGTTGTTGGAAAGTAAGAAACTTGTATATGGAGAGGAGCAGCAGATCTTACAAGCAGAGAATGTCGATAAACTGGAAGATTTTACAAATATGGGGAATGAGAAATATCTGCAGATAGAGAAAATGCTAGAATATCATCAATTGCTAGGTTTTGATATTTTGTTATCCGCATAGAACCATGTTTGTTTAAATTGAGGGACATGGAGATTTGGATTGTGCAGCTAACGCAGAGAATTTTGAATCTGCAGAATTTGATGAATTACAAGAAAGTGAAGACTTTTGCTTGACATAGAAGCCAGAGCTGTTGAAAATTATAGGAATGGAGATATTGAAGGCATAATTCAACAAAGAACATTGAAAAATGTGTAGTTTGTTAGAAATAGTTCTATTTGTGTATTACAACAAGAAAAATTATTGGAGATGTAGAAATGATTGAATTGAAGAAAGCTGTACAATAAGTGAAAGATCATATGATACAAAGATAGAATTTGATGAACATAGGAGATTTTGCAAAGTGTAGTAATATGAGATATCTGCTTATAGAGAAAATGCTTCAATATGTGTTATTGCTAGAACTGGAAAGTTTCATAGATACAGAGAGCCAAGTTTGCTGAAACTGAAGAAATGGAGAAATTGAAGTTGCAAAGAATGCAAGCAAGCTGCAAATCAGCTCAATCTAAGAATTTACTGAAAAATAAGATTTTGCTCGATGCAGAGAACTAACTCTTACTAAATAGATACTGTAATTTAGAAATTGTAAGTTCAGTTGAATCATAACTATGTCTAGATGTGTGGAGCGAAAGAAATAAAGACACTTGTTTAGATAGGCAGAGGAAATTAATAGAGATAGTGAAGTTGTTGGAAAGTAAGAAACTTGTACATGGAGAGAAGCAGCAGATCCTACAAGCAGAGAATTTCGATAAACTGGAAGATTTTACAAATATGGGGAATGAGAAATATCTGCAGGTAGAGAATTTTGAATCTGCGGAATTTGATGAATTACAAGAAACTGAATACTTTTGCTTGACATAGAAACCAATTCTGCTGAAAAATATAGGAATGGAGATATCGAAGGCATAATTCAACAAAGAACATTAAAAAATGAGTAGTTTGTTAGAAATAGTTCTATTTGTGTATTACAACAAGAAAAATTATTGGAGATGTAGAAATGATTGAATTGAAGAAAGCTGTACAATAAGTGAAAGATCATATGATACAAAGATAGAATTTAATGAACATAGGAGATTTTGCAAAGTGTAGTAATATGAGATATCTGCTTATAGTGAAAATGATTCAATATGTGTTATTGCTGGAACTGTAAAGTTTCATAGATACAGATTGCCAAGTTTGATGAAACTGAAGAAATGGAGAAATTGAAGTTGCAAAGAATGCAGGCAAGCTGCAAATCAGCTCAATCTAAGAATTTACTGAAAAATAAGACTTTGCTCGATGCAGAGAACTAACTCATACTAAATAGATACTGTAATTTAGAAATTGTAAGTTCAGTTGAATCATAACTATGTCTAGATGTGTGGAGGGAAAGAAATAGAGACACTTGTGTAGATAGGCAGAGGAAATTAATAGAGATAGTGAAGTTGTTGGAAAGTAAGAAACTTGTATATGGAGAGGAGCAGCAGATCTTACAAGCAGAGAATGTCGATAAACTGGAAGATTTTACAAATATGGGGAATGAGAAATATCTGCAGATAGAGAAAATGCTAGAATATCATCAATTGCTAGGTTTTGATATTTTGTTATCCGCATAGAACCAGGTTTGTTTAAATTGAGGGATATGGAGATATTGATTGTGCAGCTAACGCAGAGAATTTTGAATCTGCAGAATTTGATGAATTACAAGAAAGTGAATACTTTTGCTTGACATAGAAGCCAGAGCTGTTGAAAATTATAGGAATGGAGATATTGAATGCATAATTCAACAAAGAACATTGAAAAATGTGTAGTTTGTTAGAAATAGTTCTATTTGTGTATTACAACAAGAAAAATTATTGGAGATTTAGAAATGATTGAATTGAAGAAAGCTGTACAATAAGTGAAAGATCATATGATACAAAGATAGAATTTGATGAACATAGGAGATTTTGCAAAGTGTAGTAATATGAGATATCTGCTTATAGAGAAAATGCTTCAATATGTGTTATTGCTAGAACTGGAAAGTTTCATAGATACAGAGAGCCAAGTTTGATGAAACTGAAGAAATGGAGAAATTGAAGTTGCAGAGGATGCAAGCAACCTGCAAATGAGCTCAATCTGAGAAATTACTGAAAAATAAGATCTTGCTAGATGCAGAGAACTACTTTTACTGATAGATATTGTAATTCAGAAATTGTATTTTCAGTTGAATCATAACTATGACTAGATGTGTGGATCGATAGAAATAGAGACACATGTTAAGAAAGGCAGAGGAAATTAATAGAGCTAGTGAAGTTGTTGGAAAGTAAGAAACTTGTACATGGAGAGATGCAGCAGATCCTACAAGCAGAGAATTTCGATAAACTGGAAGATTTTACAAATATGGGGAATGAGACATATCTGCAGATGGAGAAAATGCTAGAATATCATCAATTGCTAGGTTTTGATATTTTGTTATCCGCATCGAACCATATTTATTTACATTGAACGACATGGAGAAATTGATTGTGCAGCTAACGCAGAGAATTTTGAATCTGCGGAATTTGATGAATTACAAGAAACTGAATACTTTTGCTTGACATAGAAGCCAGAGCTGTTGAAAATTATAGGAATGGAGATATTGAATGCATAATTCAACAAAGAACATTGAAAAATGTGTAGTTTGTTAGAAATAGTTCTATTTGTGTATTACAACAAGAAAAATTATTGGAGATGTAGAAATGATTGAATTGAAGAAAGCTGTACAATAAGTGAAAGATCATATGATACAAAGATAGAATTTAATGAACATAGGAGATTTTGCAAAGTGTAGTAATATGAGATATCTGCTTATAGTGAAAATGATTCAATATGTGTTATTGCTGGAACTGTAAAGTTTCATAGATACAGATTACCAAGTTTGATGAAACTGAAGAAATGGAGAAATTGAAGTTGCAAAGAATGCAGGCAAGCTGCAAATCAGCTCAATCTAAGAATTTACTGAAAAATAAGACTTTGCTCGATGCAGAGAACTAACTCATACTAAATAGATACTGTAATTTAGAAATTGTAAGTTCAGTTGAATCATAACTATGTCTAGATGTGTGGAGCGAAAGAAATAAAGACCCTTGTTTAGATAGGCAGAGGAAATTAATAGAGATAGTGAAGTTGTTGGAAAGTAAGAAACTTGTATATGGAGAGATCTTACAAGCAGAGAATGTCGATAAACTGGAAGATTTTACAAATATGGGGAATGAGAAATATCTGCAGATAGAGAAAATGCTAGAATATCATCAATTGCTAGGTTTTGATATTTTGTTATCCGCATCGAACCAGGTTTGTTTAAACTGAAGGATATGGAGATATTGATTGTGCAGTTAACGCAGAGAATTTTGAATCTGCAGAATTTGATGAATTACAAGAAAGTGAAGACTTATGCTTGACATAGAAGCCAGAGCTGTTGAAAATTATAGGAATGGAGATATTGAAGGCATAATTAAACAAATAACATTGAAAAATGTGTATTTTGTTAGAAATAGTTCTATTTGTGTATTACAACAAGAAAAATTATTGGAGATTTAGAAATGATTGAATTGAAGAAAGCTGTACAATAAGTGAAAGATCATATGATACAAAGATAGAATTTGATGAACATAGGAGATTTTGCAAAGTGTAGTAATATGAGATATCTGCTTATAGAGAAAATGCTTCAATATGTGTTATTGCTAGAACTGGAAAGTTTCATAGATACAGAGAGACAAGTTTGATGAAACTGAAGAAATGGAGAAATTGAAGTTGCAGAGGATGCAAGCAACCTGCAAATGAGCTCAATCTGAGAAATTACTGAAAAATAAGATCTTGCTAGATGCAGAGAACTACTTTTACTGATAGATATTGTAATTCAGAAATTGTATTTTCAGTTGAATCATAACTATGACTAGATGTGTGGATCGATAGAAATAGAGACACATGTTAAGAAAGGCAGAGGAAATTAATAGAGCTAGTGAAGTTGTTGGAAAGTAAGAAACTTGTACATGGAGAGAAGCAGCAGATCCTACAAGCAGAGAATTTCGATAAACTGGAAGATTTTACAAATATGGGGAATGAGAAATATCTGCAGATAGAGAAAATGCTAGAATATCATCAATTGCTAGGTTTTGATATTTTGTTATCCGCATCGAACCATATTTATTTAAGTTGAACGACATGGAGAAATTGATTGTGCAGCTAACGCAGAGAATTTTGAATCTGCGGAATTTGATGAATTACAAGAAACTGAATACTTTTGCTTGACATAGAAACCAATTCTGTTGAAAAATATAGGAATGGAGATATCGAAGGCATAATTGACCAAAGAACATTGAAAAATGAGTAGTTTGTTAGAAATAGTTTTATTAATGTAGTTCAACAATAATAATTATTGGAGATGTAGAAATTGATTGAATTGAAGAAAGTTGTACAATCAGTGAACGAGCAGATGATACAAAGATAGAATTTGATGAAAATAGCAGATTTTGCAAAGTTTACGAATATGTGATATCTGCTTATAGAGAAAATGCTTCAATATGTGTTATTGCTAGAACTGGAAAGTTTCATAGATACAGATTGCCAAGTTTGCTGAAACTGAAGAAATGGAGAAATTGAAGTTGCAAAGAATGCAGGCAAGCTGCAAATCAGCTCAATCTAAGAATTTACTGAAAAATAAGATTTTGCTCGATGCAGAGAACTAACTCTTATTAAATAGATACTGTAATTTAGAAATTGTAATGTCAGTTGAATCATAACTATGTCTAGATGTGTGGAGGGAAAGAAATTGAGACACTTGTTTAGATAGGCAGAGGAAATTAATAGAGATAGTGAAGTTGTTGGAAAGTAAGAAACTTGTATATGGAGAGGAGCAGCAGATCTTACAAGCAGAGAATGACGATAAACTGGAAGATTTTACAAATATGGGGAATGAGAAATATCTGCAGATAGAGAAAATGCTAGAATATCATCAATTGCTAGGTTTTGATATTTTGTTATCCGCATCGAACCATGTTTGTTTAAATTGAGGGATATGGAGATTTTGATTGTGCAGCTAACGCAGAGAATTTTGAATCTGCAGAATTTGATGAATTACAAGAAAGTGAAGACTTTTGCTTGACATAGAAGCCAGAGCTGTTGAAAATTATAGGAATGGAGATATTGAATGCATAATTCAACAAAGAACATTGAAAAATGTGTAGTTTGTTAGAAATAGTTCTATTTGTGTATTACAACAAGAAAATTATTGGAGATGTAGAAATGATTGAATTGAAGAAAGCTGTACAATAAGTGAAAGATCATATGATACAAAGATAGAATTTGATGAAAATACCAGTTTTTGCAAAGTGTACGAATATGATGTATCTGCTTATAGAGAAAATGCTTTAAAATGTGTTATTGCTAGAAATGGAGAGTTTGACAGATACAGAGAGCCAAGTTTGAAGAAACTGAAGAAATGGAGAAATTGAAGTTGCAGGGAATGCAGGCAACCTGCAAATCAGCTCAATCTAAGAATTTACTGAAAAATAAATTTTTGCTAGATGCAGAGAACTACTTTTACTGATACATATTGTAATTCAGAAATTGTAAGTTCAGTTGAATCATAACCACGTCTAGATGTGTGGATCGATAGAAATAGAGAAACATGTTAAGATAGGCAGAGGAAATTAATAGAGAAAGTGAGGTTGGTTGGAAAGTAAGAAACTTGTACATGGAGAGAAGCAGGAGATCCTACAAGCAGCGAATTCCGTTAAACTGGAAGATTTTACAAATATGTGGAATGAGAAATATCTGCAGATAGAGAAAAGGCTAGGATTTGATATTTTGTTATCCGCATCGAACGAGGTTTGTTTAAATTGAGGGATATGGAGATATTGATTGTGCAGCTAACGCAGAGAATTTTGAATCTGCAGAATTTGATGAATTACAAGAAACTGAATACTTTTGCTTGACAAAGAAGACAGAGCTGTTGAAAATTATAGGAATGGAGATATTGAAGGCATAATTAAACAAAGAACATTGAAAACTGTGTAGTTTGTTAGAAATAGTTCTATTTGTGTAGTACAACAAGAAAAATTATTGGAGATGTAGAAATGATTAAATTGAAGAAAGCTGCACAATAAGTGAAAGATCATATGACACAAAGATAGAATTTGATGAACATAGGTGGTTTTGCTAAGTGTAGTAATATGAGATATCTGCGTATAGAGAAATTGCTTCCAGATGTGTTATTGCAAGAACTGGAAAGATTCATAGGTACAGAGAGCCAAGTTTGCTGAAACTGCAGAAATGGAGAAATTGAAGTTGCAAAGAATGCAGGCAAGCTGCAAATCAGCTCAATCTAAGAAATTACTGAAAAATAAGATTTTGCTCGATGCAGAGAACGAACATTACAGTAATAGATACTGTAATTCAGAAAGTGTAAGTTCAGTTGAATCATAACTTTGTCTTGATGTGTGGAGCGAAAGAAATAGAGACACTTGTTTAGATAGGCAGAGGAAATTAATAGAGATAATGAAGTTTTTGGAAAGTAGGAAAGTTGTACATGGAGAGGAGCAGCAGATCCTACAAGCAGAGAATTTCGTTAAACTGGAAGATTTTACAAATATGGGGAATGAGAAATATCTGCAGATAGAGAAAATGCTAGAATATCATCAATTGCTAGATTTTGATATTTTGTTATCCGCATCGAACCAGGTTTGTTTAAATTGAGGGATATGGAGATATTGATTGTGCAGCTAACGCAGAGAATTTTGAATCTGCAGAAAGAAACTGAATACTTTTGCTTGACATAGAAGCCAGATCTGTTGAAAATTATAGGAATGGAGATATTGAAGGCATAATTCAACAAAGAACATTGAAAACTGTGTAGTTTGTTAGAAATAGTTCTATTTGTGTAGTAAGTGAATAAGTGAAAGATCATATGATACAAAGATAGAATTTGATGAACATAGGAGATTTTGCAAAGTGTAGTAATATGAGATATCTGCTTATAGAGAAAATGCTTCAATATGTGTTATTGCTAGAACTGGAAAGTTTCATAGATACTGAGAGCCAAGTTTGATGAAACTGAAGGAATTGAGAAATTGAAGTTGCAAACAATGCAGGCAAGCTGCAAATCAGCTCAATCTAAGAATTTACTGAAAAATAAGATTTTGCTCGATGCACAGAACTAACTCTTACTAAATAGATACTGTAATTTAGAAATTGTAAGTTCAGTTGAATCATAACTATGTCTAGATGTGTGGAGCGAAAGAAATAAAGACACTTGTTTAGATAGGCGGAGGAAATTAATAGAGATAGTGAAGTTGTTGGAAAGTAAGAAACTTGTATATGGAGAGAAGCAGCAGATCTTACAAGCAGAGAATGTCGATAAACTGGAAGATTTTACAAATATGGGGAATGAGAAATATCTGCAGATAGAGAAAATGCTAGAATATCATCAATTCCTAGGTTTTGATATTTTGTTATCCGCATCGAACCATATTTATTTAAATTGAACGACATGGAGAAATTGATTGTGCAGCTAACGCAGAGAATTTTGAATCTGCAAAATTTGATGAATTACAATAAACTGAATACTTTTGCTTGACATAGAAGCCAGATCTGTTGAAAATTATAGGAATGGAGATATTGAAGGATATTCAACAAAGAACATTGAAAACTGTGTAGTTTGTTAGAAATAGTTCTATTTGTTTCGTACGACAAGAAAAATTATTGGCGATATAGAAATGATTGAATGAAGAAAGCGGTACAATAGGTGAAACATCATATGATACAAAGATAGAATTTGATGAACATAGGAGATTTTGCAAAGTGTAGTAATATGAGATATCTGCTTATAGAGAAAATGCTTCAATATGTGTTATTGCTAGAACTGGAAAGTTTCATAGATACAGAGAGCCAAGTTTGATGAAACTGAAGAAATTGAGAAATTGAAGTTGCAAACAATGCAGGCAAGCTGCAAATCGGCTCAATCTAAGAATTTACTGAAAAATAAGATTTTGCTCGATGCAGCGAACATCGTTTACTGATAGATACTGTAATTCAGAAATTGTAAGTTCAGTTGAATCATAACTATGTCGAGATGGGTGGAGCGAAAGAAATAGAGACACTTGTTTAGAAAGGCAGAGGAAATTAATAGAGATAATAAAGTTGTTGGAAAGTAAGAAACTTGTACATGGAGAGAAGCAGCAGATCCTACAAGCAGAGAATTCCGTTAAACTGGAAGATTTTACAAATATGGGGAACGAGAAATATCTGCAGATCGAGAAAATGCTAGAATATCATCAATTGCTAGGTTTTGATATTTTGTTATCCGCATCGAACCAGGTTTGTTTAAATTGAGGGATATGGAGAAATTGATTGTGCAGCTAACGCAGAGAATTTTGAATCTGCAGAGTTTGATGAATTACAAGAAACTGAATACTTTTGCTTGACATAGAAGACAGAGCTGTTGAAAATTATAGGAATGGAGATATGGAAGGCATAATTAAACAAAGAACATTGAAAAATGTGTAGTTTGTTAGAAATAGTTCTATTTGTGTAGTACAACAAGAAAAATTATTGGAGATGGAGAAATGATTGAATTGAAGAAAGTTGCACAACCAGTGAAAGATCATATGATACAAGGATAGAATTTGATGAAAATAGGAGATTCTGCAAAGTGTACGTATATGATGTATCTGCTTATAGAGAAAATGCTTCAAAATTTGTTATTGCTAGAAATGAAGAGTTTGATAGATACAGAGAGCCAAGTTTGCTGAAACTGAAGAAATAGAGAAATTGAAGTTGCAGAGAACGCAGGCAACCTGCAAATGAGCTCAATCTAAGAAATTACTGAAAAATAAAATTTTGCTAGATGCACAGAACTACTTTTACTGATAGATATTGTAATTCAGAAATTGTAAGTTCAGTTGAATCATAACTATGTCTAGATGTGTGGAGCGAAAGAAATAGAGACACTTGTTTAGATAGGCAGAGGAAATTAATAGAGATAGTGAAGTTGTTGGAGAGTAGGAAACTTGTACATGGAGAGATCCTACAAGCAGAGAATTCCGTCAAACTGGAAGATTTTACAAATTTGGGGAATGAAAAATATCTGCAAATCGAGAAAATGCTAGAATATCATCCATTGCTAGATTTTGATATTTTGTTATCCACATCGAACCAGGTTTGTTTAAATTGAGGGATATGGAGATATTGATTGTGCAGCTAACGCAGAGAATTTTGAATCTGCAGAATTTGATGAATTACAAGGGATGGAGATATTGAAGGCATAATTAAACAAAGAGCATTGAAAACTGTGTAGTTTGTTAGAAATAGTTCTATTTGTGTAGTACAACAAGAAAAATTATTGGAGATGTAGAAATGATTAAATTGAAGAAAGCTGCACAATAAGTGAAAGATCATATGATACAAAGATAGAATTTGATGAACATAGTGTAGTAATATGAGATATCTGCTTATAGAGAAAATGCTTCCAGATGTGTTATTGCAAGAACTGGAAAGATTCATAGGTACAGAGAGCCACGTTTGCTGAAACTGCAGAAATGGAGAAATTGAAGTTGCAAAGAATGCAGGCAAGCTGCAAATCAGCTCAATCTAAGAAATTACTGAAAAATAAGATTTTGCTCGATGCAGAGAACGAACATTACAGTAATAGATACTGTAATTCAGAAAGTGTAAGTTCAGTTGAATGAAAGTTGTACAATCACTGAAAGATCATATGACACAAAGATAGAATTTGATGAAAATAGGAGATTTTGCAAAGTGTACGAATATGATATATCTGCTTATCGAGAAAATGCTTCAAAATGTGTTATTGCTAGAAATGGAGAGTTTGACAGATACAGAGAGCCAAGTTTGCTGAAACTGAAGAAATGGAGAAATTGAAGTTGCAGAGAATGCAGGCAACCTGCAAATGAGCTCAATCGAAGAAATTACTGAAAAATAAGATTTTGCTAGATGCAGAGAACTACTTTTACTGATAGATACTGTAATTCAGAAAGTGTAAGTTCAGTTGAATCATAACTATGTCTAGATGTGTGGAACGATAGAAATAGAGACTCTTGTTAAGATAGGCAGAGGAAATTAATAGAGATAGTGAGATTGTTGGAAAGTAAGAAACTTGTACATGTAGAGAAGCAGCAGATCCTACAAACAGAGAATTTCGTTAAACTGGAAGATTTTACAAATATGGGGAATGAGAAATATCTGCAGATAGAGAAAATGCTAGAATATCATCAATTGCGAGGTTTTGATATTTTGTTATCTGCATCGAACCAGGTTTGTTTAAATTGAGGGATATGGAGATATTGATTGTGCAGCTAATGCAGTGAATTTTGAATCTGCAGAATTTGATGAATTACAGGAAACTGAATACTTTTGCTTGACATAGAAGCCAGATCTGTTGAAAATTATAGGAATGGAGATATTGAAGGCATAATTGACCAAAGAACATTGAAAAATGAGTAGTTTGTTAGAAATAGTTCTATTTGTTTAGTTCAACAATAAAAATTATTGGGGATGTAGAAATTGATTGAATTGAAGAAAGTGGTACATTTGGTGAAACAACGTATGATAGATATGATAGATTAATATTAAAATTCAGAACTTGTAAGTTCAGGTGAACGATAGGTGCCTCGAAATGTTGGGAGCGATAGAAATAGAGACGCTTGTTTAGATAGGCAGTGGAAATCAAGAGAGATAGCGCGGATAATGGAATATAAGAAACGTGCACATGGAGAGAAGCCATAGATCCTACAAGCAGAGAATTTCGTTAAAATGGAAGATTTTACAAATAAGGGGAATGAGAAATATCTGCAGGTGGATAAAATGCTAGAATTTCATCAATTGCTGGGTTTTGATATTTTGGTATCCACAGCGATCCAGGTTAGTTTAAATATGTAGAAATTGATTGTGATAAGTGGGAATCTGCAGGATTTGATGAATTACAAGAAACTGCTACTTTTGCTTGACATAGGAACCAGATATATATAAAAAATATAGGAATGGGGATGTTCAGGTGTCTTGAAATGTGGGGAGCCTTAGAATTTGAGATGCTTGTTTAGATAGGCAGTGGAAATCAAGAGAGATAGCGAGGATAATGGAAAATATGAAACTTGTACATTCAGGAAAGTAGATGTTACAAGCAATGAATTTCGTGAAAATGTGAGATTTTGCAAATATGGGGAATGAGAAATATCTGCAGATAGCGAAAATGCTAGAATTTCATCAACTGCTAGGTTTTTTTTTGAAATTTTGCTATCCACAGTGAAACAAGATTGTGTAAATTGAGGGATATGGAGAAATTGATTGTGCAGCTAACGCAGAGAAGTGGGAATCTGCAGTATTGGATGAATTCCAGAAACCGAGTACTTTTGCTTGACATAGAGACCAGATCTGTTGAAAAATATAGGAATGGAGATATTGAAGGCATAATTGAACTTTTGCTGATAAATATTGAAATTGAGAAATTGCAAGTTCAGGTGAATGATAGTAGCTCGAAATCTTGGGAGATAACTATATAGAGACACTTCTTTAGATTGGCAGTAGGATTTATTAGAGATATCGGGGTTGATGGAAAGGAAGAAACTTGTACATTCAGTGAAAGAGCAGATGATACATAGAGCGAATTTGATGGAAATGGGAGATTTTGCAAATTTTACGAATATAATATATCTGCTTATAGAGAAAATGCTTCAATATGTGTTATTGCTAGAAATTGAGAGTTTGTTAGATACAGAGAGCCAAGTTTACTGAAACTGACGAAATGGAGAAATTAAAGTTGCAGAGACTGCGGGTAACTTGCAAATGAGCTCAATCTTAGAAATTACTCAAAAATAAGATTTTGATAGATGCAGAGAACTACTTTTGCTGATAAATATTGAAATTGAGGGATTGTATTGTCAGAAGAATGATAACTATGTGTGGAGTGATAGAAATAGACACACTTGTTTCGATAAGCAGAGGAAATTAATAGAGATAGCGAGTTTGTTGGAAAGTAAGAAACTTGTACATGAGGAGCAGCAGCAGAAACTACAAGCAGCGAATTTCGTGAAAATTTTGCGTATATCTGCTGATAGAGAAAATGCTTCAATTTACAGAGTTGCTAGAAATTCACAGCTTGATAGATACAGACAGCCAGGTTTGCTGAAATGAAGGAAATGCAGAAATTGAAGTTGTAGTGATTGTGGAGAATCTGCAAGTGTGCACTCTCTAACAAATTGCTGGAAATTGAGTATTTGATAAATATAGAGAACTTTATTTGTTGATAAATTTAGACATTGAAAAATTGTAGGTTCAGGTGATTGTAGGCTCGAAATGTGGGAAGTAATAGAAATAGAGACACTTGTTTAGGTAGGCAATGGAAATTAATAGAGATAGCGAGATTGATGGAAAAAAAGAAACTTGTGCATTCATGAAGGAGCATAAGTTGTCTGCTTCTCCACTGCGCAGCCGCAAACTGCCTCTGCACTGCGCAACCGCAGATTGCTTCAGCACTGCGCAGCCGTACACTTCTGCTCCCGCGCGCAGCCGCAGACCAGTTCCCCACTGCGCAGCCGCAGTGTACTCCTTCACCGCGCAGCCGCAGATTGCTTCAGCACTGCGCAGCCGCAGAATTCCGCGAAGCCACTTGACCGCCATTGAGGAAGGGATGACGCATTTAAATTTAACTTGAGTTTTAACGTGTTACTTCAGTAACAGAGACACTTGTTTAGGTAGGCAATGGAAATTAATAGAGATAGCGAGATTAATGGAAAAGAAGATACTTGTGCATTCATGAATGAGCAGAAGTTGTCTGCTTCTCCACCGCGCAACCGCAGATTGCTTCAGCACTGCGCAGCCGCAGAATTCCGCGAAGCCGCTTGACCGCCATTGAGGAAGGGATGACGCATTTAAATTTAACGTGAGTTTTAACGTGTTACTTCAGTAACAGAAACACTTGTTTAGGTAGGCAATGGAAATTAATAGAGATAGCGAGATTAATGGAAAAGAAGATACTTGTGCATTCATGAATGAGCAGAAGTTGTCTGCTTCTCCACCACGCAGCCGCAAACTGCCTCTGCACCGCGCAACCGCAGACTGCTTCACCACTGCGCAGCCGCAGAATTCCGCGAAGCCGCTTGACCGCCATTGAGGAAGGGATGACGCATTTAAATTTAACGTGAGTTTTTTTGAGACTAATACACATTTCACTAACACACACTTCAGGCTGCGAGAGTGAAGCCAGCCCTAGCAATGTGAGCATCAACAGGGAGTCTAAAAGTTGACTGGAAATTAAGCGGACACTGTGTCAGTGTTTACAGGGAATTAGGAGAGAGGGTGTGTTACTCTTTACAGTGGATTGGGAGAGATAGGCAGTGTTTACAAGGTATTGGGAGAGAGTGTATCACGATTCACCATGAATTGGGAGAGAGACACAGTGTTTACAGGGAATTTGGGGAGACAATGTCAGTGTTAAAAGGGAATTGGTACAGAGTGCCCAAGCATACGTGGGAATTCGCACAGCGAGTGAGCAAGTTTAGAGGGAATTGCAGGGAGAGTGCCAGGGTTAGCATTAGGGTTACGGTGGGGGTTTAGGAGTTTAGGTTAGGGTTAGGGGTTAGGGTTAGGGTTAGATAAGGGTTCGGGTTAGGCTAACGGGATTAAGGGACTGGGTCGCGTTATGGTAAGGTTTAGGTGTTAGGGTTAGAGTGTAGGTTCGGTTTGGGACAAGGGTTTGGGGTTAGGTTTAGGTTGCATTAGGGACCGGGCGAATTAGGGTTAGTGTTAGGGTTGCTGTCAGGGTTTAGGGTTAGTGTTTAGCGGTTATGGGGAGGGCTAGGGTTAGGGTTAGGATTAAGATTTATGGATAGTGTTAGGGTTAGGATAATGTTTCGGGCTGAGGGTAAGGTTACGATTTGGGGTTAGTGTTAGGGTTGCGGTTAGGTATAGTCTTAGGATCAGGGTTACGGTTAGGGTCAGGCTTAAATTTAGTGTTAGGGTCAGTGTCAAAGTCAGGGTCAGAGTTAGGAGTTAGGGCTTAGGGCCTAGCTCTAGGGCTAGAGCTAGGTTTAGGTGTTAAGGTTAGGTGTTAGGGTTAGGGGCTAGCAGTTAGGGGTAGGTGTTTGGGTTGGGATTGGGGTTGGAGTTTCGATTATGGTAATGTTTGGGTTATTAGGTTGAGGGTTAAGCATAGTAGGGTTCTTAGGCTTAGCGTTAAGGTTATTAGGGTTAGGGTTATTAGGGTTAGGGTTAGGCTTAGAGTTCGGGTTATTAACTTTCCGGTTAGGGTTATGTGAGGGTGAGGGTGGGGTTAGGGTTGGGGTTAGGGGTTAGGTTTAGGGCTCAGGCTAGGGCTAGGTTTAGATGTTCGGGGTTAGGGTTAGGTGTTAGGGTTAGGGGCTTGGCGTTACTGGTAGGTATTAGGGTTATGGTTGGAATCGTGGTTGTAGTTTGGATTATGGTAATGTTTGGCTTATTAAGGTTAGGGTTATGGTTATTAGGGTTAGGGTTAGTTTAGAGTTCGGGTTATTAACTTTTGTGTTAGAGTTCGGGTTAGGGATAGGACTAGTGTCATTTGCGTCTGGGCTTTGAGTGTGTGTTAGGGGTAGGGATAGGGTGAGGGTGAGGGTGGGGGTCAGGGTGGGGTTGAGGGTGAGTGTAAATGTTTAGGGGTGAGGGTAAGGGTTAGTGTTGAGTTAGCATTAGGGTTAGGGTGAGTTAGGGTTAGGGTGTGTTAGGGTTAGGGTTATGGTTTGGTTTAAAGTTGGTGTCGGGATCAGGGTTCGGGTTAGGGTTATGGTTAGTGCTAGGTCTAGGGCTAGGGTTCGGGTTAGATGTAGTGTATTATGGTTAGGGTTAGGGCTAGCTTTAGGGTTAGGCTATGGGGTTAGGGTTTGGCCCCGCATTATGGTTAGGTTTAGGGTAAGGGATAGGGTTAGGATTATTGTGAGGGTGAGGATTATGTTAGGGTTAAGGTTAGGGTTAGGTGTATTAGGGTTAGGGTCAGGGTTAGGGTTAGGGGGTTAGGGTTAGGGGGTTAGGGTTAGGGGGTTAGGGTTAGGGGGTTAGGGTTAGGGGGTTAGGGTTAGGATTAGGGTGTTAGGGTTAGGGTTAGGGTTTAGGGTTGGTGGGTTAGGGTTAGGGTTAAGGGGTTATGATGAGGGTTGGGGGTTAGGGTTAGGGGGTTAGGGTTAGGGGTTTAGAGTTAGTGTTAGGGGGTTAGGGTTAGGGGTTTAGGGCTAGGGTAAGGGTTACAGGGTTAGGGTTAGGGCGTTAGGGGGTTAGTGTTAGGCTTAGAGTTAGGGTTAGGGGGTTAGGGTTAGTGTTATGAGGTTAGGGTTAGGATTGGGGGTTAGGGTTAGGGGGTTAGGGTTAGAGTTTGGGTGTAAGGGTTAGGGTTAGGGTCAGGTGGTTAGGATTAGGGTTAGGGATTCGGGGGTTTGGGTGACGGTTAGGGTTAGTGGGTTAGGGTTAGGACGTTAGGGTTAGGTTTAGGGGGTTAGCGTTAGGGGGTTAGGGTTTGGGGGTTAGGGTTAGGGGGTTATTGTTAGGGTTAGGCGGTTAGGGTTAGGGGGTTAGGGGTAGGGTTAGTTGGTTAAGGTTAGGGTTAGGGGGTTAGGGTTAGGGGGTTAGGGTTAAATTAGGGTTAGGGGGTTAGGGTTAGGGGGTTATTGTTAGGGTTAGGGGGTAACGCTTAGGGTTAGTTTGTTAGGGTTAGAGTTAGGCTTAGGGTTAGGGGGTTATGGTTAGGGTTAGGGTTTGAGGGTTAGAGTTAGGGTTAGGGGCTTAGGGTTAGGGGGTTAGAGTTAGGGTTAGGGAAGGTTTGGGTTAGGGAGGGTTAGGGTTAGGGTTAGTGTTAGGGTTTAGGGGTTAGGCTTAGGGTTAGGGATCAGGGTTCGGGTTCGGTTTAAGGGGTTAGGGGGTTAGGGTTAGGGTTAGGGAGCGCATTAGGGTTAGGGTGAGTGTTAGGGTTAGGGTGAGTGTTAGGGTTAGGGTGAGGGTTAGGGTGAGGGTTAGGGTTAGGGTGCTGGTTAGGATGAGGGTTCGTGTGAGGGTTAGGGTTAGGGTTAAGGCTAGGCTTAAGGCTAGGTTTAGGGCATTAGGGTTTGGGTCAGGGCTAGGGCTAGGGTTATGGTTAGGGGATAGGGGTTAGGGGTTGGGGTTATGGTTAGGGGTGAGGGTTAGGATTTGGGTTAGGGTTAGGGTTAGGTGTCAGGGTTAGGGTTTGGGGTTGGGGTAGGGGTTAGGGGGTGAGGGTTAGAGGGTGAGGGTTAGGGTTTGAGGGTTAGGGGGTGAGGGTTAGGGGGTGAGGGTTAGGGTGTTAGGGTTAGGGTGTTAGGGTTAGGGGGTTAGGGTTAGGTGGTTAGGGTTAGGAGTTAGGGTTAGGGGGCTGGGTTAGGGTTAGGGTGTTAGTGTTAGGGTTAGGGTTAGGGGGTTCGGGTTAGGGTTAGTGGCTTAGGGTTAGGGTTAGGGTGTTAGGGTTAGGGGGTTAGGGTTAGGGTTAGTGGGCTAGTGTTAGGGTTAGGGGGTTAGGGTTAGTGGGTTAGGGTTAAGGGGTTGGGGTTAGGGTTAGGGGGTTAGGGTTAGGCCAGGGGGATAGGGTTAGGGTTGGGGGGTAAGGGTTAGGGATAGGGGGTTAGGGTTAGGGTTAGTGGGTAGGGTTAGTGTTATGTGTCTAGGGTTAGGATTAGGGTTAGGTGGTTAGGGTTAGAGTTAGTGGGTTAGGGTTAGGGTTAGGGCTTACTTTTAGGGTTAGGGTTATGGTGTTTGGGTTAGGGTTAGTGGTTTAGGGTTTGAGTAAGGGGGTTAGTGTTAGGGTTAGGATTAGGGGGTTAGGGTTAGGGTAAGGGTTACAGGGCTATGGTTAGGGTTAGGGGGTTAGTGTTAGGGTTAGGGTTAGGGGGTTTGGGTTAGGTTTAGGGGTTAGGGTAAGGGTTAGGGGTTTAGGTTTAATGTTAGGGTTAGGGGGTTAAGGTTAGGGTTAGGGGATTATGGTTATGGTTATGTTTAGGTGGTTAGGGTTAGTGTTAGGGTTATGGGGTCAGGGTTAGCATTAGGGTTAGGGCTTAGGGTTAGGGCGTTAGGGGGTTAGGGCTAGTGGGTTGGGGTTAGGGGTTTAGGGTTAGGGGATTAGGGTTAGTTTTAGGGGGTTAGGGTAAGGGTTAGGGTTAGGGGGTTAGTGTTAGGGTTAGGGGGTTAAGGTTAGGGTTGGGGTTTAGGTTTAGGGTTAGGGTTAGTGTCAGGTGGTTAGGGTTAAGGTTAGTATTAGGGGTTTAGGTGATTAGGGTTCGGGTTTGGGTAAGGGCGTTAGGGTTAGGCCAGGGTGTTAGGGTTAGGGTTGGGGGGTAAGGGTTAGGGTTAGGGGGTTATGGTTAGGGTTAGTGGGTAGGGTTAGGGTTATGTGTGTAGGGTTAGGATTAGGCCTAGGGCTAGGGTTAGGGGATATGGGTAAGTGTTAGGGGTTAGGGGTTGGGTTTAGGGTTAGGGGGTTAGGGTTGGGGTTAGGTTTAGGGGATTAGGGTTAAGGTTAGGGGGTTAGCGTTGGGGGTTTAGGCTTAGGGTTATGGGTTTAGTGTTAGGGTTAGAGTTAGGGGTTTAGGGTTAGGGTTTGGGCTTAGTTTTAGGGTTAGGGTTATGGTGCTTGGGTTAGTGTTAGGGTTGGGATTAGGGGGTTAGGGTTAGGGTTAGGGGGCTATGGTTAGGGTTAGGAGGTTAGTGTTAGGGTTAGGGGGTTAGGGTTAGGTTTAGTGGGTTAGGATAAGGGTTAGTGTTAGGGGGTTAGGTTTATGGTTAGGGTTAATGGGTTAATGTTAGGGTTTGGGGATTATGGTTATGGTTATGTGGTTAGGGTTAGTGTTAGGGTTAGGGGGTTAGGTTTAGGGGGTTAGGGTTAGGTTTAGGGGTTTAGGGTAGGGTTAGGGGGTTAGGGTTAGAGCAAGGGTTTAGGCTTAGGGATGGGGGTAAGTGTTATGGTTAGGGGATTAGCGTCAGGGTTAGTGGTTAGGGTTAGGTGGTTAGGGTTAGGGTTAGGTGGTTAAGGTTAGGATTAGGGGGTTAGGGTTTGGCGGTTAGGGGTTATGGTTAGGGTTAGGGTGTTAAGGTTAGGGTTAGGGGTTTAGGCTTAGGGTTATGCGTTTAGTGTTAGGGTTAGGGGTAGGGGTTAGTGTTAGGTTTAGGGCTAGTGGTTTCGGGTTAGTGTTATGGGGTTATGGTTAGGGTTAGGGGGCTAGGGTTAGGGTTACAGGGTTAGAGTTACGGGGTTAGGGTTACGGGGTTAGGGTTGCGGGGTTAGGGTTGCGGGGTTAGGGTTGCGGGGTTAGGGTTGCGGGGTTAGGGTTACGGGGTTAGGGTTACGGGGTTAGGGTTACGGGGTTAGGGTTACGGGGTTAGGGTTAGGGTGTTCGGGTTAGGGTTCGGGGGTTAGGGTTAGGGGGTGAGGTTTAGGGTTGGGGGTTAGTGGTAGGGTTAATAGTTTGGGTTAGTGGGTTAGGGTTAGGGGGTTAGGGTTGGGGTTAGGTTTAGGGGATTAGGGTTAGGGTTAAGGTTAGGGGGTTAGCGTTAGGGGGTTAGGGTTAGGGGCTTAAGGTTAGGTTTAGGGGTTTAGGGCTAGGGTAAGGGCTACGGGGTTAGGGTTAGGGGGATGGTGAGGGGGATGGTGAGGGGGATGGTGAGGGTGATGGTGAGGGTTAGGTTTAGGGTTAGTGTGAGGGTTATGGTGAGGGTTAGTGTGAGGGTAAGGGTTAGGGTTAGGGGTTAGGCTTAGGGCTAGGATTAGGGTTAGGGCTAGGGTTAAGGCTTGGGTTAGGGCATTAGGGTTAGAGTTAGGCCTAGGGCTAGGGTTAGGGGATAGGGGTAAGTGTTAGGGGTTAGGGGTTGGGTTTAGGGTTAGGGGTTAGGGATTAGGGTTGGGGTTAGAGGTTAGGGTTAGTTGTCAGGGTTAGGGGTTAGGTTTGGGGTAGGGGTTAAGGGTTTGGGTTAGGGGGTTATTGTTAGGGGGTGAGGGTTAGGGGGTTAGGGTTAGGGGCTTAGTGTAAGGGGGTTAGGGCTAGGGGGTTAGGGTTAGGGGGTTAGGGATTAGGGTAAGGGGGCTGGGTTAGTGTTAGGGGGTTAGTGTTATGGGTAGAATTGGGGGTTAGGATTAGGGTTAGGAGGTTAGGGTTAGGGGGTTAGGGTTAAGGGGTTAGGATTAGGGTTAGGGGGTTAGAGTTAGTGTTAGGGGGTTAGGGTTAGTGGGTTAGGGGGTTGGGGTTAGGGTTAGGGTTTGGTTTAGGGGGTTAGGATTAGGGTTAGGGGGTTAGGGTTAGGGTAGGGGATTTGGGTTAGGGTTAGGGGGTTAGGGTTTGGGTTAGGGTGTTAGGGTTAGGGTTAGTGCATTAGGGTTAGGGTTAGGGGGTTAGGATTAGGGTTGGGGGTTAGGTTAGGGTTGGGGGGTTAGGGTTAGGGGTTTAGGGTTAAGTTTAGGGTTAGTGGGTTAGGGTTAGTGTTAGCGGGTTAGAGTTAGGGTTAGGGGGTTAGGGTTAGGTGGTTTGGGTTAGGGTTAGGGGGTTAAGGATAGGGTTAGGTTTAGGGGGATAGGTTTAGTTTCAGGGGGTTAGGGTTAGGGGGTTTGGGTTAGGGGGTTAGGGTTAGGATTAAGTTTAGGGGGTTCGGGTTAGGGTTAGTTGGTTAGGGTTATGGGTTTAAGGTTTGGGTTAGAGCATTAGGGATAGGGGGTTAGGGTTAGGGGGTTAGGGTTAGGGTTAGGGGGTTAGGTTTAGGGTTAGGGGGTTAGTGTTAGCGAGTCAGTGTTAGGGTTAGGGGGTTAGTGTTAGGGTTAGGGTGTTAGGGTTAGGGTTAGGGTTAGGGGGATAGGCTTAGGTTTAGGGGGTTAGGTTTAGGGTTATAGTTAGGGCAGGGGGTTAGGTTTTGGGTTGGGGGGCAAGGGTTAGTGTTAGGGGGTTAGGGTTAGTGTGTTAGGGTTAGGGTTAGGGGTTAGGGCTAGGTGGTTAGGGCTAGGGTGTTAGGGTTAGGGTTAGGTGGTTAGGGTTAGGGGTAGTGTTAGGAGGTTCGGGTTAGTGTTAGGGGGTTAGGGTTAGGGGTTAGGGTTAGCGTTAAGGGGTTCGGGTTATGGTTAAGGGGTTAGGGTTAGGGGTTTAGGGTTAGGGTTAGGGGGTTAGTGTTAGTGTTAGGCTTAGGGGGTTAGCGTTAGGGCTAGGGTTAGGGGGTTAGGGTGAGGAGGGTAGGGTTCGGGTTAGGGTGTTAGGGTTAGGATTAGAGTTAGAGGTTTAGGGTTAGGGTTAGGGGTTTAGTGTCAGGGTTAGGGTTAGGGGGTTAGGGTTAGGGTTAGGGGTTATGATTAGGGTTAGTGTTAGTGTAAGGGTTAGGGGTTTAGTGTTAGGGTTAGGGTTAGTGCGTTTGGGTTAGGGTTAGGGAGTTAGGTTTAGGGTTAGGGCATTAGGGTTGGGGGATTAGGGTTAGTGTTAGGGGGTTAGGGTTAGTGGGTTAGGGTTAGGGGGTTAGGGTTAGGGTTCGGAGGTTTCCGTTAGGGTTAGGTTTAGGGGGTTAGGGTTAGGGTTAGCATTAGAGGGTAAGCTTTAGGGTAAGGGTTAGTGGGTTGAGGTTAGGGTTAGGGAGTTAGAGTTAGGGGTTAGGTTTAGGTTTGCGGGGTTAGGGTTAGGGGGTTAGGGTTGGGGGTTAGGGTTAGGGCGTTAGGGTTAGGGTTAGGGGCTAGGGTTAGGGTTAGGGGGTTAGGGTTAGGGGGTTAGGGTTAGGGTTTGGGTGTAAGGTTTAGGGGTAGGGTCAGGTGGTTAGGATTAGGGTTAGGGTTTCGGGGGTTTGGGTTAGGGTTAGGGTTAGTGGGTTAGGGTTAGGACGTTAGGGTTAGGGTTAGGGGGTTAGGGTTAGGGGGTTAGGGTTTGGGGGTTAGGGTTAGGGTTAGGGGGTTACTGTTAGGGTTAGGGGGTTAGGGTTAGGGTTAGTGGGTTAAGGTTAGGTTTAGGGGATTAGGGTTAGGGGGTTAGGGTTAGGTTTATGGTTTGGGGGTTAGCGTTAGGGTTAGGGTGAGGGGGTTAGGGTTAGGATTACTGTGTTGGGCTTAGAGTTAGGGTTAGGGGGTTAGGGTTAAGGGATTAGGGTTAGGGGGTTAGGGTTAGTGTTAAGTGGTTAGGGTTAGGGTTGGGGGTTAGGGTTAGGGGGTTAGGGTTTGGTTGTAAGGGTTAGGGTTAGGGTCAGGTGGTTAGGATTAGGGTTAGGGATTCGGGGGTTTGGGTGACGGTTAGGGTTAGTGGGTTAGGGTTAGGACGTTAGGGTTAGGTTTAGGGGGTTAGTGTTAGGGGGTTAGGGTTTGGGGGTTAGGGTTAGGGGGTTATTGTTAGGGTTAGGGGGTTTGGGTTAGGGGGTTAGGGTTAGGGGGTTAGGGGTAGGGTTAGTTGGTTAAGGTTAGGGTTAGGGGGTTAGGGTTAGGGGGTTAGGGTTAAATTAGGGTTAGGGGGTTAGGGTTAGGGGGTTATTGTTAGGGTTAGGGTTAGGGGGTAACGCTTAGGGTTAGTTTGTTAGGGTTTGGGTTAGGCTTAGTGTTAGGGGGTTATGGTTAGGGTTAGAGTTTGAGGGTTAGAGTTAGGGTTAGGGGCTTAGGGTTAGGGGGTTAGAGTTAGGGTTAGGGAAGGTTTGGGTTAGGGAGGGTTAGGGTTAGGGTTAGTGTTAGGGTTTAGGGGTTAGGCTTAGGGTTAGGGATCAGGGTTCGGGTTCGGTTTAAGGGGTTAGGGGGTTAGGGTTAGGGTTAGGGAGCGCATTAGGGTTAGGGTTAGAGGGATGGTGAGGGTGAGTGTTAGGGTTAGGGTGAGGGTTAGGGTGAGGGTTAGGGTTAGGGTGCTGGTTAGGATGAGGGTTCGTGTGAGGGTTAGGGTTAGGGTTAAGGCTAGGGTTAAGGCTAGGTTTAGGGCATTAGGGTTTGGGTCAGGGCTAGGGCTAGGGTTATGGTTAGGGGATAGGGGTTAGGGGTTGGGGTTATGGTTAGGGGTGAGGGTTAGGATTTGGGTTAGGGTTAGGGTTAGGTGTCAGGGTTAGGGTTTGGGGTTGGGGTAGGGGTTAGGGGGTGAGGGTTAGGGGGTGAGGGTTAGGGTTTGAGGGTTAGGGGGTGAGGGTTAGGGTGTTAGGGTTAGGGTGTTAGGGTTAGGGGGTTAGGGTTAGGTGGTTAGGGTTAGGAGTTAGGGTTAGGGGGCTGGGTTAGGGTTAGGGTGTTAGTGTTAGGGTTAGGGGGTTCGGGTTAGGTTTAGGGGCTTAGGGTTAGGGTTAGGGTTAGGGTTTGGGTGTTAGGGTTAGGGGGTTAGGGTTAGTGGGCTAGTGTTAGGGTTAGGGGGTTAGGGTTAGTGGGTTAGCGTTAAGGGGTTGGGGTTAGGGTTAGGGGGTTAGGGTTAGGCCAGGGGGATAGGGTTAGGGTTGGGGGGTAAGGGTTAGGGATAGGGGGTTAGGGTTAGGGTTAGTGGGTATGCTTAGTGTTATGTGTCTAGGGTTAGGATTTGGCTTAGGTGGTTAGGGTTAGAGTTAGTGGGTTAGGGTTAGGGTTAGGGCTTACTTTTAGGGTTAGGGTTATGGTGTTTGGGTTAGGGTTAGTGGTTTAGGGTTTGAGTAAGGGGGTTAGTGTTAGGGTTAGGATTAGGGGGTTAGGGTTAGGGTAAGGGTTACAGGGCTATGGTTAGGGTTAGGGGGTTAGTGTTAGGGTTAGGGTTAGGGGGTTTGGGTTAGGTTTAGGGGTTAGGGTAAGGGTTAGGGGTTTAGGTTTAATGTTAGGGTTAGGGGGTTAAGGTTAGGGTTAGGGGATTATGGTTATGGTTATGTTTAGGTGGTTAGGGTTAGTGTTAGGGTTAGGGGGTTAGGGTTAGCATTAGGGTTAGGGCTTAGGGTTAGGGCGTTAGGGGGTTAGGGCTAGTGGGTTGGGGTTAGGGGGTTAGGGTTAGGGGATTAGGGTTAGTTTTAGGGGGTTAGGGTTCGGGTTAGGGGGTTAGGGTTAGGGGGTTAAGGTTAGGGTTGGGGTTTAGGTTTAGGGTTAGGGTTAGTGTCAGGTGGTTAGGGTTAAGGTTAGTATTAGGGGTTTAGGTGATTAGGGTTAGGGTTTGGGTAAGGGCGTTAGGGTTAGGCCAGGGTGTTAGGGTTAGGGTTGGGGGGTAAGGGTTAGGGTTAGGGGGTTATGGTTAGGGTTAGTGGGTAGGGTTAGGGTTATGTGTGTAGGGTTAGGATTAGGCCTAGGGCTAGGGTTAGGGGATAGGGGTAAGTGTTAGGGGTTAGGGGTTGGGTTTAGGGTTAGGGGGTTAGGGTTGGGGTTAGGTTTAGGGGATTAGGGTTAGGGTTAAGGTTAGGGGATTAGCGTTGGGGGTTTAGGCTTAGGGTTATGGGTTTAGTGTTAGGGTTAGAGTTAGGGGGTTAGGGTTAGGGTTTGGGCTTAGTTTTAGGGTTAGGGTTATGGTGCTTGGGTTAGGGTTAGGGTTTTAGGGTTTGAGTAAGGCGGTTAGTGTTAGGGTTAGGATTAGGGGGTTAGGGTTAGGGTTAGGGGGCTATGGTTAGGGTTAGGAGGTTAGTGTTAGGGTTAGGGTTAGGGGGTTAGGGTTAGGGGGTTAGGGTTAGGTTTCGGGGGTTAGGATAAGGGTTAGTGTTAAGGGTTAGGTTTATGGTTTGGGTTAATGGGTTAAGGTTAGGG